>JBBYHK010000020.1:6034824-6535990 GCA_038382065.1 Adansonia grandidieri | reverse complement strand
TATGAATTTAAGATTTAATATAAAATATTTTAAATATTTTATTATTTTTAAATAATATTTTTAACATATATAATTTAGTTATATTATATACATTATATATTATATATAATATATATTGGTGGGGGATCGGTTCCTTACTTAGCGAACCGACTCGCAATGCTTGTTTTTTAAGAATAAAAATAATACTGAATAAATAAAAATAAGAGTCAAATGATAATTATAGTCTTTTCATTAATAATTTTAATAATTACTATTTTTTGTTTTAAATTATTTTTTCTAATTTTACTCTTTTTTAATAATTATCAATTTATTTTTTTAAAAGTTTACTATTTTTTTAAAATTATTTTTTCTAATTTCACTTTCTATAATAATTATCGATCTATTTCTCTTTCTGAAATTCTTCAGTAGAGAAATACCCTAGTACTAATTATCAATTAATTTTTTAAAATTTTACTATTTTTTTTGAAATTATTTTTTTAATTTCACTTTTTTATAATAATTATCAATCTTTTTTTTTTCTGAAGACGAAAATAACCTTATAAATTTTAGAAATACCTCTTGAAATTTAACTATTTCTTTTTTTCTAATTATGTTTTGTAATTTTATTTTTTTATAATAATTATCAATCTATTTTTTTTTAAATTATTTTTTTAATAGTTGAACGAAAATGTCCTTGCAAATTTAAAAAATGCTGCTTGAGTCCTAGGATAATAGGTTATAGATTAGGTAAGGATTCCTTTCACCTCGTTCAAATAAAGTGTAAATAGTTTTTTCGCTTGCTTCCTCTTAATAAATATATAGGTATAATGTCATAGGAGAAAAAAAAAAAAAAGACTTTTCTAATTGAATTATGGTGAATAAGTAAAAAAAAAAAAAAAATACTGAGTTAATATTAGCATTGCATTGAAATTATATTTTAATTTTTTTAGTCTCAAGTTGATTTAGTCCGAAAACAATATTAAATAATATTATTATATTATTTGGTTGGGTAATTAATATTATTATATTATTTGGTTGGGTAAAATAATATTAAAGAATATATAAGAAATAAGTGAAATATGATATTATTACCCTTGAGTTGAATACATAATATTTTATTATGTTATTATTAATTATTTATTGAAATTTAAATTAATTATATTTAATTATAAATTATAAAAATAAATTAATAAAAATTATTTATAAATATATGTTTTAATAAAAAATTAATATCTATAATAAATATTTTTAATAAATTAAACCTAAAATATTATTCTGAATAATATCTGAAATAATATTATTTAATACATAAACATATCCCTATATAAATTATTTAAATAAAAATAATATTTAAATTACAAAATATTTTATTTTATAAATTAATATTACTTACGGTAAATTTAAAGAATATATAAATATAATAAATTATTTATAAGAGAATATTCATATATTTATATATAATGTATTTTAAAAAATATTTGAAAATATATAAACCTAATTTTTTTTTTCATTTTTATCAACTCTCTCTCTCTCTCTCTCTCTCTCTCTCTCTCTCTCACATATTCATGTTTTTTTCATTTTTATGTTATTTTTGTATAATGTCTTAATTAATCTTATATTTCACATAATTTATCACAATAATTTATTTTTAATTTTGAATTTATTTATTTAATCTTTAATTATTACACTAAACATACGTTAATATAAATATTATATCTAAAATTTTATTGATTTCCTACTGCGAAAGTGCGGGCATTTTTCTAGTAATATATATATATATATATGTATACACACACGCATAATAGTAATTTGTTCATGGCAGAAAATTTGGTTCTTCAAAGTTTGGCCCGTCGGAGTCTGCAGGAGGACATAATTCCAACGTCTAATTCCTCTCCTACACCCAATAAACCACCGCAGCGAAGGAATCCTCCAAATAAACCTCCGCAGCAGAATAACTGAAAGTTGAAAGCAATCGAATAATAAAAGATGTTTTATTTGTGTATTAATTGATCTTCTGCATCAATGAAAATCTGCATACGACAAGCGTTTTGTGTATTAATTGATCCTCTCCATCAAAGAAAATCTGCATAATACAAGCGTTTTTCACTTTATTTCTTCTTCTCTATTTTTTTTTCTCAAACTTGTCATAAATATTTATATGTTTAATGGATGATAAAAAATTAATTATTAATATTGTTTACATTGAGTGTTTCAGAATTTGGTTTTCCATGATAGACATAGATGAACAAGTAGAGACTTCGTCTGCAATTTTAAAATTTTCAATGGCAAATTACTAGAATTGAGAATCCGGCATTTTTATTAACTCAGATTATAAGATGTAAAAAAGATTTGGTGTGAAATAGTTTATTAAAAGAAAATAGTTGTAGCACATTTCAAGTTTAAAGTAGGTATACAGCAACTACATAATTTCCAATACCAAATTTCATTCAAACTTCTCGGTTGTGGCTAAATTTCTATTTTCATTTATTGTTAAACTAGGAATGAAGAAATCTTGGAGTTACGATATTATTCAGGCTCTTATTTTTTAAAAGTTATTTATATCTAACACGTATTCGTATATAAATATCGGAGAATTTTTTCTACTAGGCATCCTAGAGTCAATTAATCTTTAATTAGGTCCTCATGCAATTATCTTGCCAAGGAACCGAAGAAAATGGTTGTGAAGAAGAAAAGTTCGAGTATGACAGCGTAAATTTTCCTGTACTTTCTTTTCTATTTCAAGCAACGTTTCCACATTTTCAGCCTCTATTACCTTTGTTTTCATATAATACCAATATCGTTTTCACATTATTAGCTTATATTTCTTGGATAGTCTAGTCATCTATTTGCAATTGTTAATTGTTAAAATACAGTAATATAGAGTTTGGTTAAATCCTGATCACCTCCTAATACTTTTGCATGCTAGAAATCTCTTCTTCTTTTTTTTCTGAGCCGGAAAATATGTAAATTAACTCTATGGACCTATGAATGCTAGATTCAAAATAAATATAAGATATGAGTATATATTTAATATAAATATTTTTAATTTTTTTTATATTTAAAGTAATTTTTTATACGTACAAATATCTAAATATATATGACATATATAAATTCTAAAAATGAATATTTAAAAAGAAAAAAATCACGGCAACAAAACCGTAAACAATTCTATTATTCTGCCAGATTACGAACCTGTAGCAATTAAAATTGTTATGTTCTTGTATCACTTGTTTTGCGAAAGGAACACATAATTTTTTAGTATCTGTTAATAGATAGTTATCTATGTTTATTATTATCACTTTCACTTTGGTCGACATATATAAGAGCAATAGATAATTGTACAAGGCAAATTTAATCCTATAAAAAATTAAATTAGGTTTCAATTTATTATTTTTTTAATATTTTCATTATTATTATTATTATTATTATTATTATTTTCGATTTAAGGCATTGATTTTATTAAATTTTTTTAAAAAATATAAATTCATAAATTCTTTAAGGTTTAAATAAAAGTCATATTAATAACATTACGCGTTGTTGTCACCCGAAGGCTGTCGCTTTCTCGCATTGATTAACTGTAGCCGTCAGCCAACGACGACGTCTTTGGTCGTTTGTGAAACAAATTTTAGCTTCCCATTTACTTATAAAAACAGACCTTTTTGTAGGTCCCGTCATTAGTTAAAATTAAAAGCATCATTCATACTGAAAAAAATATATATATCAGATTTGAAAAATAAATTTTTATAAAAACCTCTCTTTCAAAAATATGTTAAATTTTGATAATTCGGATTCAATTAATTTTTAATTATATAATATATTATTTTTATATTTTTATAATTGTATTATATAAAAATAAATATATAATATTATAAAAAAATTATTTTGTAAACAGCCGGTTGGATTTATTTGAGAAATTTAACTTGTATATTTAAATTAATATTTTGATTTGACCAAAGCAACCCATCAGTGTTATTTGAAAAAAGGGTTTAGCTATGAAAATTTTAATATCTGTTGTTATTAGGTACAAATTATAATCTGTAAATGTTATTTAAAAGTAATAAAGTAAAATGACAAAGGGTAATATTGAGATAACGATACTATTTGCTTAAGTTGAAAGTATCCAAACTTCAACTTAGCATTTTGATCCTTTCCCCATTTTTTTAGAAGAAAAAAATGAATTTTTTTTTAAAAAAATTATGCCCTTTCTGCTTTAGATTTATAAATAAATTTGATAATTCATATATACGTATTAGGTTTTGTGTTTTTTATGAGTCATGCAAATATAAATTAAATATAAATCATTAAATATGTTGAAATTTTAAATAAAAAACATGACATGTAGTGTTTAGTATATTATTTTCATATTTATTAATAATTTTGTATTTATAATATGTATTTTCATATCTTATCCAAATTTATCCAATTTACTTACAAGAGCCAACTTTTTTTTTTTTCATTTAAAATGGATGACGAAGCAAGACATAAGATCGAAATATATGATAGCATCAAGAGCTTAATTAAGTATCAAAACATGATGTTTTTATTATATTATTTTTATATTTATAAATCATATTATATTTATAATGTATTTTCATATCATATCTAAACTTATCAAATTTGCTAGGCACTTCTTAAACATGGGGATTAGAGCTGACTAACTTTTACACATCATTCCTCAGGATATGAAACATAAAGATTAGATCTATAGTTGATCATGGTCAGCTTGAGGAAATTAAAGCCATGATCGATGCATCTGTCCTTTTGTTTTGTCCTCTGTAAAATTCCAGTCTCTTACATGATGGAGCAAGAGGGTTCGTGGTAATGGGGATATGGCACTTCATATACATAATAATATGGTGGATTATATGGCCAGAAATACGGCGGCGCTGGCTTTAGCTCTTCCACGTTCTTCTCTTCCTTTTCACCACACGCGGCAGCGTCGGCGTCGGCGTCGGCGTCGACGGCACTCAAGCTCACCAGCTCTGCATACCCCATGCTCTTTCTTAGCAGATTTGTTAGCTGAACTGGATCAACCCCATCCCCAATTACCTCAATTTGGCTCTTGTCATCGCCTTTGAAAGAAGCGGATTCCACCCCTACGCACACAAAAAGAATAATAAGATTTTGCATCAGAATGAACGAAACTCAAAGTTGGTTTTCCAGCTGGTTTTCACTACCTGAGAGACTGACTGCGATTTTCAAGGCCTTGGAGCGGGACTTCAGGCCATTCATAGTTACATTAACTACCATCTTTTGCTGGAAAAATTAAAAAGAAAAACGAAACTCAATTCGACATAAAATTTTAATCAAGATTTGAAACTTTTCTCATTTTTTTCCTATATAATTCATGAATTCATTTCCATACCTTCATGTTTAACAAAGAGATTGGCAAGAACGATAGCGATTGTGATTAAAATATGTTTGCAGGAAGAAGCTAAGATGGATTACTTGCTTACTTAGTTTTGGCCGAGATAACCAAAGTTTGTTGGTATTTATAGACTGCATGTGCGGGGATGCTTAAAGGGTGAGGATATTTCCGTGCAAGCCTTTGGAACCCTACCAGGTTGACTTCGTCAGCTCTTGCACTTCGGGTATTACGCGTGCGCCGACGAACTACAAGAAAAACATCTTCATGGCATATAGAGTTTGGATAAAAATTTAAAGTTTAAAAATAGGTTTGGTTAAAAAATTAAGTTTCTTTTGCTCGGCTTATTTTGTAATTTTATAATTATATTAATAAAATTTTTTTATTTCTTAGATAATTTTTGTGAAATAAAAAAATGTATATATATTTAATATTATAGTATAAATATTAAAAAATATATTAAATTATTTAAAATTTGAAATTTAATAAAAAATATTGCAATAATGAAGATTAAAATTTCAAAAAAATATATTTTTTTAAAAAATAAATTAAAATAGAATATGATTGCTCTAAATTGGTTGGGATTACTAATTTAAGAATATAGGTCGGTTTGGGTCAAATTTGAGACCCAACTAAATTTAAACAAATATAAATAATATTAATATTATATTAAAATTAGATTCAAATTTGACTCAACTCGATTCATGAATGCCTTTAAAAAAGATGAAGGTTTGCTTGTAGAAATTTACAGCGGAAATCCTTACAATAAAATTTTATTATTACCAGAAAATTTTGACTCTTAACACGTTAGATATACTCTTCAAGTTGTTGGATCAGCTTTTAACAATAAAAATTTACTTGATCAATTTCGAATAAATTTGATTTAAAAATTTATTTTATTATTTGAAATATATTAATATATTGAAACATACTTTTGTATTAATATTTATAATTTTTTAACTAAATATGAATAAAATTATTTTTATTGATTAAATAATAATTCATATAAAATTAAATTGAATGGATTAGTTTTTGAATTATAAAAATATTATATCAAATTTGATCCAATTGGAGTAGAACAAATGCTTTGTCCATTTACAATTTAAAATATTGTGTCATTCTCATGAAAACGGGAACAGCGTGTCTTAAGAATATCCTTAATTTTCCGAAATGTATAGAAAAAAAAAACTTACAATCACCGATTTTTTTATTTTGTTTTAGAGAATGAAAAGAATTTATATTTGTACGCTAATAATGTAAAATAATAAATTAAATGAGGTTATCTTATTAAAAATAAAATTATTTATTATTTTTTGTATATTATTATAAAAAGATAAATTATTTATATTTAATTTTAAAAATTTTTAATGGGTTCACATTATCTGGTTCAATAAGAATATATATATATATATATATATATATATATATTGTAAATTAGATGTGTTTGAATTGGGCCTGTTGCGATTAGAAAAAATTTTTATTTTTCTTATCTAAGTCTGAATCAGGCCAAACTTAACTTAAAAAGTTTAAATTTTTTTATCTCAAATTAAGCTCGAATCGAATTTGAGTCTTGAATTTCGAATCAAACTCAAGCTTTTTATAACTTGAGCTTAGCTTGATTGTACCCCTAAATATTATACCTAGCATGCCCAATTATTTTTATTATATTATTTAATTTGCATACATAATAGTAATTTGTTTTCAAACTCAAGCACAATTCTTCAAAGTTTGGTCTGTCGTAGTCTGCAGGCTGAAAGTTCAGGCAACTTGAAGTCGGTCACAGAGAGATCTAGCTCTATTTTGTTCAACGAAATTTTAAAGAAATTAGAAAAAAATAAATAGAAGGAAAATGAAAGTTCTAGTAGTGTTTGGTGATATAAAAATATAAATAAATAGGATAACCGGATTTACTAATTGCTTAATAAAGAATATTTAACTCCAAATCTATTTTTTTTCTCTTCTAAGGCGATCAAAGATATTATCAAAAGAAACCTAGGGTTCAAGTGAAAATATTTTGTTAGAATGTAAAGAAAGATTAACAAAAGAAGAAAAGGAATTATACTTGTTCACAATGTAGGATTGTGGGACATAATAATTGTACATGTGATCTCTTCAATTCTGCAAGAAATAACGTTGAAATTATCTTAAAGTACAGTGACAGTGAGTACAATTCATCAAAAAATAAACTTAAGGAGAATGGACGTTCTTGGGCAATTGTAAATTGTAATGAGATGTTTGTGATTTCTTTTCTATATAATAGTTTATTCGTATGTTATTTATTGCAGAACCATGACCTTTATATTTATGGATC
This sequence comes from Adansonia grandidieri, assembly GCA_038382065.1. Taxonomy (NCBI): domain Eukaryota; kingdom Viridiplantae; phylum Streptophyta; class Magnoliopsida; order Malvales; family Malvaceae; genus Adansonia; species Adansonia grandidieri. The sequence goes on along the minus strand of JBBYHK010000020.1, from coordinate 6,528,335 downwards.
GTGGGTTATATTAATGATTTTGCATTATTTTGATTACATTCACAGAAAGAAGCAAATGGTTCATCAATTTGTCGTCTAAATGAATCGAATAGCCATGTGGTCCGTCAAATCTTGAAATCAATGCATACAAACTGTGTTGTCTTTATCAAGCAATGTTATCGTTGTTACTTATAATATTACAGGAAACGAAAACTCAATTCTGATGTCTGTCATGTTCCTTTTATAGGTTGTGATCGGAACAGGCAACACTTGGCTTTTTTGGATCCGCGTAGATTGGAAATTGTTAATTAAATTAAATTAATGCATTATTATTTGCTTGTGCTTTAGGATCCAGTTCTTGAATTACAACAGCACTATTAGTTGGCTTTGCATTATGCCCTTGTTTTTTTTTGTGTGCAACTTGGAATGCAAACTGGGAGTAGTTGTTTTTAGACTTAGTTTGTTCATATATCTCGGAGAATGACATTCCTCCTGCACCTTTTTAAGTGATGTCAGGAAAGCTAACTGACCATTTGAAGTAAAGTTTCAAACGAAAGAACGAAGACCTTAATTATAACATAAAAAAACGTGCCACTGCTCCAAATGGATGGTTACGATTCAAAAATCCCAAAAGATCACGATCATGCTCGTTGTTCGGTATGTGATGGTTTATGCGACTCTGATTTTTCCATTTTTTAAATATGTGTGCATGATATCTGCGTCCATCATATATGAAATTATAAAATATTCTAAATATATTCAAAAACTCAAAAAAAATATATATACTATGTATCCATATCCCATATTTACTTTTAAACCATATTCTTAGTTCCTCAATTTTGTGAGCATTAATGGTATTGACTACTGTGATTAAATTATATTAATTCAACAGAGAAATTAATGAAGGGAAAATACCTTGCAAGTTCTAAGGTAGACTTTGGACATTTCAAAGCTGAAAGTTTCACTGTGGGACTATTTCAAAGTCACATAAAACCGGAGCGACATAAACAATAATTTTTTATGCTTATATAGATGGTATTTAAGTTGTGTAGTTGTTAACTAAAGAATATCAAGAAAGGTAGCAAAGGAAAGGAAAGGAAAGAATGCGAAGAAGGATCGAGGTGAACTCAGCCGTCTATGGTTTGTTATTAGCATATTTAATGTTATCGGTAATAGAAGCAACAATCCCCGAGTTTTCAGCTATCCAAGGTGCAATTCTTTCCAACTTCAATATCTATTGGTGTTTTTTTTATGGAGTTTGGTTTATTTCGGTTTACGTGAGACAATTTAAATTGATGATCCTACCAGATAATACTTATTATAAATATGAAATAGATTTTTTTTTTTTTGGAGGCTTATATCATTGGATAGAGGTGAGAATTAGACTTGTCTAAAGATCGGTTTATTCATTTAATCTAATTTTAGATTAATTTTTTTGAATTCGAACTAATTAAACTTCAATTATTATTTAATAATAAAAATATTTTTAATTAAATTTAATTGATTTCTTTCTTTCTTTTTTTTTTTTCTTTTTTTACTATTATTCCTTTGTTTTTCTACATGATCAAGTATGTATAATTTTTTATTATTATTATTTTTTAAATTTGCACGCATGCATAGTAGTAATCTGACTTCAATAACTCTACACGGCAGGAAATCTGGTTCCTCAAAGTTTGGTCCGTCGGAATCTGCTGAAGGATCGCCCACCGTCTAATCCCTCCCCTATGCCCAATATACCACCGCATCATAGGAATCCTCCGAATAAACCACCGCAGCAGAATAAATGAAAGTTGAAAGCGATCTATAATGAAAGAAAATCCGCATATATATTACAAGCATTTTTCACTTTATTTCTTCCCTCTGTTCCTGAAACTTTGTCATAATTATTTATATGTTTATCGGATGATAAAAAAATAATTATTAATATTGTTTACGTTGAATATTTCAGCATTGGTTTTCCATGATATATTTTAGACAATTATAATAAATTAAATGAAAGAACATAGTAAACAAGAATTAACCTGCTTATGTTTAAGAGTTAGTAATTTATTTAGGTTTGAAATTCGTTTGATATTTGCAAGATTTGAATAAAAATGTCAAACCCAAAAAAGAGATTTGAATAATAATAATAAAAAAAAAAACCTATTTAGAAGGAGTTGAGCCTTGGGCACGACATTTTTGCTTAGTCTGGACTGAGTTATTTTACAATTGCTAATATAGATTGTTTCAAGATATTGAACCCTCTATGTATAATTTAACTGGCTTGTATAGGTATGGATAATGTTTTTTACATGTTGAATTAAGCTTCGATTAAATTTTTACTCATAACTCAAGTCGAACTTGAATAGATGTAATCTTTATTAATTAGGCTCTAGGCTGACTATGACAATTGCCGAATGCACACTTGCTTTTGCTATCCTTAACGAAGCCACTGGCTATGAATCATTGGACTCAAACCTTATTTTGTTCATTAAGAACCAAAATTCAAAAAACAAAAAAAAAAATAGAAGAAAAATTAAAGTTCTGTCTTTGGTGATAGAAGAAAAATAAGAAGGATAACTTAATTAACCAATTGCTTAATAGAAAAAATATTAAATTTCAAATGCTATTTTTCATCTTCTAAGGCTATAAATTAAGTAAGATATTATTAAAAGAGACTTAAGAATACGAAAATTAAAATGCAGCCAAAAAAAAAAAAAATTGCCCTTCTAACGAGGTCAATTACGCCTAAGTGGCCTTGCTCAATAAAGAAATACAATCAAATGATATGGATGCAAGAGTAATCACTTTATCTGCAATTTTAAAATTTCCAACAAAATAATTAAGAAATCGACATTCTACTAACTCAGATTATAAGATAAATCAAAGATTTGGTGTGAAATAGTTTATTAAAAAAAATGTATATAGCAACTTCAAAATTTCCAACAGCCGATTACAGCCAACCCCCACTCCCTCCGCCGGTCCACCGCCTTGATCCATCTCGCGCAGCTCCCTCGGCCCTCCTTGGTCCCTCTCATCAAGAAACGCGTAGCTGTCTCCCCGATGCCTCGATCACAACTATGTACTTTTGTCATTTTTCTGCGTTGGGTTAGTTAAAAAATTGGCCCATATAGTATAGTATTTCTCCCAATTAAGCATATGGAAAGCTTTTTGGTCCATATAATATATTTCAACTTTCATTTAATTAAACACTTCACCCATTCCCTAACACTGTTAAGAAAAAGTAATGTGACATTTCAGCCAGTCACAGTGTGCCATGTCAGCATCAAATATAAAAATTATTGTTTAAAATAAAAAAATTCTTTATTTATTAAAAAATTAATCTATATGCTAAAATTTTTACCCTTACCGCTGCCTGCCAGCCTTGCCACTTCTCTATTGCCATCCACTTCTGCTGCCCAGCCCTCGGATTCGGCGGCTACGTCGATAGCTCTCGCTTCGATTCCTCCACCGACGATTCTACTCTTTTTTTGGGTATTCAATTCGTCTATTCCCGCTATCAAACTTTGTACCTTTATTAATAAAATTAGTGAATCTTTCCCATGATTTTGATTCTATTGGCTTTTGCAATTTCAGGATATAGAAAGTAAATTGGCACAGCCCTTAAAAAGGCTGGCAAGGAAGGATCCCACTATGAAGGTAGTAACATTTTCCTGAATATCTGCGATGAACTCTCTAAACTTCTTTCTAATTTTTGAGAGTTTCATTGGACATATCTTCGTTTTTTGGCCTACTGGAATTTATATTCCAGCTATAATTGCTAACCAATGATTAGTGTGATCACCGTTGCTTTTTGACAAATTAATTGAGTACGCCTTCATGATCAAGGAAAATCCTTCTTAGCTAATTTATATCCAGCCCAATTTCCATCTAGCCAGTAGCCACCAGCATCTTGCTCATTAACAACCTTATAGCTCTGGCATCTTTATCTGCTCAGCCCAAAGCAAAAATCTGGAAAGGAAATAGTGCCAATAATTCCACAATGGGTATGATTTTTCGTTCTTTTTGGTCTTCACTGGTCGTTGCAGATGCATCAACTGAGTCACTGTTAATTATATTTTATCCAGTTCCGAGATGGTTGCATCAAAATGTTGACTGATAGAATTTGAAGACAAATCAATGACAGATTAGGACATATTACTAAAATTAAGAATAAGACATTTTTCTAACTCAAATTATAGGAAAAATCAAAGATTTGGTGTGAAATAATTTATTAAAAAGATGAATATAGCAACTTCAAAATTTCCAATAGCAGATTGCATTCCAACTTCTCTGTTATGGTTAAATTTCAAGTTTCATTTATTGTTAAACTAGGAAGGAAGCAATCTTGAGTTGATGTACTATCAAACCGTTTTTGTTTAAATTTTTTTTTCCATATTCAATTTATATTCGAACATGAAACATAAGTACGGAATATAATTCAATAAATATATGAAAAAATTTTAAAATTTTTTTATATATTTATATTGAGCATATGCTTATCATATTTAATATTCACTTTGGAGTCCTTGCAACATAGAGAGTGTTGGAATAAATCCTGCAACAAGTGTATTAAACACATACTGCAACACAGGAATTATCAATACTTCAATTAATGGAAAACAGAAAACTATAACGAACATAAACTAAGAGTAGGATACTGTTTATCAAATCAGTAGAAGGAAATTTTTAAAACGATTCAGTCAAAATTTAAAATCTTTGCTTTTAAAACGATTATTGCTTACCTCTTAGTTGTTTAATAATTTCATGTAATTTGTCCTCAATCACATTGTAAATTAAAAGTATAGTCACATTACAAATTAAAAGTACAGGTAATTCGGATACAATGAACCAAAAAAGATACAATATATTCTCTTTCAAACACAAATAAATGACGCAGAACAAGAATTAGGAAAAGGAAGAGAAGACAGATAGAATTTCATACAGCCTCGAAAAAAAATGTTCTTTATTGAAGGAATATGTCTGAAACTGTACGGACAGGTTCTTTAATTCAAACATGAACCTGTTTGGACAAACATAAACATCCGAAGAAAAAGAAACTACTTGAACTAGACATTAATTGATCTCGGGCTAGGCTATAATATTATAACAGGTGGGGCTTAAAAAAAAGTATACTTGACTTCTGACTCTAGACCAAATTTAGCTTGGATCAGTGCACATACATGCAATGGTTTATGTAGGCCTCAATCTTTATAAAAAAACTTGGGTGAGACCAATTTCATATTGAAATCGTGCTTATAAAAAGTACATATATAATACTTATATTATCAATGTGAGATAAATGCCAGCCAATAACACCAGCCAATTTCTTCCTTCTATACGTACCGTATAGATATCATTTTCATTACTGCTTTATTGGCATCAACCGATATTGTTTTTGAAACTTCTGTTTCGATTTCTTACAAATATTGTCGTTTGTTCAAATGTTTTGTAGACACTTTCAAAATCTGCTTCTTTAATGTTTGTGCCAACTTCCTTTACATCTTATTGGCATTTAAAAAAAAAAAAGAAGCATTGAACAAGTTTATTTGTTAATCTGTTCAATTTTTTTTATTAGAATTTCCTTAATGCACTGATATCTAGATATTCCCTGGTTTACTGCTTGTTCTTGTTCATATCTTTGTTGATAATATAATTATATGTTTAATTTTATTTTCTTTTTTCTTATTTTGGAATCTTTTTATTTTGGTAATAGTTATTACAATCAGTGTTTTATTTGCTTGATACTGTTTATAGTGCACTGTTGATTTTATACGAATCATATTGGCTCTTTTCTTTTATATTGTCTAAAATCGTTCACTGTTTAGCTTATATTTTGATAACGATGTGATTTCATATTTTTCTTTTATTCCTTTTTCTAATATATAGACGTGTACATGCGCGTAATTTTTTTTTAAAGTACTGTTCTCAGTTCAACGTTTTCATGGCACTGATTTCGTGGTTTTGTTTTATATATATTGTAAGACTTCGGTTTTGTGCATTGTCTTGTAATATTTGTATTATTTAAAAAAGAAGTTTTAGCTATGAAAGTTTTAATAACAATTCTCGTCTGATATTTTTAGGTACAAATTATAATCGTTAAATGTTATTTAAAAATAATCAATTAAAATGAACAAATGGTAATATTGAGATAATCATACTAGTTGCTTAAGTAGTCGAAGGAATCCACATGTATTTAGCATTTTGATCCTTTCCCCAATTCTTTTTGTTTTAAACCATTCGTTTTCTCCTTTTACACATACCGTGTTTTTTTATCATTCGTATAAATATAAATACAACAAGAATTATTATATGTGTTTTACATATTAAACATATCGTATTGTATTTATTAATCATTTTATATTTATAGCATGTAATTTTATATTGTATCTAGATTTATCAAATTTCATTAGAAGAACCAACTTTTTTTTTTTAAATGAACGGAGAAGCAACACTTAACTAGAGAATTCATGTATTTATGTCATATTCGTATATTTATTATATCATAATCATGTTTAAGATATTTTATATTTATATGAATTTTAATACGTTAATAATTTATATTATATAAATTTTAAAATACAAGTTTCATGTCGTATCATATTGTATATTTAATATTTTATATATATAATATTCATGCAATTATATCTAAAATTATCTATGCTAAAACCCAGACACAATGGGAGCATCAATAGAAACTCAATTAAGTATCAAAACGTTTCGTATTGATTATATTTTTTTATATATTTAATTATATTATATTTTTTACAAAAAAAAAAAAAACACTTTTTTTCTAATAAATATTTATTATATTTCTCACGCTACTTTTCTTAAACTATATTTTTTCACGATAAAACTTTTTCTAAACCCAAGTTTTTTTTTTTTAATAGAACGTTAAACAAGACGGAGATATTTTTTGACACGATCATGAACTGCTGCAAGCAATAGTATTATATTTAATTCTCAAACTCAGCCTGAGGAAAGTAAACCCATGATCGATGCATCGATCTATCTCTTTTGTTTTCCCACAGTGAATTAAATTCCGGTCTCTTACAGGATGGAGCAATAAGAGGGTTCATGGTCACATAGCACTACGTAATATGGTGGAATATATGGCCGGACATCAGGCGGCGCTGGCTTTACATCCTCCTCTTCCTTCTTTCCATCACCCTCCACTGCGGCGGCGGCGGCGTCATTACTCACGCTAACCAGCTCTGTTTGCCCTATTCTCTTTCTTAGCAGACGTGTTAACTGAACTGGATCAACCCCATCGCCGATTACCTCTATTTGGCTGTTATCATCGCCTTTGAAAGAAGCAGATTCTACCCCTATACACACATATAAAAAAAATCATAAAATTTTATCGGAATGAATGAAAAATGAAGTTTTTCATCTGTTTTTCACTACCTTCGAGACCGACTGCTTTATTTAAGGCCTTAGAGCGGGACTTCTGGCCATTCATAGTTACATTAACTACTATCTTTTGCTGGAAAAATTAAAAAGAAAAACAAAACTCAATCCGACATAAAATTTTAATCAAAATTAGAAACTTTTGCTCATTTTTGTCCTTATATAATTCATGATTCATTTCCATACCTTCATAGTGTCGTTTATATGTTAAGAATAAGACAGACCTCTTTTTTTTTAACAAAGAGCTTAGCAAAAGACGATGGCGAGGAAAGGAGTTTTGAATAAAGAATCAAGAGAGAAACTAAATTCTTACTTGTTTAGTTTTTGCCGAAAGAAATCAAATTTTGTTGGTATTTATAGAGAAAGCGTGGATGTTGAGTGGTTTAGGTTTTGTGATTATTTTTAATTATTATCTGATTTAAAATTATAAGAGTTTAATTTAAAAAAAAAATTATGATGAAAGTGTAAGGTTCGAATTGATTTAGAATGATTTGAATTGATTTGAGAATTATATTTATATAATTTTTAAAAAAATTTTATAACATTACATCAATTATTAAAAAAATAAAAAATTTCTTTTCTCTTCGTGAACCTAAATTATATTAGTGGAATTATATAAATTTTATGTATTTTTATTTTGTTACTTTAATCTTTTTACTTTATTATGTTTACGACAGGATTTCTTACGTATATTTCTGCGCAAGCTCCAAGACGTGGAACCGTTGATTTTTAACGTAAAAGTGACCCTACCAGGCAGACTCACTTCGTCTCCGTCTTCGTCTTCGTCTTCGACAGCCTTTTCACTTCGGGTCCGTACTGTGTACTTGGAAGCTGGACAAAAACTAATATAAAAAACATCGTTGCATCTTGATAAGGATTAAGGCCGGAAAGCCTCTCGGAAATTTTTTTAAATATAAAATTTTTACTCACAAAAAAAAAATTATTAAAATTTAATTTTTTATAATTAAATTTAAATAAAAATATTTTATTAATAAATAATAATTTAAATTAAAATAAATTTAAAAAATCATTTTCAAAATCTATTTCAAATAAATCAAATTTATTAAATAAAATGATTAATTTAATTTTTAAATAAATTTAATATCCGGTAACAAAAATTTAGAGTGGAAATCCTTGAAATAAAAAATTGTTATATATATCTATACCTATACACAGTACATTAAGGCAATCCTGGTATTGCTTTCTTCTAGGGTTCCCAAGTGGCAACCTTTTATTTTTTTAATTTTAGTAAAAAATTTTCTACCATTTATAATTTTTTATTTTTTTGTATATGCATCATATTTATATTATTTTTTATGTCAGAATTGATTTTAAAGTATTATATATTTAAATAAATTTTAATATATTAATAATACGTCATATAGATTTTGATAAGTTTATGAATTCATGTTATGATATTTTTTATATTGTGTTATATTTTAATTATATTTCTCATACTATATTCATGACATTTAATCATATTATATTCGAAATTATTAAGTTTAATTGATACTATTTAAATAACTTTTAATTTTGTTCCATGTATCGTCATGTTCGTGTTAATGTTATTTTTTGTCTCATAATTTTATTCAAAAGATTATATATTTATATAAATTTTAACAAGCTAATAATCCAATTTATGTAGATTTTGATACATTATCAATTCGTGTCATATTCATGTTATTTTTTGTGTCATGTTTAATTGTTTTTCTCATATTGTATTCGTGTCATATAAATATAATTATATTATATTCAAAATCATCATGTCTAATTGATACTATTCAAATAACTTCAGATTTTATGTCATATGTCGTTATGTTTATATTATTCTTTCATCTCATAATAGTATTTAAGATATTATATATTGATAAAAATTTTGATATATTAATAATTTATTTTATATAATTTTGACATATTTATCTATTAGCATTATGTTATATGATCAAATTTATATTATTATTATATATTAGGATATAAAAAAATTAAATATTTTTAAAAATTATTTATAAAAATTTTACTATCACAATAACATACAACTTAAAAATTATAAAAAAATTATAAAGCAGTTAATAGTAAAATATTAATACTATTGGGCGAAGACGGGATTAGCCTCCAGTATATTATACGTGGCCTCTCAAGTTTTCCATTTTTCATTTAATAAGAAAATGTTTTTCTATATAAAAAATAGTAAATAGATGTTTTATTTCTAATATATAATATTTTAGGTGAATTTTTATTTAAATAATACAAAAAATTCTCAAATAAATAAAAAAAATTCATTTTAAAGTAATGGGATATTATTTGATTATAGTAGAATGGGATATTATTTTTCTATAATTTTAATTAATTAAATAATATTTATTTATTTAAATATATTTTTTAAAATTTTAATATATAATTATATATTAAAATAATTATATTTTATATAAAATTTAAATATTTCCAGCTAAATATTTCTTACAAATAAAAAATTATTATTACATCTGTTTCAATAAATAACATAAATTTATAAAATCACTTTTCATATTTCATAAAAAATGAAACTTAAGTCAATTTTTATTACCAATAAATTTCACTTTTTTCAATTAAGGGGTTCAATCGACTATTATTTTTGCTGGTATTTCTTTTTATTCTCAAAAGATAAAAATAATTGCAAAATCTTTTTCACATATTCTTTTTCTTTCCTTATTAATAATTATATATTATGATAATCTTATATAATAAATATATTTTAATTTATTAGTTCATTTTGTGCTTCTTTGAAAACATTTTTCTCTCTTTATTACATGTTTTACAGGAAAAAAAATATTTCCTTTCCATATTGATAATTATTTATGGTAATAAATAATAAATATTTTTTACTTTATTAATTAATTTTTTAATTCTTTCAAAAATTTTTACTTGTAATACTATCCAAAATGGCATTCAATTCAAAAAATAATATCCACTAGAATCCGAATTTGCTAACAATATGAATTTATTCAAAACTTTTAAAACATAAAAGTATAAAATTGAACAATAACTAAATATCTAAATAGATATTAGATAAAATCGAATATCCGAATCCGTTATCTACAAAAAAAATAGATTTCGATAACAAATTCAGATGCGATAAGATCCAAAGTTAAAATGAATTCAGATAATAAATATATAAAGGTTCATGTCTAAACCCACTTCGAATTTATTACAAATAGTAAATATAATATTCAAGTATGTAATATCTAAATCTGGAAAAACCCAGATCAAATAGTTTTGAATATCAAATTTTTTACTCTCCAAAGTTATCCCTAATTGCAAAAGTAAATTTTTTTATTTTTTATTAATAATTATTTATTATAATCACTATAAATCGTAAACATTTTTATGTGAGCATCCATTTTTTAATTTTACTAGCAAACTGGAAAAAAGGAAAAGCCAAATTCACCTAGTATACAAGTTATAGATCATATACCTTATACATTTTTATCAATAATTGAAATAAATTAAAAGTAAGTAATAAATAAATAATCAAATTAATGGTCAAGAATGAGTTGATGATGACACTTAATTTTGTTTGTTTTTCAGTTTTTCCAACAATAATTTAAAGTCGGTGCTTTATCAATGTCATTCTACAAATCAATCTTCTTCAAAATGGCCTGCATATCATCAACTTCTAATCATGCAACTATGATGAGGAAGCAGCCTTGGTTATTGAGACATTAATCTTTTTCAATCTAATCAATTTAGACAAGAGTTTATAATATATATATATATATTATATTTTTAAAGTGATAAAATTTCTAATTTATAACTATTGAATGGTGGTTTGAAAGCTCTGAAAGTTACTTGTGATATATCTTGACCTTATAATGTGATAGTCTATTTTCATCCTTTTTTTTTTTTTTACCAAAAAAACTAATTAAATAGTGAATAAAAATGATTTTGTGACACAAATTAAGATTTAAATCCTTAATGCAGTTTGTTGATTTCAAAAGAACATTAAATTTAACTTATATCACATCGCAATGTGTGAGACTGTTATAAAAAATTATGCAATGTTATATAAGTTATACATAAACTAAAGTGATTAGTAATGCTAATCTTAGTATATGTGTATCCAGTCACTGAGCTACATGCTAACATCTATCTTTTACTGTTATTAGTTTTAAACCTATGCTTTGCACATGACAAACTAATCAATAATAATTTTGATACCTTATAATATATTTAAAAATTAAAATATTTATAATTTGGATAAAATCAAATTCAACGAAAATCGAAATTTGAATTCTTAGCTTTCTTTTTTTATAATCTTGCATTTTTTTAATTAAAAATATTTTATGATTATTATTTTTGCTTTTAATTACATTCATTATATTTTTTTTTTATTTTCTATAATTTGTAATTTGCTTTATCTACTAAGAAAATTTTCATTACAATTTTAAGTGTTAATATATAAATTAGTACCTGAACTATAATTCGTTTCATGATTTGGTACTTAAAAAAAAAATTCATAATTAGATATCTAAACTTTACTTTCATTACATATGTTAGTCTAAAATTTAACAATGTTGACTTATTTTTTTTTGACCAATAAAATCGTGACATATGGCATTGCTAACCACATCAGTATTTTTGAAAATTTTAACTTAAAAAAATAAAAATCCTTAAATAATGATGTAGCATTGCTAATGTGTCAACATTGCCACGTGTCATGATCCTATTGATAAAAAAAATGATAAGTTACTATCGTTAAGCCTAACGTGCGTGATAGAAGTAAAGTTTAAATACTTAATTGTGAAACTTTTTAAGATACCAAATGATAAAAAGTAGTATAATTTAGAGATAATGAGATATTAAATCTAATTTTAAAATCACTTTAGTCACACCGACATAAGAAAATGTTTTGAGAGATGGAACAAAAGCACCAAGTAGACAATCTTATCGTATTCAATGTATTGATTGCATGAAAGAATATTTTAAAATGTGCAAATAGTAATAAAAAAGAGCTTGCACATACAAAATAAAACTTATAAATTTAGAGCCAAAAAGGCATATAACATACCAAACGGTTCCCTACAATTTATCAAAAGAAAAACCCCGAAAATATATGATAATTAATCTGAACAATCAGTAGGAAAAAATAATAACAATCTCTAAATTTTGAACTTTTTTAATCAAAAAAATAATAAAAAAACATATAACATAAAAAAAATAAAATAATAAAGTTGATAGTCATGCATAATAATTTTTTGCTTTAAATTATACATAGCTGGAAATATAATGTCTCAAATGTTACAAATAATGATTGAAAAGATATCAAAGTATGAATTTATAAAATTAAGAAAACATTATTATCTAAAGCAAAAGAAAAAATCAAATGAAAATGTTAAAGTTATGAAAACATAAATCAACAAAATTACAAAATTAGCAAACAAAAGTATCTTGACCAAAAGTATTATTCTTAATCAATTACCAACACGTCTCGCTAGGCAACACTCCTATTGATATACTTTATATTAAAAATAATTGTTTATGATTAATGTGCATGTTTAGTAATTTTTAATACTAAATTGAAAAAAAAATACATAAAACATTAAGTTTTTAAAATTATGTTCATATATTCAATTTTTTTAAAAAAAATCAATATTATTTCTTAATCGTAATCTGTCCTCATGTATGAAAATATGTTGAACATGAATAATTTTTAAAAAATAAAAAATAAAAAGTTAGATAATATACTAACTTCAATATTGCTTCATTCCTAGTTTAACAATAAATGAAATTAGCCATAACAGAGAAGTTTGAAGGAAATTTGGTATTGGAAATTTTGAAGTTGCTATACCTGGTTAAACTTGAAATACACTACATCAATTTTCTTTTAATAAAATATTTCACACCAAATCTTTGATTTCTCCTATAACTTTAGTTAGCAAAATATTGGATTTTATCTTATTATGAGGGAAACTTTTTTTGTTGCATTTTAATTTTCATATTCCTAAGGGTTTTTTTTTTAATAATATCTTGCTTTTAAGGTATTAAATTTTTTTTCTATTTAAGGTATTAATTTTATTTTTTTCAAAAAACAATATATCAATTACAGTTTTTTTTTTTTTTGTGTAAATAACATTAGAATGTGGAACACCAACTTTTGCAATTATTTTTTTTTAAATCAAATAGATTTATTAGATGTGAGAAGTTTTTCTAAGGAGAGGATAGTTTTTAATATATATATATATATATATATATATATGAATATAAAAGCAATTTAAAAAACTAAAACGTTTCTAATTTTATTAATTAAATTTGTTTTATTTAATTTGTTATAATACAAATTTAGCCACAAAGTTTATAATCTTTTACGTAAGCACGTATGAAATTTTATTTTGAAAATTAAAAAAAAAAGTAATAACAAAAGTAAATGACAATAATAAATAACTACACATCGTAAACCAAAGAACAATTGATAACAAAAATAAATTTACAATCAATATATATATATATATAACATCAATAAATTTTAAAAAAATATAAACTTAATTTGACGAGTCCAGAAGGACCCCAAATTCACTGAACTTAGTCAATGTCACTAACAAAAACAGTATTATGCACGCGGCTGCCAAGATGACGCTTTCGCTCTCTCCCATTGATTAAATATAGCCACGTAATTGCCAGTTTGCGAAACAAGTTTTCGTTTTCATTGTCTCATAAATGGACTTTTTTTTTCCCCTTTTTTTGTCGGGTTGTCTGTTCAAAAGTAAAGACTCATTTGATATTAAAAAAAAAAAAAAAACATATTTTATATTAAGTTTAAAAAATAAATTTAGATAAAAAAATAAAATTATTTAAAGAATGTTTTGAATTTTGATTTAAGATCAGATTCATTTAATTTGCAATTATATAATATATTTATTTATTTTATAATTTATATCACATAAAATATATATTGTTATAAAAAAATTATTTTATGCATGAAATTTATTTGAGAAATTTATTTAAATTAATTTTTTGTTTCCGCCGAAGGAACTAGTCATTATTATTTCAAAAAATAGTTTTAAAATTTTAACACAATTCTTGTCTAATATTATTAGGTACAAATTTAAAAATAATAAATTAAAATTACAAGTAGTTGAAGGAATCCGAAATTGTATTTAACCATTTTGTGTTTATATTATATCATATATTTTTATTTCATATAAAATTACTAAATCTACTTAGGAGGGCTAACTTTTTTGCTTGTTAAGAATGAATGGATTAGAGCTGTTTCTCAAAGATTGTCCTTGCTAGGAACTTTCTGGAACATGGGGATTAAAGCTGATTAACTTATCCACTTCCCTCGAAAAAGAAACATAAAGATTAAGGTCCGTTTAATATTGTTATTAACATAATTTTAAGATTAAAAATTATATTTTACAGTAAATATAATATTAAATAAGTAAAATATTTTAATTTTTATATTTAAAAATATGATTTAGTAATTTAGATAAAAAAATTTGATTTAAAAATTAAATTTTTAGATAAAATAATTTTATTATTTATATTTTAAATTTTTATTATTTTAAATTTATATATTTTTCACATTTCAATTTCTTAAATAATTTTCTTAAACTGTATATTTTTAGCATACATATTTTTTTTTTAAATTTAATTTTTTTTTAACAGCAATGTTAAACTAGGCTGAGATATGACTTGACGCGATCATCAACTGCTTGCAAGCAATAGGATTACAAGCAGTAGGATTAAATTTAATTTACAAACTCAGCCTGGGGAAATTAAACCCATGATCGATGCGCCGATCTGTCTCTTTTGTTTTCCCACTGTAAATTAAATTCCAGTCTCTTACATAATGGGGCAATAACAGGGTTCATGGTAACATGGCACTACATAATATAGTGGAATACACCAGACTACCGGCTGCTCTGGCTTTGCGTCCGTCCCTATATTCGGTTTCGGTCCCTTCTTTGCCTGTCCACTACCCTGGGAGGGGGGAGAGTGGCGGCGGCAGCACTTACGCTCACCAGCTCTGCAAGCCCCATTCTCTTTCTTAGCAGGCATGTTCACTGAATTGTATCAACCCCATCCCCGGTTACCTCTATTTGGCTCTTTCCATCGCCTTTTAAAGAAACTGATTCCACCCCTACACTCATACAAAAACGAAATATCATAAAATTTTGTCTTAAGAATGAATGCAAATCAAAGTTGGTTTGTCAGCTGGTTTTAACTACCTGGGAGACTGACTGCAATTTTCAAGGCCTTAGAGCGGCATTCTTCGCAATTCATAGTCACATTAAATACCATCTTTTGCTGAAAAAAAAAGGTAAAAAAAAAAAACAAAACTTAATTCGACATAAAATTTTAATCAAAATTAGAAATCTTTCTCATTTTTTTGTCCTTTTTCATGAATTCACTTCCATACCTTCATAGTGTCGTTTATCCGTTAAGAACAATATAGACCCTTTTCTTCTTCCTTTTTTCTTTTTAATACAAAGAGACTAGCAAAAACGATGGCGCACGGCAAGGAAAAGAGGTTTGAAGGAAGAATCTAGAGAGGAACTAAATTCTTAGTTGTTTAGTTTTGGCCGAAGGTAATCAAATTTTGTTGGTATTTACAGTCTGTGCGGGGATTGGAAGTTTAATTAAAGCATACGTATAGTTATGCGCAAGCTCCATGACGTGAGACCGTTGATTTTTTTTTATTTTTTTTTTTTTTTGTGAAGGTGACCCTACCAGGCAAAGCTTATTTTGTCGGCTCTTTCAGTTTGGATTCGTCGTCAGATATCGAATAGATTAGAATATTAAATTTATTATTCGTATAAATAAAAATAAATTTAATAATAATTTTAGATATGTTAAATGAATTAAAATTAAAGGAAATTCGTTAATGAATATTTAAAAATTTATATTTAAATTTATTTTAATTTTGTTGTTAATTGTAAATAAAATATTTAAATATATAATAGTTAAATTGGTAAAAAAGTTATTAAATAATAGTTGATATCAAATTTTTTACTATTTATTATTATTTTTAATCGTAAAAGTTAAAATTTTTTTAACCTTATTAATAATTATTTATTATAATCATTATAAATTATAAATATTTTTAAATCAGCGTCCATTTTTTAATTTACTAGCAAACCGGAAAAAAAGCCAAAAGCTGCCAGCATCGAACCCCATTTATCTAATATCCACGTCATAGATTATATATGTTAATTATTTTTTATTAATAATTGAATAAAATTAAAAGTTAGTAATAAATAAGCAAATTAATGGTCAAAACGAGTTAGTGATGACACCAAATTTTATTTGTTTCTCAGTTTTTCAAACAAAAGTTTATGAAAAAAAATAATTAAAAATTAATACTTTGTTGTTGTCGTACTATCAAATCAATCTTCTTCAAAGTGGCCTGTGTATCATCCGCTTTTAATCATGCAATTTTGGTGCAGTAAGTATAGCTTTGGTTATTTAGACACTAAATCTTTTTTCAATATAATCAAATTAGACTAGGGTTTATCATATGCACATTATATTTTTAAAATGATAAAATTTATAACTTTTAACTATTGAAAGATGGTGATGATGGAGATTATCTGGTTAATTAAAGATAGCTTTGGTTAATGAGTTGTTTAAGTTTTAAACATGTACCATGCACAGAGTAAACTAATCAATTATAATTTTGATAACATGTAATATATTTAAAAATTAAAATATTTATAATATAGATCAAATGAAATTTAAAGAAAATTGTAATATCAATTATTAGCTTTTTTTATTTATAGTCTGGTATTTTTTTATTTAAAATTTTTTATAATTATTATTTTTTGCTTTTAATTACATTCTTTATATTTTTTTCTTCTATAATTTTGTAATTTGCTTTATCTACTAAAAATATTTTTATTATAATTTTAAAATCATTTAATTACAACCAAAAAAACAGTTTTTGTAGATTGAAAAAAGGCAAACCTAGCCCATCTTATCATATTCAAGGTATTTGTTATATGAAAAAGAATATATATTTTTTAAAAATGTGCAAATAGTAATATAAAAGGAACTCGTACATACAAAATAAAACTTATATATTAAGATACATATCTATACCTACTATTAAAAGTTACCCCTTAAATCAATGAATGAAAGAGCAGAATCAAGAAAATTGAAATCAGACTAAGCGTCCAACTAAGTAATGGCATAATAAGATTTGGTAGAGTTAATTATGTCATTTTAATTGCTTTTTTGGTCTTAATTTTTTTAGATACTAACTTTTTTTGGCTGATTTAGTTTTCGGTATATAAAAAGTGGATTTTATTGTTGTTTTCGTTTTTCTAATGTGTTTTTTTTTTAATTTTTATAGAGGTGAAAATTATGTTTATGTGTTTTTTTTGTCTCATGCCATGTTTTAATTATTTTTTTATTATTTACTTTGAAAAAAAATTTTATTTATTATATTTTTAAATAATATATATATAAAAGATTAGTTCGTACATTCACTCGGGAGTATGCCTATTATCCATGTTGAGCTTGTTATTTAAAATAGTGTTTTTTAATTGACCCACACGTTTAGGACAAATATTTGTGTTGAGTTTAATTCATTTTCATGTAATGTTGTTTTAATTATTTTTATATGTTATTTTTATGTTATATCTTAATTTATCGTATATTTTTCATGATTTATCATAACTAATTAGTAACTTTTATTTTTGTTTTTTTCAAATAATATATTTAAAGAGGTTGATCAGCAGGTTGACTTGAGTATCGGTTTAGGATCCATACCTAATCTGTTTAGAATAAAGTTTTAAATTTTTTTATTTTATTAATTTTTTATTTATTTTAAATGATATATTGAAAAGGTCGGTCTGCATATTGACTCGCGAATCAATTTAAAATATGTACCAAACTGAATCAAGAAAAAAATAAAAGAAAAATTATTTTATTAATTTTAATTTTAAGTTTAAATAAATTATTTAAAAAGATTCATCTGTACCTTAATTCATAGATTAGTTTGGGATTTGTACCCAAGCTGATCGGTTAAAAAAATTTTAAATTTAATTTATTTTAGTAATTATTATTATTTTATTTTTAAATAATATATTTAAAATGATTAATCTACACATTAACTCATGAATCGATTTAAAATTTATATCCATTTCTAAAAACAGTATTTAAATAAATAAATACTAGTAACACATCAAGTGGGCACCTACAATATACCAAAAGAAAAGCCCAAAACATATGTGATAATGAATCTGAATAATCAAGGGGAAAATTTTTAATGATTATTATTTTTGCTTTTAATTACATTCTTTCTATATTTTCTCTTGTATAATTTATAATTTGCTTTATCTACTAAGAAAATTTTCATTATAATTTTAAGGGTTAACATATAAATTAGTACTTGAATTGTACTTCGTTTCATCATTTGATACCTAAAAAAAATTCTCAATTAGGTATTTAAACTTTAATTTAGTGTCACACGTTAGTCCAAGGTTTAACAGTGTTGATATTTTATTTTTCTGATCAATAAAATCGTGATATGTGATATTTTTAATCACATCAGTATTTTTGAAAATTTTAACTTAAAAAATAAAGATTCTTAAATGCTGATGTGGCATTGCTAATAAGCTAGCAGTGCCACGTGTCATGATCCTATTGATAAAAAAGTAATATGTCAATATCGTTAAGCTTTGGACTAATATATAGATGAAAGTAAAGTTTAAATACTTAATTATAAAATTATTTTTAATATCAAATAGTGAAAAACAATATAATTTAAGGATAATGGAGTATTAACCCCAATTTTAAAGTCACTTTAGTCTCACACCCACATAAAAAAAATGTTTTCAGAGATTGAACAAAAGCACCAACTAGACAATCTTATCATATTCAATGTATTGATTGTATGAAAGAATATTTTAAAATGTGCAAATAGTAATAAAAAAGAGCTTGTACATACAAAATAAAACATTCAAATTTAGAGCCAAAAAGGCATATAACATATCAACGGTCCCCTACAATTTATCAAAAGAAAAGCTCAAAAATATTTGATGCACTATTAGTAAATATGATAATGTTACCTTATTGAATATGTTTTAAAAATAAATAAAAAATAATTTTATTTTTAATGAAATTGCATCAATTGATTATTTTTAATAAGTTTTAGAAATAAGTATAAATAATTTTATTTTTAATGAAGTTTCATCGTTGAATTTATTGACAGTATATAAATATATATATATAAAGTTAATAAATTAAAAATAAATCCTATATATTTAAATATATATATATATAGTATGTACTAATATTCTTAATACCTCAATTTTGGAAAATAAATCAGTGTAATTTAAAATTTAAATTCATTGCAAATATATATAAATATAAAAGAGACATTTTTTTAAATTAAATTTTTTTATTAAAGAAGTTCTTAAAGATACATTTTTATTGGACGCAACAGAAATCAACACGTAGCTCCTTGGGCCAAAATCCATACCACGAAAGTGATATAATAATTTATAACATCAATTGTTCATGAAAATGATTTATGTATATGGAGTTTAATTTTCAATTCAGTGAATAGTAAATTTTTCGTTGTAATTAATTAATTTTTATTAAAAACTTATTTCAAAAAATATCAAAATTTAAGTTAAATATTTGAATTTCTCTTTTCAATTTAATTACGATTTAATCATTTTGACTGAAAACCTTCAACAATTTTCTTTTCACATAAAGAACTTCACCAATAAATCCCTATATATATATATATATATATATATATATATATATATTACAATTCAAAGATTTTACAAAATTAAAAAAATAAAATTCGAACTCCATTGCCTAAACCTCTAAAGCTATTTGTTCATCCTCCCTCAAAATTTTGAAATATATATTAAATGCAATTAGATTGCTTTTCAAAATAAAAATTTATATTTATTTAGTTTTTTATTTTTGTCTATAACTCATTTTATGCATAAGAATTTATATATTAATATAATTATTAATTTTGACCTCTAAAAGAAATTTAAAATTTTTTAATGCATTATACATTTATCTTTTAATAACCCATTAAATAATTATATTTTTACATTTATTTTTTATTGTTGGGTAAGCTATAATACTAATTTATAAAAGAAAAAATAATTTTGTTTATCTTTATGTTTTGCCTCCCATAAATTTTTTGGTTAGTTCCTACCCTGGACTAACTCATGTAATTACTTTAGAAAAATAATTGCAAGAATGGAGCACGTAAAACAAATTAGGAGTCGCTGAATAGGAACCTTGTTATATTTGTATCATATATTAATTAGGTTCTTTTATGCTAGAATTGCCCAGAGGGTCATTAGTTCAAAAATTTTGAAATTTAATTTTCGGCTTGAATTTGATTCGATTTGGTTCAACGGTCCAAATTATTATTTAAAATATATTAAAATATTATTTTTATATAATATTAATATTTTTTTTAATTAAATTTAAATAAAATATTTAAATATTTAAATAGTGGTCTAATCCTTCTATACTCAGATTGAACCAATTAAGTTACTCGATCCTTGAACATAACTATTTTTCGCACAAAGACAATTTTTCATAGTTGGTTCATTTGACTCCTGAGTCAATTTAACTAAGACATTTTGTCCTACAAAATATTAGTAAAATATTAGATCAAACAATCATGGCTTCATATGTCAGCCACTCAATTTCATAGTAAGTACAGAGTAAAAATTATTTTTCAAAATTTTGAAATAAAATAATAATATTTAAAAATAATTATTTTATATATCCGTAATGAAAAAAATTTATAAACGAAATTTATGAAATGATACGCTTTTAATAAAATATATTTAAAAAATAAATAATAAATAATAAATATATAATTTGACTAATTTTATTTATAAATTTTTTTTAATATTATCCTTGTACGAAATAATTACCGTAATCTTAAATTATTAGGCTTTAAAAGAGGGGGCCTTCAATAAATATGTTGGTGTTAAAAGTAAATTATATTTTTAATATCTAAACTCTAAAAAATTGCACAACTTGATACTCCAAGGAAAACTATGTCACGATCACACCGACCTTTCAAATTATGTGTCATTTTAATTCAATTTCTAAAAGTATTAATTGACCAAGGATTCATCGACTAGACTTCAATCATAAAACGCAACGATGATTAGTGAGAATAAAAATACCGGCCGAGTGAGTTCGGATAATCAAAAATTTTGCCTTTTTCAAAATTTGATCCAACCCATTTGATTAAAAAAAATTATTTTATATTAATATTTATATAATAATTAAATTTAAATAAAAATATTTTTATTAATAAAATAATAATATGAATTTATATAAATCGATCCAATTCAGATTAAAAAGTTTAATTTTGCTTGATCTATTGAATCTAGACCTGCACATGTGCCAGACCGAGTTTGAGCATGGTATTGATATTAAATATACTTATCCAAGTTCGGCCCGACCCGAAATATGGGCCTCCAATTTTGCTCAAGCCCGCCCATATTTGTAAATAGATAGTCGAAGCCTATGGAGGCCCACCCATATTATTTTTTAAAAAAATAGATTTTTTAAAAATTTAATTTTTATTAATTTAATAATTTTTTATTAAGTTTATAAATATAAATAATTTAACTTAGTTTTTAAAATTTACATTATAATATTATATATATGTATTATTTATATGATAAAAATTACATAATACATAAAATATAAAATAAATATACATAATAGTAAAATGAGCTGAGCCGAGCTTTGAAAGTTAAACCCAAAGCTTGGCCTATTTTTTAATCGGGTTTAATTTTTTTATCTAAACTTATTTTTCGAGCCTAATATGTTTGTTCAAATTTTTTTAAATATTAATTAGACCTTCAAACTTGAACAGATAACTTACCTCTTAAGTAAATCTAATCGATTTTAACGTGTAATATGATCTTAAATAAATTTGGATGAGAATCCTTTTCACCGATCTGTTCAACTACAATGTATTAATTGAATTAATAGGATTAAGTACAAAAAAAAATGTGAGTTTATAAAGCGTGATATTGAAAGTAGGCGTGTGTGAGCGAAATTCAATAACCAAGACTTTGACTACCAGCCGTAGTGGGGTCAAGGGATGTATAATTCAAAAAACCTGCTCCACCATGTACTATGATGTTATGATTTAGGACACATGGGACCATAATTTATGGGAGTTAAAGCATACGTTAGCTCAATTTTATTTGAAAGTGTCCCGCAACATTACAATATTTAAAAAATTAGAGAAGATGAATAATTATATTTAAAAAATAAAAATTATTTATAAAAATTTTAAAAATTAAAAATTATTTTTTAAAATTATTGTTTAAAAATTTTTAAAAATAACATTTTTCTTCAAAATGTTTACTCATATTTTGGCTAAGATTGAATTTAAAAAGACGTAATCTTTATTATTATAAGTCGAGGCTGACTATTGTAATTATCGAATGAAGACTCGCTTTCTCTATTCTACCCAAGCCACTGCCTACGACTCGATTGAATTCAAACTTAGTTCATGAATAAATTTTATTTTATTTGTAAAAAAAAATTGATGAAAGAAATTTAAATAGAATTTAGAAAATAAATAGAAGAAAAATGGATGTCTCCGATGTGTTTGGTGATATAGGAAAAAAAAGAAGGATAACTTGATTAATCAATAGGTTAATAAAAGAAAATTAAATTGCAATACTATTTTTTTCTTCTAAAGAAATAGAAGTAAGATATTATTGGAAGAGAATTAAGAATATGAAAATTAAAATGCAACAAAAAGAATTGCTCTCTTAGCACGATCAAATACACGTAAGTGGCCCTGCTCAATGGTGAAATACGACCAAGTGCTTTCTTTTATTTTAGACAATGATTTTGACATTTCAAGCTGCTAGTGCCTTTGTATTCATGTAGTCCCATCATCATTTTCACATTATTTAGCCCATATTTCATGGATACTTCATCTCCATGCAACTGTCAATTATTAAACTCTAGTAACATACAATTTGTCAAATCCTGATCATGACCCCCTGGCTAGTACTTTTTACCCAGTCCCCTCTAGTATTATTACTTTTTCTATGTTTAAAAATGCTTGAAATCTCTTTTTTTTATTGAAAAATATGTAAATTAATTCGATATGCTTATATTATTTAAATTTAAAATAAAATATTAAATATAAATAATATTTTTAATTTTTAATAATTAAAAAATTATTTTTTATATTTATATTTAAATATATAATATACGTAAATTTTAAATACAAATACCTCTAAAAAAAAATAAGAATGACGGCAATATTTATGAACATGTAGCAATTAAAATTGTTATATTCTGGAATTGCCTGTTTCCTTGGTTTTGAAAGCCACACACACACACACACATATGATTATTTTTAATTGTGAAAAATATATTTTAAGCTGAAGATTAAAGATGTCTTAAAAAAATTAGATTAAAAGATAATGAAATTGAGATGATTTTATAAAAATCTTAGTTTATTCTTTTTAAGAAAAACTTTTTTTCCATTTTTTTTTAAAAAATTGTAACAAATAAAAAATGACAGCTTATAATCATGGTGATGGTTGATACTTTCTAATACAACAATTTGATTTTGTCAGAAACACAAAATTCAAAATCATATATATATATATATATATATATATATATATATATTAGTCTAGTTGGCTATTATAAGAGTTTACCATTCGTTAGTGATAATTTAAGCTTAAGATTATAGTTTTATTGATATATTTTATGTTAAAAATATTTTTTATAATTAATATGCGTCTTTAGTAGTTTTTAATACTAAATTGGAAAAAAAACATAAAATATTAAGTTTTTATTTGTATATTTAATTTTTGTAAAAATTTTTATATTATTATTGAAATCAAAACCTGTTCTCATATATAAATTTACGTTAAACATGGATTTTTTTTAAAAAATAAAAATAAAAAGTTTGGATAATATATTAATTCGAATATTGCTTGGTCCATAGTCTAACAATAGGAAACTTGAAATTTAGCAATAACTGAGAAGTTTTGAAGGACATTTCCTAGAAATTTTGAAGTAGCTAATACCTGGTTAGACTTGAAAATACAATACATCAATTTTCTTTTGATAAACTATTTCATACCAAATCTATGAGTTCGTAAAATTTCGGATTTTATCTTATTAGGAGAGAAACTTTTTTTTTGTTGCATTTTAATTTTCATATTCTTAATTTTTTTTAATCATATCTTACTTTTAAGTTATTAAATTGTTTTTCTATTTAAGGTATTAATTTTATCAATTTTTTTCAAAAAAAAAATATATCAGTAACACTTTTGCAGATTTTTATTTTTTTAAAAAAAAAATCAAATAGATAGATTTATTCAATGCGAGTAGTTTTTTCAGGAGAAGGTGTTTTTTTTTTAAAAAAAATAATATCACTATAAAAATAATTAAAAAAACTACTAAACCATCTCTAATTTTATTTTAATTTTTTAATAATTACACTAATTAAATTTACGTCATCTAACTTACGACAAAAATTTAGTCACACAATTTACACGCTTTTGTCAATTAATTTCGTCACATATAAAATCTTATTTTCAAAATAAAAAAAAGAAAAGTAAGCGACGGTGAGAGACAACCGCGCGTCATAAACTCAATAACAATTTATAACAAAAGTAAAATTTACAATTAATCTACATCACATCAAATATTTTATAAAATGTAAGCTCAATTTAATGAGTTGTGGAATATAACCCACCTCATAGCTACTTTGTGAAACAAATATTAGCTTTTCATTGACTCATAATTAGACTTTCTCTTTTTTCTGTCTTGTTGTTTGTGTAAATGGATAAATTCATTTTATATTTTAAAAAAATTAAAATAAAAATATTTAATGTTTAAAGAATAGATTTAGATAAAAAATAAATTTATTTATATAATGCTTTGAATTTTGATATAAATATTTAAGGTCTGATTTAATCAGTTTTTAATTATATAATATATTTACATATTATATTTTTATATCACATGAAAAATTATATAATATTATAAAATTTATTTTTTATATGATATTTATTTGAGAAATTTACCTTATATATTTTTTTTAAAAAAATTTTGGTTTCCTCTAAAGGAACTCGTCAGTATTATTTAAATAAAGTTTTGGCTATGAAAAATACAATTCTTGTCTAATATTATTAGGTACAAATTATAAGCTATAAATGTTATTTAAAAATAATAAATTAAAATGGTAAATGTTAATATTGAGATATTCATACTAGCTGTTTAAGTGATTAAAGGGATTCAAAATTATACCATATTTATATCATAATTTTATATTTCATACAAAATTATCAAAACTAATCAGAAGAGCCGACTTTTTTGCTTGTTGGGCATTATTGGAGTTAGAGCTGTTTCTCAAACATTGTGCTTGCTAGGCACTTTCTTAAACACAGGGATTAAATTAACTTATGCACACCAATTTAAAATTAAAAGTTACCTTGCAAACTCAATATTAAATAAATAAATATTTTTTATTTTTATGATTAAAAATATGATTTGATAACTTAAACCCGAAAATTAAGAAAATAAAAAATTTTTATTTAAAAATTAAATTTTAGATAAAAATTTTTTTATTCTTATATTTTTAAAATTTTATTATTTTAAATATATATTTTTTACATTTTTTTAAAGCAATTTTCTTAAATTATATTTTTTTAGCATATAATTTTTTTTAAACCCAAATTTTTTTTTATTTTTCAATAACAACGTTGAAGTAGACGTAAATATTATTTGACACGATCATGAACAGTGTTAAATTTAATTCTCAAGCTCAGCCTGAGGAAATTAAACCCATGATCGATGCATCGATCTGTCTCCTTTATTTACCCCCTATAAATTAAATTCCAGCCTCTTACAGGAAGGAGCAATAACCGGGCTCATGGTAATATGGCACTTCACACACATAACATGGTGGAATACAGACATACTGCACGGCTGGTGGCTTTACGGAGCCGCAGTCGCAGGTGCTGTGGCCGCAGCTGCTGTTGCCCTCACTCTTATCGCTGCCGCCCTTGTCGCCACTGCTAGCACCACTGCTGCAGCCGCTACCAACACCCTTGCCCCCATCACCACCCTTACTGCCACCTTCACCACCGCCGTCGCCGTCGCCGTCGCCGCCGCCGCCGCTGCTGACGGCACTCACGCTAACCAGCTCGGCTTGCCTCATTTTCCTTCTTAGCAGACATATTAGCTGAACTGGATCAACCCCTTCCCCGGTTACCTCTATTTGGCTTTTGTCATCGCCTTTTAAAGAAGCAGATTCCACCCCTACACACATCCAAAAAAAAAAGAAAGAAAGATCATAAAATTTTATCATAAGAATGAAAGAAAATCAACGTTGGTTTGTCAGCTGGTTTTCACTACCTCGGAGACTGACTGCAATTTTCAAGGCCTTAGAGTGGCATTTCTCGCAATTCATACATACCTTAACTACCAGCTTTTGCTGAAAAAATTTAAAAAGAGAAACAAAAATCAATTCGACATAAAATTTTAATCAAAATTAGAGACCTTTCTAATTTTTTTTTTCCCTTTTCTTGAATTCATTTCCATACCTTCATGGTGTCGTTTATCTGTTTAAGAATAATATAGACCCTTTTCTTTTTTTCACAAAAAGATCGGCAAAAACGACGGCGATGGCAAGGAAAATAGGTTTGAAGGAAGAATCTGGGGAGGAATTATAAGTTCTTACTCGTTTAGTTTTGATCCGAAGGTAAAAAAATTTTGCGGCATTTATAGACCGAGCGGGTCTACTTTAATTAAAGCATGCGTGCATGTGTTGCGCAAGCTCCGTGACGTCGAACCCATTGAATTTTGTCGTAAAGGGTGACCCTACCAGTACCAGGCAAGCTTACTTTGTCAGCTCTTTCACTTCGGATCAGTTGTCAGATTCGAATATATTAAAGTATTTGAATCTGTAACTCGTACAAATAGAACGAATTCAATATCGAATTCGGATATATAACATAAATAAAAGTTAAAGAAATTAAATAATAAATATTTAAAAATTTATATTAAATTTATATTAAATTTATTTTAAATTTATTATAAATAATAAATATAATTTTTAAATATATAATATTTAAATTCATAAAAAATATCGAATTATTATAAATATTAGAATTTTTTAATATTTTTATTAATAATTATTTATTGTAATTATTATATATAGTAAATCTTTCTAAATGAGTACCCATTTTCTATTTTCACTATCAAAGTGGGAAAAAAAAAAACAGCTGTCAGCATGTAAACTCAATTAATCTATTAAACAGGTTATAGATTATTCATTTTAACTAGAATGAAAGCCCCACTTCGTTGGGAAAATATCAAGAAAAAAAATTAAATAATTACTTGTTTAAAGTGGATAATAATAAATATAAAATTATAATGACTAAATTTTTATAGACAATATTATATACAATATGATATTAATAATAATAAAAATTAAATTGCATATAAGATAAGATCTTAGTAAAAGTCCTACCTAATCTTACATTAATGAACTTGCAACGATAACATAAATTAATCTCCTTTTTTTTTTTGGTCAGTTCGTCCTCTCCAATAGCTTCTTGTTCGCAAGGTTTTATCTTTTTTTTTTTTTTCCAATTTCAAATGGTTAAACTAACTAATTATTATTAATTAAAAAATATTGGATAACCAATTAAAAATGACAAATTGTGAGACTTAAAAAGAGGTTACTTTCATCTAGGTGGTACAAAAAGGTTTTCGTTTTGGTAGAGATTTTAATTTTTTTATATAATTTTAATTATATTAAATTAGTAATTATTCATTTAAATATTTAAATATTATTAAAATATTTATATTTTAATATAAAAATTAAATATTTTAAATTACATCTTTCTCACAAATAAAATATTTATAACTAAATTAATTTTAAATAAAAATATAAAACTATAAAATTTAACTTTTTTAAAAATCAAGTTTTTATCAATCAGATTTCACTTCCTACAATTATGGATTCTAAATTAACCATTTATTGTTGGTATTTGAAAAATAATTACAAACTCTTTTTTACATAATTTTTTATTTCCTTCCTAATAATTATTTATTCTAATAATGGTAGATAACAAATATTTTTAGCTTATAATTCATTTTATAATTCTTTCAAATTTCTTTTCTATCTTTATTACACGTTTTCTAAGAAAAATATTTTATTTATTAATTAATTTTGTAATTCTTCCAAACAAATTTTAAGGAATGATAGCAGATCGGATATTTATAATTTTTAAATATCCAAATCCGAATGTACTTAATTATCCAAAAAATTAAAATAGGTTTTTTAATTACTATTCAAATATCACTATCTAACTTTGCATCTAATTTAAAAAGCAATATCCCTTGAATATCCTACCCCGCCAGATTTATAAATTTATTAAATTACTTTTAAAATAAAAATTTAAATTAAATAATAACTAAATATGTGAAGAATATCGAATTTGTTTAGACCGAATCCGTACAAATAAAGTAAATTTAAATGACACATTGGATACTTAGCATAATCTGAACAAAAATCAAAACAAATTCTGATAATAAATATCGAAAAATTCATATCTAAAGCCTCAACAAATTTGCTTCAAATAATAAATCTATTATTTGAATTCACAAATTATTTGACTTAATAATGTCAAATTCGCAGAAATATAACGGATAATCTCGGACATCTAACATTGTATTAAAGTAAAATTAAAATCTGTAGTCCCTTGAGAGTAATTATTTATTGCAATGATTACATTTTAAGCCATTACCCATTTTGTAAATAAACGAAGGAAAAAAAAAAGGAAAAGTTTTGAATGAGTTTATTCATAGCTACTGAAAGATGGTGATGATGGAGATTATCTAGTTCTCTATTAATTAAGGATTATTGTGAATGAGTTGATTAAGTTAGTACGAATTAAGTATTTCGCTTGTAAAATTTAGATTTAGTTTTCGTTGTCCAAAAGTTTATAAGCTTTGAAAGGTATTTGTGATGGATCTTGACCTTATAATGAGATATTCTATTTTCATCTTATTCTTTTTTACCAAAAAACTAATTAAATAATGGACAAAAATAATTGTATTAGACAAAATCCTTAATCTACTTTGTTGATTTCAAAATAACATCAAATTTAACTTTATATAAATATATATTACATCGCAATGTGTGAGACTGCTATTAAAAAATTATGTATTATTATATTATAAAAATTAATTAAAGTGATTATCAATGGTAATCGTAAAGCATGTGTATCCAATCACTAAGCTAAATGCTTGAATCTAGCTTCTAATGTTACTAGTTTTAAACCTTGCAATGCACAGGGCAAACTAATCAATTATAATTTTGATAACATATAATATATTTAAAAAATAAAATATTTATAATTTAGATGAAATCAAATTTAAAGAAAATTGGAATATGAATTCTTAACTTTCTTAATTATGATTTCGTTTTTTTAAAAAAAATTTAAAAATTTTATGATTATTATTTTTTGCTTTTAATTACATTATTTTTTTTTCTCCTCTATAATTTGTACTTTGCTTTATCCACTAAGAAAATTTGCATTATAATTTTAAAATCAATTTAATTACAATTAAATAAAAATGAAAGTTCTTAGAGATTGAAAAAAAAAAAAAAAAACCTGGACAATCTTATCATATTCAATCTATTGGTTATATGGAATAAAATATATATTATAAAATGTGCAAATAGTAATACAAAAAGAGTCATATATACAAAATAAAACTTATAAATTATGAGCCGAAAAAAGCATATGAACCCAAAAAAAATATGATACTTGATCTGAATAATCAAGAGGAAAATATAATTAAAATCTCTAAATTTTGATTTTTTTTTGTATCAAAAATAATAAAATAAAAACATATAGCACAAAAATAAAATAGTAAAGTTCATATTCATGCACCATAATTTTTTGCTGTAGACTATACAAAGCTGGAAATATAATATCTCAAATGTTACAAAGAATGATTAAAAGGTATCAAATTGTGAATTTATAAAATTGAGAAAACATTATTATCTAAAGCAAAAGAAAAAAAAATCAAATAAAAATGTAAAAGATATGAAAACCTCAATCAGCACACTTAAAAATAATTTGCAAAGAATAATTTAAAATTAAAAACAAATGTCTGGACCAAAAGTGTTAGTCTTAATCAAGCACCAACACATCTTGCTAGGCAACACTCGTATTTATATTAGTTAAAATGTTCAGAGTATTTAATGTTTATTACATTATATTTGAAATTTAAGTTGATTGAAAATTAGTAATGGAATCAATTGGAGAAATTCATGGAATATAATAGCAACTATCATTTAATAGTGTATTATAAAACTAAAAACTTTCTAAAAAGGAAAAGATAAAATAGAAATTTAGAAGTACAAATGGGTCAACGTATATTAGAATGCTTAAAAGGATTTTATATATATATATATTCAAATGCTTTAATTGGGAGACATGAAAAATATATCTATTATTAATTAGCTTTTTATATTATTGAATTATTGATAAATTAGTTTTAATTAATTCATTTAAGGTAAAAATATTGGATATTTAAAAGATAATAGCTCTAATTGATTTAATAAAAACAATTATTTTTAATTAATATAAAATACATCAATTATGTTATTATATGTACATAATAAATGTATTTAGATAGCAAAGGTGGAAAAATAAATAAGTTATAGGTTACAAAAACTGGAAAGTGAACATTTTTTATAGAAATGAAATTCAAGAGTTGGATATTTATAATTGAACAAAAGATTACATAAAAATATTCTATGTATTAATCATGGTAATTAAGTTTTATTACCTTTAATATAATTTTAATTGAGATATATTTAAGGTAAATAATAAGTGAATGGAATCAATTTAATTTTTTTTATTTTAAAATAAAAATACATCAAATAAAATAAAATAAATTGCTTTTATTTGAAGATACGTGATGATTTTTTAAAACCGTCCAAGTTTAATAAAATATAAACCATTCACATAGGGTTTTTTTTTAATTAAAATTTTAATTTTCATATATTTATATAGTATTATTTTTTTATTAGCATAAGTTTTACCAATGACTAATGTTATAGCTAAATTATTTTGTATATAAAAGTATAAAAATAGTCATCAAGTTTTAAAAATACCTGCCATCTAGGGCGGCATAAGGAATTAAAGTGGAAAATTCTTTAAAACCAAATTGATACCTCCATTTCTAGCTAGTTACTAGAAAAAATTAACTCTAAATACTCTTGAGGTAATTGTAAACGGGATTAGGTTGGATCAAGTTAAAAAAAAAAATTACTTGATCAAATTCTGTTTATTTGATTTGAAAATCCGTTTTATTATTTAAAATATATTAAAATATAAAAAAATATTTTTATATTATTATTTATAAGTTTTTATAATAAATATAAATAAAAATATTTTTATTAATTAAATAATAATTCAAATTAAATCAAATTAATTCGAATTATAAAAAAAACAACTCAGATTTGATTGATTGAAATAAAATTGATCAGATCAAATTGCCAATTTTAATTTAATGCATGAAGTCAATTTTTCCACAGTTGGTTTAGTTGACTCCTAAGTCATCTAGTCTTCGGAAAATTAGCGTACCATCAGATCAATCAATCACGTGCTTCATGCTTCTGCTGGTCAATTTCACAGTAAGTATATATTAAATATCGCTTGTGAATAAAATAATATTCTTAAATTGTTAGGTTTTAAAAGAGCAAGCCCTCCCATAAATAAATATATC
Organism: Adansonia grandidieri; assembly: GCA_038382065.1. Lineage (NCBI taxonomy): Eukaryota > Viridiplantae > Streptophyta > Magnoliopsida > Malvales > Malvaceae > Adansonia > Adansonia grandidieri. The sequence continues at coordinate 6,496,181 of JBBYHK010000020.1, read as the reverse complement.
AATGTTAAGAGTTAATTATAATTTTAGTATCTAAATTTTGAAAAATTGTACACTTGATATTGGAACAAAAACAATGTACAATCACACTGATCTTTTAAATTATGTATCATTTTTAATTCAAATTCTAATACTATAAATTGAGGTAAGATTTCATCGATTAGACTTCAATTATAAAACATAATAATGATATAACAAAAATAAAATAATTCGTAGATCGAGTCAAACCAAATTCAAATAATTAAAAATTTTACTTCTTCAAAGTTCGGTGCAACCCTTTTAACTCCAAAAGTTTATTTTATTACTTTAAAATATAAAAAAATTTATTTTCATTAATATTTATGTAATTTATAATTATTTAAATGAAAATATATTTTTTAATTAAATAATAATTTAGATCAAACTGATTTAATCTGAATTTAAAAAAATTATATCTTATAGTAGATCAATTTAATTTATATTTATTGAATCAGACATTATTATCTTATCATTAAATAAATTCAGAGAAAAACCGTTTTCAACCATTTGTTTAAATACAATTTATATCTGTTTGTAAAAAGACTTTTCTGATTGAATTAAGATGAATAAGCTGAAAAAAAAATGTGAGTTTATCCGCGGAGAGACGTGAGAAGACTTTGCTACAAAGCATGATGTTGAAATAGACGTGTGAGGGTGATATTTAATCAAATAACCAAGACCTTGGATTCCAGCTGTAATGGGCCGTGGTCAAGGGGTGAATAATTCAGAAGCCTACTCCATCAACCTACCAAACAATCAAACATCAAACATATTACAAAAATAATTACTACATGAATTGTTTGTACTTTTACACGTGCCAATTAAGGGGGAGAGGGAGAAAGAGAAAAGAAGAGAAAAGAAATAGAAAAGGAAAAAGAAAAAGAAAAGGAAAAGAAAAAGTTGTATATTTATGCTTGTGTTATTTTTTTTAGTGCAATAAGCATCATAAATTTATATAAAGTTTTATTCATATATTTTTATTTATTTATTTGTGTGTATAGTTTGTCATTTTATTCAATTTAGTAAAAATTTACGTGTTCATGTCAATTTGAGTAAGTGGAAGCAATTCCTCTCGTTTAGATTGTATAAACACCAATTTGAGTAAGTGGAACCTTTTATGTCAATTTGCGTTTTGGTGTTAATGGGTGAACTTCTTGTATTTTTTGAAATTTTTATATTTTAAAATTCATTTTAGTTTAATATTTTAATTTTGTAAATTTTAAAATAATTTTTTAATTTTATTAAAAGTCATATATTAATTTTTAAAAAAATTTAATTTATATTTTTTATATTTTAAAATACTTTTCCTTTTTTAACAAAAATTTATGTATTAATTTTTAAAAAATAAAATACCACTGCAAGTCATCACATGTTAATATCATATCATCATCACTTATATTTAACAGTGTTAAAGCTTGGTATCAAATTGATTAACAGTTTGATAATTTAAATACTAAAATCGATATTTTTAAAGTAAAAATAGATGTGACATTGATAAATTTGATAAATTTCTAACGCTATTTAAGGCGTTAAGATTTTACTTATACTTCGCGTCCAAGCTGATATTATAGTTTTTAAATTTTTAATATTTCCTTCCAAAAAATTAGAACCCAATTACTTTGAAGTTTGGCATATATAATTTTCTCCTCTTTGAGAAAGAAAATTCAAGTTTGATTTCTGATTCACCAAGGTTTTATTTAAAAAAAAAAAAATCATTGCAATTTCCAGAAGAAATGAAAAAAGTAAGCATTAAATATCCTCCAAATTACTATTAGATACAGCGAAACTGTAATATTCGAAACAATTGTTGTATTGGTGCAAATATAAATAATAAATGGTCAGTGAAGATTGCTAAACTTAAGTAGTGTTGGGATAATATTAGAAAACATATCTATTTGTTGTTTTTATCTAAGCAAATGGAGATGAACATTCAAATTGCTACCAAGGCATAATAACAGGCAAAAAGATTTTTTTAAGTATAGTCGCCCTATTGGATTAATACTCTCATGATATAATCATGAATATGAAATTGTAAGCGCAACGACACCTAACCCCATTTTTCAGATTGATTCATGCATGTAAATAACTTCCAAATTTGAAATCCTTGTGATCGAGAATCAGATTACTATTCTAACAGTTCATTATCAACAAACTTTACTCTTTGATCCACAACTTCAAGTAAATCTATTCCAAAATAGTAATTTACCATCAATTATTATCAAATAATTAAAATGAAAATATTATCCAAAAAATGTAAGTGCTACTTTTACTAATGGGTGGTTGACATAACCTAGGCTAACAAATAAGATATTGAACAATAAGGCGCAGAAGCACATGATATTCCGGAAGTGCTAAAAGTTCAGAACATATAACTATAACAAGAGGTTAAATTTTGATACAAGTGGTTCAAGTCAATAGTACATATTATGATGAAATATAAAAGTTATATATTCTTACAAAAGAAAACCCTGGACATAAACTAAGAAAAAAACCCAAAATAAATTAGGAAAAGAAAAACTAAGTTGAATATAGGAAAAAAAAAATATCATTATCTGTCAAAAAAATTAAGAAAAAAATGTGTACAATGAAAACCAAAGTAAACTAGGTAAAAAGAAAAAAGGAAAAGATATCAACCGACACTTTCATTCTTTATTCCCCACATGAAAAATGATCTGTAATTGAATATTACGATGGAATATAAACGTTTTGCAATCTCTGATAAAAAGCCTTGCACGTGACCAAAGAAAACCCCAAAATAAATAAGGAAAAACAAGAGTAAGTTGAATCAAGAAGTAAAAACTATCATTATTTCTAAACAATTTTTATAAAAAAATGATGATAATGAAAACCAAAGTAAAATTGATAAAAAAAAAAATTAAATCATGTGAAAACATCGGGCTCCGTCCTTCGAGATCATCCATCTCCTACCCCCTTCATCTCTTTTCTCATTGATTCATCAGATCATTTTTTTATTTTTTATTTTAAATTAAAATTCAGGCAGTGAAGAAGAGAATTTTGAGAAAGAAAAAGAAAATGGAAGTTTTTCATATCTCACTTAGACATCCCCCTAATCAATTATTCTGATAATTTGGCTAAAAATAAACAATTAAATGTAAGTTTAAAATGAAGACTAAGTGAATAGTTCCAGGGATGACAGTAGTTGATGGGAGTAGGTGATAAAGCTGAGTAGTTGGCTTTTTCTGATACTGTTGGGTGAGGCTGTGAAGCAAGCTGTGGGTGCACCAATCTAATAAAAGAATAAAAAATGTGAAGTGAAAACGTAGCAAACGGCCAAAATAACTTGGTCTTCTGAAAAATACCAAACCGACTCCATAGTACATGACAAAAAAGAAAGATAACAGGAATAACCTTGACGAGTAATGCCAATACCTTACGGTCCTAAACAGTTCAAAAATTATATATTATGCATAATAGAGATTAACATTTTATTAAACATAGAAGGTAAAGAAAAAAAAAAATATCCTTGGGAAAGGAAGAACGCAATCGAAGTAATAAAATCTATATCTATGAGTCTTAAGACTAAGTGATATTTTTTAAATTTATAAAGGTATTTTCGTTTAACTTCAAAAGGAAGAATTTCAAAAAAAGAAACAGATTAATAATTATTATAAAAAAGTAAAATTATAAACAATAATTTTAAAAAAGAAAATAGTAAAATTAAAAAAAAAAACAGATTGATAATTATTATAACAAAGTAAAATTAGAAAATATAATTTCAAAAAAAGAAATAGTAAAATTTCAAGAGGTATTTTTTTAATTTTAAGGTTATTTTTGTCTAACTACTTAAAGAAGAATTTCAGAAAAAAAAATTAATAATTATTCTAAAAAATAAAATTTAAAAAAATAGTAAAATTTTAAAAAATAAATTGATAAAGGTATTTCTCTAACGAAAGAATTTCAGAAAAAGAAATAGATTGATAATTATTATAGAAAAGTGAAATTAAAAAAAATTAAAAAGTAAATAGTAAAATTTCCAAAAAGTAAATAGTAAAATTTTAAAACAATAAATTGATAATTATTAAAAAAGAGTAAAATTAAAAAAAAAATCAAAACAAGAAAGAATAATTATTAAAATTATTAATAAAAAGACTATAATTATCATTTTACTCTTATTTTTATTCTTAAAAAATAAATATTGTGGGTCGGTTCCCTAACTAAAGAACTGATCCCCACCAATATATATTATATATAATATATAATGTATATAATATATATAAATTATATATGTTGAAAATATTATTTAAAAATAATAAAATATTTTATATTAAATCTTAAATTCATAAAATTATTTTATGACATATACATAACAAAATTATTTTATTAATTGATATTTTAATTTAGTTTTTAGATTATGTATTTAAACTGTTAATCTATAGATTAAATTATAACTTAATTTAATATACGTATCCAACCCTTTCGGTAAAAAAATTTAAAATTTTTATCTTATTAATTATTTTTATTTTATTTTTGAATGGCATATTTAAAGAGTTGATCCGCAAATTGAGTCATACATCAATTTAAAATTTATACCAAATTTGCTAAAAAAAATAAATTTTGATTTTATTAATTATTTTGATTTTAATTTTAAAAGTGTATTTAAAAGGATTAATCCACATGTTGAGTTAAAGATAAGTTTAGGATTGATACTCGAGCTGACCAACGAAAAAAATTTAAAAATATTTATTTTAATAATTATTTTAATTTTATTTTTAAATGATATATTTAAAGTGGTTAATCTACACTTTAACTTATGAGTTGATTTAAAATCCATATCAAGTTTAAATAAATAAATATTATTTAATAAAAATTTAAAAATTTAAAAAAATTATTAATTATTTTATTTTTAAATGATATATTAAGAGTAATAGATTTGCTCGATAGCTCCAAATTAATTAAAATTTATATTCGATTTTAAATATATATTTATTAATAAAATTTAATTTATAATTAATTTTTTATTAATAATAATTAAATTTATAAAATAAATATAATCCTCATGCGAAGCATGGGCATGATACTGGGTAACTATTAAATTCAAAACCAATTCTTTAAAGTTAAAGAAAAACAAAAATATGCATATAAAAAAGTGAAGAAAAAGGTATTTTTTACCCACAGAGATTATAATTGTGACAAATTGCTACATTATGATACTATCTATCATCGTGACCTAGTCGTTTGAAGCTCTTGCATAGATTGTTTTACCTAAAAGATAGAGTTTAACACTATAACAATTGTCAGATCACTATACATCAAAGAAACTTTAGCAGACTAAAAAGAATGAATGTTTATACATAAAAAAATAAATTCAATTAGACATACTACGTAAAGGTTGAAAAATAGAAGCATCTAATAAACAGTAAGCACGCAATTGTAATAATATAAACAATAATAATATAAACTCCTTGCTGAAGGAAATTCTAAAGCAAGAGCAACATAAAGAACACAAAGTACCAAACCTTGAATGATAAACTCATAAGTGAAATATGGTAAGTGATACTAAAGAATGAAGCAAAGGCAAAGATAAAAGCATATATAAATTGAGATTATACTTAAAGATGAATAGAATTAGTGGTAATATTCATTGGAGAAAACAAAAGTGTAACACCATGATCTCATCAGAAATAAGCAGTTAAAGGGAATCAATATGAATTTAAAGAAGAAAAACCTAAGAAATGAAAAGAAGAAACCAAGAGAAACACATATACAATCAAAACAAATGAACATCAGTTTAAAATTAAAGAGATGAACTACAACGAATACTATAAAATAAAATAATGATAATACATGTTAAAAAACTCAAAGCATAAATCTGAAATAATCGATATACCTTAAATTACAAATTGAAAACTTCAAAGCACAAAGCTTAAATTGAAATTGTTGGGATATCTCAATCCAGACAATTTTAACAATTAAAATATAATAAAGACAATCATGCAAGATTTTGAAGAGAAATGACCTGAAATTTATATTTGGGGGTTGGATCTAATTATAATCTAAAATATCAAATGATGTGGGAAAGGTTTGGAATTGCTATGTTAATCTCTCATGAAATTTGCAAAAATATTGTAGTTTGAAAGGTGGACTGCTAGTAGTAGATGGCCATGATTGCAATTTTAAATTAATTAATGGCAAAACAATTAGGGAATATAGATTTCAATTAATTGTGAGGCAAAGATCAGCACAACATAGCATAAACTTTAAAATTCTTTAAACAACTGGAAACTGATGGAGCTAAATAATATGGTATATGATATATCAATTAAAACAACATTCAAATAACCTTATTAATTCAAATTAAGAGTGGCAATCTGTTGTGAACATCAAACTTATAAGTCAAACCAATGTACTGCATTGTGATAAACAAAAAAATTACAATTTTTGGAATGGTCCAACGAATTTAGAATATAAAATAGAGCCCAAAATCGAGTTTTTACGGTTCGAGAGAAAGGAGAAAATTTTTATTTATAAAAATTAGAAAAGAATTTTGCTTACTCAGTACATAATATATGCTTTAATTTGATCCATAACAATGAAAGCTACAAAATATACTGCATACATGAACAACCGTAAGAAAAATGAAAAGCTATCGAATCATATATGTCAGAATTGCCATGAAACAACTATGACTTGAATCAATTAATTTGAAAACTTACATATACAATATATTTATTATAACAAAATACCTTTTTAATCAATTAAGATATAGTATGAAGAAATCTTCTTGAATGTTAATATGCACTTACCAGTTGGATTTGAAGTGGGGTTTTGCCTATATATGACCTGCGTATCAATAATTCTGATCAAAGCAAATAAATAATTAAATTGATTCATAATTTCAACTAATAACTATAAAACCAATTACGACTATAATCAAGGGCAATAACTTTTAGCCCAACGTCTATAATTTTCCTTGTACAAATATTTTATCAAATCCAACGATTTGTATGACAAATCCCTTTTCTTTTTTTCTTAATTTTTCTTTAATAAGAAAAAGAAAAAAAAATTACCGTTATGAAGATTCCTAACACAGATTTGGTGAGTCAAAGAATTCAGAATCACTCTAACTTGGATGAAACTTATGGGCTGATTTCACGAGTTCATATACATAACCATCAGTTCTAAGTTTTTGACCAATTAGAGAATCTATTAAGTGTATGGGCACAGTTTCCTAGCTTTCTAGCTAGCATAACTAGCATTATCGACCCAAGTTTTTTACTGACAGTCGATAACAATTTTCTTCATTAAGAATTTGAAAAAGAGAATAAACAAAATGAATGAAACTTTTGTATTGGCAAAGTGCAAGCATTAGTTGTATGAAGCAAATTAAGGGATGACCATCAGCGACGAAACTTAATCTGCCCATATGAACAAACACACTCCCAATACAATTTGGAAAATAGTTCTACATAATATTTGCTGTTACTTCACTTAAGCGAGGCTATTAAAAAAACAAATGATTTTTTGTCACCAATAGCAAACCAAAATAAAAATTAAATTGATATAACAATATATATGATATGAAAGGCTTTAAGAGGGATGCATAAAAATATAAGCAATTCTAAATAGAATGAATATTGGTGGAAGTTAGAGACGTTCATGGGCTGAGCCAAGTTGAGTTTGAGCTAAGCTTAAACATGATATTAATATCATTTATGCTTGTTCAAGCTCGATTTGACCCGAAATATGTGTATCAAATTTTGCTCAAGCTTACCCATATTTGTAAATGGATAGTCTAAACCCGTTTAGATCAACTCATATTATTTTTTCTAATTTAATTTTTAAAAATATATTTTTCAAAAAATCAATCTTTTTCTTATATTAATTTTCAAAATATAAATAACTTAACATATTTTTTAATATTTATATTGTAATAATGTATACATGTTTTCTTTATATGGTAAGAATATAAATTAATATATATTATATAATTGTAAAATGGGCCAAGCCGAAACGGATTCGGACCTTGAAAATTGGAACTAAGGTTTAGCCTGTTTTTTAAATGAGCTTAAATTTTTGCTTAAACCCATTTTTTGGGCCTAATATTTCTACTCAAATCTTTTCAAATATTGAGCAAGCATTTAAGCTTAGATGCGTAGCCTTATCCATAGACGCTTCTAGTGAAAGCATAATATGTAAAAATAAGAACAAAGGTAACATTTGCAATTTCAGCCCTCTATTTTCAATCTCATACTTAACAATGCGGTGATACCTAGCTAATCCAAGAGAACCAATATACACAAGTGTCATAAGAGGAAAGAGAAAAATAATGGTTTGGTAGACTATGATAGATAATTCTAACCAGTAAGGTTCGTCATTGGTGGTTTTATTAGAGTTTTATTAGTTTCCTTGATCAAATGGAGTCGACCTAACATTTAAATTTGTAAAAAGAAAGGTTAATCAAATTACATGTTAAATGTTTATGCATTCATCTTTTTATTTTAAATCGACCTAAGATATCAAATAAAAGAAAGAATGAGACTCAAAATGCAAGAAAACCAATAAATATTTGAAAACTTAAAAAAAAAAAAAAAACTTACGAGTAAGAAGAATCAAATAAAAAAGATAGTATAAAAACTAAAACGAAAGAATTAAACATTAAGATACATTAATGTAACAGTATCAACATCAAATATAGGTAAAAAGCAAAAAAGAAAAAAATAATTATCATATCAAACCACTTATTTACCTTAGACCAAATTATAAAAAAAAAATACTCATAATCTAATTTAACAATAAATAATCACTTCCTAGAACATAAAAAACTTTAAACATAAACATAATTTTGAAATTTGAATGCAAGATTAGAAAATTTAAACAAAATAATTAGTAAAATTAAAACTTACACATATAATAGTAAAAAATGGATAAAGACTTCAAATCAGAAACCCACCTAAAAGTATGAACAATTAGCAATAACAAACAAGAAACCATTACCATTATTAATACAATAATACTTAAAATATTCACCGAAAAAGAAAAAAATTAATCTTTGTGCTTACCCATGAAAAAAAAAAAAAAAAACCTACTTAGAGTAGAACACCCACTCCAATCTAGAAATAGGATGACCTTCTATAACAAACATGCAAATAACTATGCAAAGAAATAAATGTTCACATAACACATGAGTCTGAAAAAGGATAATAATTCTGAAAAGCTAACAACCCAATAAAAGAACATAAGAAATAATTTCCTTTTATGATTCAAAAAATAAATGAAAAAAAAAAAAGAAAAAAATTTTGATTCATACCGAAGAGAAAATTTTCCTTTACTTCGACTGTTGGCATGTTTGTAGATGTAAAAGCGCATGTCGATTTGTGTCTAGAACCACCCGATCCGACCCTTTTATCCAATAAATGATCTTAAGACCACTTTGTCTTTCTTCACGAACCTCGGTATGAAGACTGGTTGGACTCTTTATCTCTGATCTTTTCTTTTTCTCTCCAAAAGCTTATTCTTGAAAGGTTTTTTCAATTTGAAAAAAAATGAAAGATTTAAGAAAATAGAAATGAAAAATAGAGTGAGAAGAGGTTTTTCAAAGATACTTAAATAGGAATGGAGGAAGAAAAAGGCTACCAATGACTTGACTGTAGAAGTTGGATGGTGGATCTTGGTCGAGGGAACCAATGACAGAGAAGGTTTGTTGGCATTATGATCATGAGAGTCAGATCCTCTTTCAAGCATTTGCCACTCTCCCTAGTCTTCCATGCTCGGCCGCATGGCCTTTTGTCTTTTTCTCTTCTTTTTTTTTTTGCATACTTTTTCTTTCTTTTGCTTTTCGTTTTTTCCTACTTCTCTTTTCAAACTCTCTAAGCTTTGTTGACAATGGAGTGACTAAAAAATTTTAGACTTTTTCAAAAATACCTTCAAAGTCCCTAAAAGATTGAAAAATCATATATTGTAGATGTTTGGGACAAGAATTTGAAAATTTGATTTTGGATTTTATTTGTTATATAAATTGAATGAAATGCATACATTATGTATATATTAGTTAAGCTTCAATATTATTATATATTTGAAAGGTAGAAAACTATGAATTTTAAATTTACCACTAAATAGGTTTTTGACAAATCTATGAACATTTATATGTGTTTTATCACACAACTTATAGTATTTTTGAAATCCAAATCCATCTTTTCAAGTCCAAGTTTCTAAATGCAACTTAGGTTTGTTCTTATTTAGAAGCGTTAGATCAACAATTCGATTTCTTCATTTATATTTGTTTAAAATTCATTTATTGTTCAATTATAATATAATTAATTATATAATTATTTGTGTATTATTTTATTTATTTATAATATAATTAATAATGTTTATATATTTTTTTATAATTATATCTAAAATTAAGAAACATGTTTATTTGAGTGTTCATTTGTTTGTTTATTCTTTATGAATAGACTTTTAATTGTTTGCAAACATATTCGATTATATGTTCATAAATCTATTTGATTAATATTTGTGAACAAGTTCATTTGGTAGCGAAGCTGAGCACTTGACATTCAGGCTTGGCTGGTGAAAAAAAAAAAAAAAAGTTACTCAAGTTTAGCTCATTTGTTTAAATAAATCATCAAATTCAAAGCTTAAGCTTGAAATATTTAAAAATGTGAAGCTTGAGTTCAACTTATTTAGAACTTGATTATTTTCTTTTCCTTTATCAAATCTCTCCTTAAAGTATTTTTTAAGTTTATTAATTTAATAATTAATACATATCTAGAAGAATTTTTTTTAAATTAATTAACTTAGCATTTAGTAGATTGAAGTAAAAAAACTGCTTTGAAAATTGAAGTTAGGTAAATAATAGACACTAATAAATAAAATTACAATTATCTTGATAGAATTATAATTTACTAAATAGTAGTAATAAATAAGTTATTATTATTATTATTATTATCTACGCTTAAATTAATAAATAAAGAAATTTAAATATATATACACACACGAGCATTTAATATTGAACCTATAAAGCTTGAGGTTGGCTCATTTAAATAATCAGAGTCCAAATTCAAGCTTAAACTTTTTTTCTGATTAACAAACGAGTTTAGTCTAGCATTTAACGAGTTAAACTTGAATAGTTCATGAATAGCTGAACTCATTTAAACTCTAATTTCAAACACAACTAATTTTAAATAAATTGAGCTTGAACACAATTTAATGTTTAGTAAAAGACTCTTTAAGCATTAAAGTTAGGTATGTAATCGACACTAATAAATAAAATTACAATTCTCTAAATAGAATTGCAATTTACTAAGTAGTAGTAATAAATAAGTTATTATTATCTATGCTTAAATTAAAAAAATAAAGAAATTTAAATATATATACAGATATGAGCTTTTAATGTTGAGCCTATAAAGCTTGAACTTGACTTATTTATGTAATCAAAGTCCAAATTCAAGGTTAAGCTTTTGTCTAGTTAACAAATGAATTTAGTCAAACATTTAATAAGTCAAACTCGAATAATTCATGAATAGCTCAAGTCATTTACACCTCTAACTTATTGAATTTCAAACATATCTAATTTTAAATGAAACAAACTTGAATCAATGTTAAAAAACTAAATCAAAAGTCATACAGCTAAAAGCTTTAATTTGTGATTTAATCTGTTGAATCGACCGATTCAACAACAGCGAATTTTACAAGGAATGACTTGTGGGCTTAAGACACAACACAACTTTTTGCCTTATCTCTACCCCGGTTTTGAAGCAACCCAACAAGGCAACAATTAAAAAATTACGGGCAGATTACAGTCCAAGCCCATAATTCCTTTTTCTCCAGCATGGCTAAGACCTAAGTGGTTCTCCGCTCACTTTTTCTGGCTGCCACCTTCATCACTTCCCTAATTCCCGCCCCGCCATCCTCGACACCCTTTTTCTCGCCCTTTAATTCAGTTTTCTATTGTTGGATTTCCATCATTTGTTGTTTCCTCCTCAGATGCAATTTCTCTAGCTTAGTTTTTAATTTTTGACATACTCCTCATTCGGCAACAAGTTTAACTGCATAGACAACACTCAAGCCGAGGTACTAGAAGGGCTTCTCTCTACTGTATACAAATAGTTGTGAAGCATGGTCTTTGTAAAACGAGGTTGAACTTTCAATTTCAAGAAATAATTTCTTTCTTTCTCAGCATACACAGATTGCCAAGGCACCGAACCAATAGTTGAAAAACAAAAAAAAAAAAGACACAGATCCGGTTTGCCGTATTTTTTCTGGGTTAACTGATTTTCTGTTCCGGTTAATTAGCGGTTCTGACCAGTTCACTAATTTTTCAGTTCCAGTTTTAGCATTATAATTGAACTATCAGTCTTGTCAATTTTTTATTAAACCAATTGAATTGATGATCCGATTTTTTTTATCACTAACTCAACACAATTTTAACATTTTCGACGATTATAGACTGAACCGAATAAGTTAAAAAAAAATAAACGAACAAAAGATCTCTGTTTACTTTCCCAAACTTAGAAGACCGGAAAATTTCTGTTTACTTATATATTACTTTATGTCAAAAATTTAGATATTACTTTTTTTAATTTAAAAAATTTATCTAATTATTGGATTGGGGTATATGAATTTGATTATGCATGGAGTATTATAAATTTAAAATTTATTGTACATATTTTGAAGCAAAATTATTCATGTAAGCATGTATGTCTTATCAGTAATTCTTGTATCTTGTAATATAATATATATATATATATATTTATGTATATATAAAATAATGATATAACTTGTAAATATAAATATATAACATATAAATATGTACATTTATATTTATATAATGATATGATGTTGAAATAAAATTCTGTGTTAAACCAAAGTTTTGAGCTATCCGAGTGAAGATAACTATGATTTTTAAACCTTTTTTTCCTATTGATATTGTGGTATTGGAAAAAGTGAAACATAGTTTTTATCTCCGACGGAGGCAAACTAGCAAAGTAAGATTCACAATTTCCCCAGTGATTAGGTTGATTTCTGATTCCGGGAAATGATGCATCTTTGATCTTTCTTAGGGTTAAAATTTTCAGCGGTATTTGCGTTGCATGGTACTCGGATGGCATTATAGTATAGTTTTTTTCACATATCAGGTTGCATTTAAGTTAAGAGCCAGAGAATGAATCAATTTTAGTGTATTCAGTGTCCAAATTTATCCAAGCATGGCAGGAAAGCATCAAATCATCAACTCCAGTCCTTCTCTTCTTATATGATATGAGTAAATTTATCCATGAGTTGAGTTAAATGGATTAAATTTTGAATATAATTTTACATAATATAAATTGTTCAGTCTAAGCGTGATACTATTTAATAATAATTTTTATGTAAATTTAATTATAATAATATATAAATAATTTTTTATTAATTTAAAAATAATAATTTAAATTTTAAAATTTGACCCAATTTGAGTTAGCAAGAAATATTAAAAAAATTTCAGATAAGGGCTCATGGACATCCCTACCGTGAGATAAGGTTTGTACATAATCAATAACTGTATACTCTAACACAACTTCTATTGTGAATGATCAGAACAATATTAAAAAATGGGATTAGAGATCAAATCAATTAGATATTTATTTTTTATTCATTAAATGAGATTTTAAATATTTAAAAATTATTTAATGTGAAATAAATATTAAATATTATTAAATAATCAATAAAAATATATATTTGATTTAATGATATTATTTTTAATATAAAATTAAAAATCAATTTTAAAAAATATACGTTAAACTAGTTTTTTTATAATTTTTATTGATTAAATTGATTTTTTATCACTTTACTTAACGGACAGTTGGATAGTGTACATTAGATTATCAATTCCCGATCCAATTGATTCAACCAACTAGTTTGATATGATTTCAACAACACTGGATTAGATTCAATAGACACTCGTGTACATAGAGTATAATGAAATAAAGGCGATTCCCTCTCTTCGTAAACAAAAATCTTAAACATCTACTGGGCTTGAAAATCTAGAATTTATGTCATTCTTATTTTATAATGTCATAATCGTATTTAAAATATTTTATATTTGTATAAATTTTAATGTATTAATAATTTATATTATAAAAATTTTAAAAAATTCATGTCATGTCATATTTTGATTATTTTATGCATGCTATATTCAAGTAATCATATTTAATAAGTATAATCTTTTTCATTGACATGCAACTCTTGAGACATATAGAAATAAAAAACAATGACTAAAAGAATTTAACATTAATTAATACCTAAAATGTTTGAGACACATAGAAATCAACAATATAGGTTATGTATGCGTTTGATAAAATTTATGCTGCAATCAAAAATGCAAAAACAGGAGCACATCTTAGAACCTTGATAGTCAATATCTCAAGGCTTTTATTTCGATCTTTTATTACATGAAATTAAGATTATCAATTTTTATTTCTTTTGTAATTATACTTATGAAAATGAATGAATAAAGTCCAATTACTATAGTTTTTAAAAGGGCATCTTCTCAAATATATGTCATTTAATTCATCCAATTAATTTTAAGCATTTTCTATAAATTACATAATCAAACTAAAAGAAGATTCTTAACAAAAAAATAAATATTTTATAACGTTAAAAGTTATAATTACACTAACATAAAAATTCATAACCTTAATTTCATATAATAAAATATCAATATTATTTTCATTTTTGGGTAAAGTTGGAAAGCTTAGTTAATTAGGTATCATCCAAATAATTATACTAACTTGATCTTATTTTTTAATTTGTTAACGATGGGATTTGTCGACATAAAAATTAATGGATTGTATCTATTATAAGATATTATCCGTTTTGAATGTTTAAATTATCTTCACAATTTTACCTTTAAAAAAAAAATTCAATCGAAATAAACAAACTGTATTTTATAAAGTTATAGCTCAGTCCTTAGCTAGTCAGTTATTAGATAATCATTTTTCTCTTAACATTAACCCGTAAACTCATTGATCCTTAGTTTACATCTAGATTGTATTTTTATTAAGGACCAAAAACTATCTATAACAGACTCCCACGATTATACCATTAATGTTAATATAAGGTTTGCTATACTGCGCTAGCCGTAAAATCTTATCCATTTTAAGATTTAAAAGCCATGGTCCCGGACTCTCGGTGCGTCTCAATCTAATAAAAAAGTAATCTTTATTTTATAAATCCACAATTCAATCATAGTAGATACGAAATCGTTTCCCTACCTGTTGATCCTTCAAGGATCCTACCTTATCATTTACTACAAACTCCCACTGCTGTGACAGAAAACGTACAGCGTCCACTGCTTTCAGCTGAAATATAACTCTATGCAAGGGTGTTTCCCAGATGTTGCAATCCTCAGGCAGGTGATTAGGTTTTTTTTTTTTTTTTTTTTTTTTTTTTTTAATATATTAAACAAGACATAAGGGACATCAAACGATCTGTTGTCTGTATCTTTTTTTTTTTTTTAGCATTATTATGTCCTGTTTCTTTTCAAATTGTCCCCGATCAAGATGACGACTTGCCCTGACGACATCTCCAGTAAATTTGCAGTTACATTTTTTTCCCCAAATTTGTAAAATAATAATTATAACATCAAATTATAATATCAAGTTGCAATCATTATTCAAATAAAATATTTAAGTTTATAGTTCGACGTTGCCAGTGTACCTGAATGCGACGACTTTGAAGCGAAATGCAAAATGCTTAAAAGCTATCTCATTAAATGCAGCTTATATTTGCTTTTATATCATTTGAATTTTTTTAATTATTTATATTTAATATGTATTTAAAATGAGTATAGGTAAGTTGGTTCTCAGCGATGCGGATCGAAGCGCAGCATTTTAAACAGTTCGGCCAATGTATATTTTCTCAACTGAAATGAGATCCTTGATGCCCTGCTTATGAGGTTAGCTGATCTTCCCTTGATTCCCAGGAGAGAGATGGAAAATTTTTGGTTGTTGAACTGTCCGCGTCATTGTAGTTTGAAATTGTAAATACTAAGGACCACCCGATTTATGTTCGCTGGACCATTCAAGCCCATTCGAATGTGTTATTGCAGGGAAATTGAAAATGTCTTAGATATGTGAATGAAGCTTTTTGTAGTCAAATATAGTAGCGTGGCAAACTTTCTTGTCGGGTTGGATAACTAACCTGATTCTCTAATTATCATTGAAGTTATTAGGATTTAAAGATTGTCGGACAAAAATTGATGACTATCTGTAACTATAAAAATGTCAAAAATGGCATCAGAGTTTAATGTCCAAAAGATATTCTATATGTAAAAATCCAACGCTGCACAATTCAAACAAAGAATCAATGGCTTCTATTGCATTGCTGAACAGAAGATTATTTTTATATTTAAAAAAAAAAAGGAAAAAGAAAAGAAAAGAGAAAATCTGCACTAAAAAGGGTTTTTGCTGGACTGCCTTAGCTTTGATTTGGATAAAGCTGTTACTTCCACTCAAAACTGTCTTGTTTTCAGGAGTTAAAGTTCACGTTATGGTAAAAACATTTTATTGAAAATAAGGCGAAGATCAAGATTTTTCCCTTTATCTTTGTTGTGCTCCAAATGAAACATGTTATGAATTATGACATTGATACAATTCCCTTTTTCTTTTGTAAACAATTTCATGTAAATTTAAACTAAAAAAATTGATTCACATACATATACGCAATAGTATGAGTTTAAGCTTTTTATTATTATTATTATTATTATTATTATTATTATTATTATTATTATTATGTTTAAATTTTTTTCATCTTGGAATCTTGAGAATGGTGCATTGGAATTTACTCTTTAAGCATTACAAAAAACAGTTTCAATTCAGATTCTTGTTAACAGCTTGGATCAAAAGCTGACTCTGGGTAACTTGGATTCTTCACAATTCCCTTTTTTTTATGTTTTTTGGACTCTTGCAGGTGGGTTGTTGGCGGTTGGTTAGGTGTGAAATCTCCAGCTCTCCCGCGGCAGTTCAGTCAACATGTCATATATATTTAGGAGGAAGAAGTGTAGAGCAATTATTGGAGAAATTATTTGATTCGGTGAAAGTTTTATATATTTTACGATTAAGATCTATAGGATAAAAAATATTTTTTAAAATATATTTAAAAATAAATGACACATATTTTAAGTTATTAATATTATTTATAAAATTAAAAATTCACTTTTAATATATTAAAATAAATTTTAATTTTAATTTAATTAATTTTTATAAACTCTATTCAGTAAATTTAAAATATAATGTTCTTCTTCCAAATAATAATAATACTGTGGACCATTGAGAGATGGAGAGAGAGAGAGAGAGAGAGAGGCAGTTTGGGTATTTGGAATGAAAATAGAAAAAAAAAAAAAAAAAAAGTGAAGCACTTTTTGTGGGGTCGAATCCCACTGGCATGTCTTGTGCTGGGTGCACCAGGGACATGATGCTCATTTATGTACGCCTTATCTGAATAAATAGTTATTTGCGCTCTCCATCATCCACACCTCGTATTCTTTTTTATGTTTATGGTTGTTCAATGAAAATTAATTTATTAATCAACGAAAAACCATATTTTAAAAAATATATATTTTCCTTCTTAAAAATAGACATCGATTTATTAATAACTTTTAAATTTATTTTTTAAAATATGATTTAAGAGTATTATCTAAAAACTTCCTTAATAATTATAGATGGGATAATCTTTTTACCTTAGAATCGATAGTTTTCTTTAAAAAAAAAAAAAAAAAACAAAAATTGCCAAGAAACTAAAGCATCATGGGAAGAGAAGCAAGGAATGAAGCTTCTATTATAACATTGAAAATAATAATTCATTCATAGCAAATTCGTTCGTCATTTTATTTATCTATAATTCAACTTAAAATCGATTGATATATAAAACGGTGGATAAAAATATTAAATTTTAAAAATAAATTTATGTAAAAATAAATAAATTCATTTAGAAAATGAGGTTGGAACTTGAGCATAACTGTTTTTGTCTTAATTGATATAACTTGTTTTCGTAAAGATCAATCTTTTTTATAATGAATTGATATTTTATGTAAAAGTTTTAAAAAATCTATTCAAATCTTTTTTATATATGTACAAGTTGATCTTAAAAATAAAATGAGACTCGTATCAAGTCAAGTGAAAATCTAAATAATCCAAAAAAAAATCATTGATATCATACTTGATAGATTTAAATCAAATACGATTCAATTATACTTATTGACAGATTTATTCTTTGTATGCAAAAAGTGAAGTGATGAATAGATAAAGTCATTAAAAAATAATTATTATATTTAAAAGTTAAAGTCAAGTGACATAAGAATAAAAAATCATTATTGTTATTATTATTGTAGTTGTTGCGAAAAGATACTATATATTATTTGATTACATATCTTTGCCTCCACTTTTTGGTTTTGTTGTCAAATTAAAAAAGAATAAAAATAAAACTTTCTTTCAAGTAGAAAGGAAGAGGATTGCTTTGTTTAAGGTTTAGACTTAGTTCAACACAAAAATGAATAAAATAATCAAACAGAATTACAAACATCATTTCACATTCAACGTACAAAAAGGGAGGGGGCCTAACTTTTTTTTCCTTTGACGAATTAAAAGGAAGAGGGCCCTCTTTCACGTACTCTCCCATTTTGCCCTTCTTATTTATTATTTATTTATTTCTTATTTTATTTTTCAAAATTTTCTTTATTTTTTATAAAAAATTTATTTCTTATATTATCAATATAATTTTTAAATTTTATAAATGAATTAATATAGTAATGTGTATTTTTTTTAAGATACATGAATAGTTTTTAATCTCGACACGAAATTAAAAAAATTTATTTTCAAAGTCAATGTTTAGAACAAAAACTCATTTTTTATTGGATCCAATGTTTGTAAATATTAGTTAAATTAAAGGTGCAAATTTTGTTAATTAACTTTAATATAATTATCTGTACAAAAATTACACAAGCAAATTTAATAAAATAATAAATATTTTATTTTTTATTTTTTTAAATATATTTTAAATGACATATGTTAACCTACTAATATTATTTGTGAAGTTTTTCAGCCCGCTGACTTTGTTAGGCATTGCTTAAGATTAATTAAGTTCCATAATATTCATTTAATAGTAATTGATACTTAATTTCTTGAGTTTCAATACATTAAAAAATATATATATTATTGACTATAATAACTTTAAAAAACCATTAAAAGTAGTAATTAACAAAACTTTAAATATTATTTTTTAAAAATTATATTTAATATATTATTTTAATTAAAAATATATTTAAGAATAATAAAATACATTAATTACATATTTAATTCTTTAAATGTTACATTAAATAATCTATCCAGCAAGGACTAACATTTCACTTTTTTATTATTTAATTTTCTCTCTCTTTGCACTTTTTATCAGCTTATGTCTTATGTCATCACTTTCCTCATGTACATCCACCGATTTCTATCTCTTCCTTTCATAAACTCAAAACAGAGAAAAAAAATCAGAAAAAAAAAAAAGAGAGAGAGAGAAATTCTGGAAAGCTCTTTCAGTAAATTTTCCATTTTCAATTTGAAGCTAGTAACTGATCTTGTCCTCTTCTTTTCTCTTTTTTTTTTCTTTCTCAAGGTAAATTTCTTGTGCTCTTTTTTATTTTAGTTCTTAATTTGATTTTCCTCTCTGGGCCTTTTTTTTTCTCCTTGACTTAGTTTTGATTTTATTTCTGGGTTTTAGATTTACTTTTTGTTTGTAGTATTTCTGGGTCTCTTGTTTGTTTATTTATCCTCTGTTTTATTTTTCTTTTATTTTTATTTTTTTTGCTTAGTCTGTTTGTTTGTGTAATTTTGTTGGATTATGGAGTTTAATTCTTTGGATTAAAATTTCTATTTTTTTCTTTGATTTATGGTAAATTTTTGTCCTTTTTTCTGGATATTTGATTATTTTAATTTACATGTTTTGAAATGGAATTGATTTTGCTCATAATTGTGTTCTTTGTATGCTTAATCCCCTGCTTTTTGCTTTCTATTAAAAAAGGTATTTCTTTTTTCATTTTGATTCTATATTTGGTTACTTATTATCTTGTTCACAGTAATTTATTGTCTTATGTTTGTTTCTGGGTGCTAAAAACTGGATACTTTGTGGCTGTGATTATAAAGGAAGTGAAAGGATTTAAATAATGGTTACAATGGGGACGTCACGGTTTCGGCTCTTTTCACTGCCGATATTTACCATGTTTAGCTACGGACTGCAATTTAAATCCCTCCGGAGACTTTTACCTTAGCTGTTCATGTGAACTCTTCCATGATTACAGTGTCCTCTAGAATTTGACTGTGTACTTTATTATTATTGTATGACCAAAGTTGAAGTAATTTAAGATACCACATATTGTCAGTAGTTTTTTCAGTTTTCTTATTGATTAGCTAGCTTTTACATCAAACATGAACTTAATTCACTTGTAACAGCAATCTCTTTTTCCCCCTCTATGTGACAGCCATTGAAGTGCAAGAAGAAATACCGGAGTTTGGGATCATCTGAGAAGCTACCTGTCCTGGTTGATATATTGTTTGTTTACAAGTCTGTAAGTTTTGGAGAAAAGTCTAAGGCTTTGGTTAGTAGTAGTGTGATCAGAAACATGGGTTATAGTTGTGATTTCTGTGGAGATCAAAGGCCGGTTGTATATTGCCGGTCCGATGCTGCCTGTTTATGTTTGTCATGTGATAGAAATGTCCATTCTGCTAATGCACTCTCGAAACGCCATTCGAGAACATTGTTATGTGAAAGATGCAATTTGCAACCTGCTTTGGTTAGATGTGAAGAAGAAAGGGTTTCTCTCTGTCAAAACTGTGATTGGATTGATCATGGTACATCGACCTCGAATTCGACACATAGGAGGCAAACGATTAATTGTTACTCTGGTTGCCCATCATCTGAGGAACTTTCTTCCATATGGCCATTTTTTCTGCAGTCTCCTTCTGCAGGTGAATCTGCCTGTGAGCAGGAATTAGGTCTAATGAGCATCAGTGAGAATATAGAGAGGACTTCCCAGGGCCCTACAGAAAACGCCATTAGCCAGAATAATACTGGTGTGGCTGTAGTTAATGATACCGGCAATTCGGATAAGGGAAGTGACTTGGGTGGGTCTTCTTCAATTCCTGAACTCAGATCTGCACGACTCCAGGATCAGCCAGCTGCGTCACCAGATGCATCATTGTCCAAGGTAAACGATGACTTTAGAATATTAATCATTAAAAAGGTTAGATAAACTGTTCTTGAGGTACTTTCAGGCCCTTCGTACCTCGGTTTCATGGGGCAGTATTAAAGAACTATTGTAAGCATTTCAAGAAAGTGGGTTTACCTTTGCAAATTTACTCTGCTATATTTCCTTAATGCTCGATGCTTCAAAACATATGAAGGGTGAGTGTTCGGTGATAATTGCTATTTCTGGCCAGAAATCCGGCTTGAGGTTAATGTAAACTTTATTTTCAGATCAGTTTCTTCTGCAGAAGACCAATATGCCGATTTCTGTCCCTTGCTTTTCTTGATTACATTTTATGATGGAAATGAGAGGCCAATCCAAAATATCTTTTTACTTGAACTTGATTGGGGCTTTGTGTAAAAGCAAAAGACGTCAATCTTTTAGTAAAATTGTAATATACCATGAACTTGTATTCAGCTTGTATTTTTATTGGTTTCTTTAGATATTTTCGTTTCTTGGCCCAAAAACAACTTAAGCTTTAGGGTAATATTGTAGAGAACTAGTAGTTAGGCCTTAACATTATACTTACTAAATCGGTAACCTTGTCCTTAATTATAATGTAGTCATGCTTTTATGCCTATTTTTGTTATGGGTTCATAAATTTGAAACCCGAATCTCTCCTATTTACGTACATGATTTACTTTCTAGATTTTAGGTGCATGCCACCCATCTACATGGTCGAAGTTTTATATTTTTATTTTTAATTGAGAGGGAAAAGGGGAGTGTGAAAGCAATGGACACAAAAATCGCGGAATGTTGGTTGAGATTTTTTATTAAAGCTATCAAAATTTTATCCTAATCATAAGAAGAGTGATTAGAATAACCTTCTGTTATTAGTAATTCTACTGAGCTTTGGCATTAGGTGGTCTAAGTTCATTTTTGATATTTGTGAAAACTTCATTGTTGAAAATTTTCTTTAGGTTTCATTTAATTGTTAGCAGAGACAATATGTTCCTTTTCTGGAACCTTTGCTAATTTTTACTTTATTATATGCAGTTATCTTGCCCTCAAACAAAGTATCTCGGACTTTGTGAGGACGATCTCTATGATGACTTCAACATGGATGAAGTTGATCTGAATCTTGAAAAGTATGAAGAACTCTTTGGGATGACTCTCAATCATTCAGAAGAACTTCTTGAGAATGGTGGAATTGATAGCTTATTTAGGACAAAGGACATGCCTGCTGCTGATTCTGACTATCAGGGTGCAGTGGCCGCTGAGGTTCTCTCATCTCTTTTGATCTTTGCCTTGCGGTGTCTGTATTGTATTTTTCTGATGATAGTATCATCATTTTTCTAGATGTTATACTTTTTCTGATGTTTTTAAGTGGTATTTATGCATATAGCATATAGGATATTTCAGTGATTTTTTTTTTCCTTAATGTGAAACGGAAGCATTCCTTGCCAAATTAAAATAGAGAAAAAAAATTGATGCTGTGCTGAAAAGCTTTAATTTGATGAAAGGCAATTATTCATTGTTGTTGGGAACCAATAGTATCAAGAACTTTCATTTACATACATGACCACTGTACCAAAACAAAGTTTTCTGTCCTTCCATGTGCTGGTTCTTCATTTTGAGTAGTGATCAAAGGGAAAATATCCTTTTTTTACTTGTGTAAGTAGTATGTGTAGGAAAACAATAACCTCGATTTACAGACATTATCAATGTACCAAAAGGAAGTTTACTGTCCTTCAATTTTCAGGAAAATATCCCTCTTTGATATTGATGATTATATAGCCATTATGTGTGATGATTAAGGATTTGTCCTCAAGTTTGTAACTATAATAGCACTTGATCTTTCAGATTCTTCTTGATTGTGAACAAATCAACTTTCGTCTTCTAAATTTTGTACTAACATTAGCATTTCAGTCTGCTTGGATATCACATGTTTGTTTTATCTTTCTTTGGAGTCATACTTTAAAGAACCATTCTGTAATTCTAACCCCTGAGAATTTCAAGTTTGTTTGGCAAATGTTCTTATGGTTGGAGCTAAATATTCTTGTCCAGGGCTCATCTGTTGGACTTGTCAGTGCAATCCAGCCCGCGTGCAGCAATGCGGCTTCTGCAGATTCAATGATGAGCATTAAAACTGATTCAGTTTTGTATTTTACCGCAAGGCATGCCCATTCAAGCCTCTCATTTCCTGTCCTAAATGGAGAGAGTAGTGGAGGAGATTCCCAAGATTGTAGGGCTTCCTCAATGCTTCTCATGGGGGAGCCTCCTTGGTGTCCTCCAGGTACCGAGAGCTCTTTCCCATCAGCAACTCGAAGCAATGCTGTCATGCGTTACAAGGAAAAGAAGAAGACACGAAAGTAAGTATATGCCAATAACCCATATAAGATGTACATACGTTCTACTTACTAACTTAGACCTCATTTAGTTATAGTTACTAGGTTGGTGAATTTGTGGTTTTACTGCACCTTGCTTTACAAATTTCTGGAATTTAGATATTCTTCCTTTTAATCCCTCTTCTGGTTCTGAATTTCTAATTTTATGGGTATTGATTTCCTTTGTGGCTTAATCATGCCTTGAGTTCTTGTTCTTCTCTTGTTCTTACTTATATCTTTGTGTCATAATCTGTAACCTTTTGCAATTTTTTTACTTTTCCTGCCATTTAAGTAGTTAGTATCGCAATGGTGAATTTGCATTCCTTTGTATATCTATCAACAATCGATTTGGAAAGTCAATATAAAACCTATACTGTGGGTCTCGGTGTTTAATTTACTGCAAGTATTGTTTGCAATCTTCATTCTAAATTATGTTTTATATATATTATTCCACCTATTGAAGGAATTTGTATGTTTAACTTCGTCCTTATCGCATGATAGGTTTGAGAAGCAAGTGAGATATGCGTCTCGCAAAGCAAGGGCTGATGTGAGAAAGCGTGTGAAGGGACGGTTTGTCAAAGCTGGTGATGCCTATGATTATGATCCATTGAGCGAAACCAGAAGCTTTTGAGAGTACAATTTCTTAAACCTTGCTTAGAGAGATAAAAGGGAAAAGGGAAGGAAAACAAGATGTTAGTTGAAAAGAATTGGTTATTCTTACCTAAATGAAATTGATGCTCTTACTTTTTTTTTTTTTTCGTTTAGCTATTTAAGTGACAGCTTTTATGGGTGTACATAGCGCTTCAGGTTTTTATGAGGAGAAGTTGGATGCAAAAATGCCACGAATAAATTCCGAGGCCTGGTTCTTGGTTACCATAAAAGATTAATGGATCACGAATTCACGACATCATTTGATGGCAAGATCTGCCTAGATCGTGTTTGCTGCCGAGTCGCCACCTGTGGGTTTCCACCTGCCGTATTACATTCGAGCAGTTCACCGGCCCAATTCTTATTTTACTATGAAAAAAAAAAAAAAAAAAAAAAGAGAATGCTTCTGGAATCTGGATCCTCCAGGCCATATTTTATGCTCAGTGTTGGCTATGTTGACATTTATATGTGCCTTAAGCTTTTTTATGCCTCTGCGATAAAAGCTGAAGCTGCTGCTGCTATTGCAGTCATGACATGCTAAGAAGCCCGACTTACACTGTTGATTGGCCGGTGAAAAGCATGCAGCCGTAATTTTGCTTTATATATATATATATATATAGACACACACACATATATACACATATATAGCATAGTTCTTTGTATATGCAGTTGAGAGAGTTTTAATGGCTGCCCAAGTAAAGAAGTTTGTAGGTCAGACATGAAACAAGCAGTTCTAATATTTCCTTGCAGGATTTTATCTTTTGCACTCTGGATGAAATTGTGTGTAACTTAATACAAATTATGAAAACAAAATTTCTTTTTCTACTCTTCTTTTATCCCTTGTTGATGGATATTGTGAGGTGGAGTTGACTAGTTCAGGGAAAGCTCCTTGGAGGAGGTAAAGTTTGGACATGTCGGGCACCAAAAAAAGGTCTGAGGGACGTGGGAGTTCAAGCTCCGAGGCATGTTTCGATGCCCGAGACGGTTTCTGGTTGAGATGATTTTTTTTATATTGCATGTAAATGTCAGCGTACTGTTTTCTTGGGTCAGAATTTAACATTGCCAATGAAGGCAAAAACCCATTCTCCAATGCCATAAATCTCTGCAAATACCTCAAATGATTTGTTCTTCCGGATGAGATAAAAAGAAAAAAGGAAAAAAGCACCATCAACACTCATCTTAATAGAGTCTTACGGTTGGAAATTTTCAAGAAATTTGTTTCAAAGATTAAATCTCAAAGAGTTTCTCTAACATACAAATAATCTCGAAACTTTAAAACATGGGGAAGGAGGAATTCGAATAATGCTTAGGTGCCGAATACCGGGATTAATATGATAATGTTCAAGGCCCGGAAAATTTTTAAATAAATAGTACCAATAAGCAAAGTCAAAGCATAGGTAGGCCAACTAATGTTTCCCTCAACGACAACATCAGACTTGCTCAAATCAAATATATATATATATATATATATATATCCAAATGACTTTCGTGAAACCACCTAGACAATATAAAACTTCAGAAAAAATGGCCAATCCCTGGGCAAAATCTGATGAATCACCTGTGTAGACAAGACTAGGCTGACTTGACAGGAAAAAAACAAAGACCATCGGCGACAAATGAACCAACAACAGTTGCTCTAGACTTTCTATTCCATTCCCAGCTTCCTTCCCTCACCATACATTTCTCAACATCATCTAGAGTCTGACAGGTACAAACTTGCCTCAGAGGCTTTCTCTTCCGATTAAGATCTAATAATGATCATGAATATATTTTTTATCATATGATATTTACTTTAATTATGAATATAATTGATACTATTGTAATGAATTACGATAAATTTTGAGATTGACTCAAATCTGGTCTATGGGACAGAGTGTGGCCTTCTAATGCAACTAAGAAACTGCTTATTCTTCTATCATTTCGATCAAGGAAATGATAGAAAAGGGGTTGTTCAAAATTGGATAGTAATTGAAAACATGCATCCATTCCTCGAAATAAGTGATTGGAATCATAATGCAATGTTATGTATGGATTTATCTCTTTCAACACCATTTCCCAATTTTCCATCCAAGCTTAGCCAAGACATTGTTACATTAATGCAATAACATTGCCATAATTTTGAAACACATCCAGACTATTTTGACACATGGGGACATCAATGCCATGGACTTAACAAAAATTTTAAGATTCTAGCAACTCCCATTAATCAGCTGACTTTTTTCCAATGCCCCCCATTAAAATTTTGACACGTTTAAAACAAAATTTTAGAATCAAGAGAGTGCTGATAAAAATATATTTAGGGTTCCCTCCCCTTCCTAACACTATTTTTCTAAGTGAAAATGGTTCCTTAAATTAGCAGAGAAACTGAGACACATTGGCAATGCTGAGAAAACGACTTAAATAAGAGAATTAAGGCATTGTTAACTTAAATTGGAGACAAGTAATCAGAGAATAAAGGCCACTTGTCAATGGTGCAGGTAAGATATGATGAAGGAAAAGATTTCCTTGTGACAAACAGGAAATAAGATACATACATATACATATATATATATATGTGGCCAAAACTGCTTGTTATTTTTGGTTGAAGGCTCCATCCATGTTTTTAATTGGCAATTGAGTTATTTGCTCATTTATGGTATTTCTTAAAATAGGACAAAGCTGGACATTGGTAATTTGAACTTGAGCATAAATTGCTGAAAAGTCCTTTTGCTGATGTTAGTTCGAAGGAAAAACCCCAACTTGCCGATAGGGTTTTTAAAGACGGGAGCCTTGGGAAAGTAAAGTTGCCTTTGTTAGTAACTATGAAAGAGAAAACAGTACTGCCAATAATGTAGGTTGTTTGAATGCAATTGGGATTTTGACAATTAATGTGAAGTCCTTGATGGCTTAAGATTAGTACTTCATTTTATATATTGCTGGAAGCAAAGCTAAAGAGAAAGAAATTCATGTGTGTGTGTGTATATATATATATATATATATCCTATTTTATATTATTTTTTATATTAATTATATAAATATAAATATAATAAAATTATTAAATGTATAAAAAATTTAAACAAAATTTTATGTTTAGACGAATAATCTTGTTATACTCCATAAGATCAAAATCCGATGTCATACCAGGTTCCCAAAGGTTCTCCAACTTAGGACCACTGTTTGGAAGAGTGACGTATGTTCAGACAAAACAAACTCTGCATCATCATTTGCCACTTGCAGTGCTAGCGCCTGCCCGTACCTATAGCGCCTAGCTACTACCAAATATGGCAAGCGTCCGAAGGCTGATGGCTATGCCACTTGGACCAATAAATAGACCAAGCCGGTAGCAACATTCACAAGGTAAAGCCTAAATTTTCTGAGTTGACCTTCGTCGACTTTTGCTTTTTCTTACACTTTACCTTTTTAAACTCCGTCGCAGCATGTCTCGAAATATCGATTTCAATACCTTTGTGACCTTCTTCATGTTTCGAGTCTCAGTTCAAATCATCCGATCTCCGTTCTCTCCAAGTGGAAGCCTATCATCTTCACCGTAAGCTTGAAGATTATAACCGCCGAGAATCATTATCTTATCTAATCTACTTATGTAAAAATTAAGCTTATTAGGCTTAAAGACACAAAAGAGACGACTAAACTTGCTTTTTGTTTTTTATTTTTTTTTGTTCATAGACTAAACTATACTGAATTGAAAGACAGATTGACTATATAAAGTAGCCGTGACACAAAGTACGGAAAGCCCAGAAGACTAACCACAGTTTGTTTTAGAGTTAGGGTGAGGGGGGTTGCTTTATCAGCAGGGAAGGATCTCCTCAGCAGCCATTAACAGACTTCCAAAAGCTTAGATGTTTTCTTTTCTTCTAAAACCCAATTTTCCTTTCTTTATGTTTCATTGATTTCATCCCATTAAAAAAGAAGTCCTATTTGGTTCTTGTTACCTTCTACAAAGCAAAGTTGACCATTTTAGTGCAAGTATCTTTGCTTAAACAAACTCAAATCTTTTTTCCTTTTCAACCCTTGCACTTCTGCTTTTGGTGGGTCTTTGAAGAAAAAATAGTTTTTTTTTTTCTTATAATGAAGCAAACGAAGGATATTAACTATTAATGGTAACTTTATGAGTTTTTCTTTATTCCGTTTTTATAAAACATGAATTATATTAGATCTCATATCACGTTGTTATAACTTTGATTTTCTATTTTCACCATGTCTATTACCATCAAGGTTTGAGTGTGGCTGGATCTTGGTAATGGAAAAGCTTATAAAAATTGTTTTATTCAATCATCTTTGGGGGGATGTTATTAGCTATATTCAATTTTGAATGCTTTCAATTCTACTGTTGGGTTCAGTTCGTTTGAAATCATAATTGATGATTTGATTCGAAAATGTTTCATCTTTAAATACCTTTCGAGCTTTTACCTTTAGGAATAGGTGGGTATCAAACTCTCTTATTTTTAAAGCCTTACACTATTGCTATCCTTTGGCCATGAGGCCAGTGAAAAGATGCCATTTTTAACCCCATTTTTATCAATGTTGTAATCTTTATTATTTTTTATTCATTTAAAAATAACCTGAATTTTGGGTGAGTTTTCTCTGTTTCACTGATATCACTTTTCCCAATTGAATGCTGGTTCTCTGGCAGGTTTCCAGGGTTTTGCATACATCAGCCACCACTTGTCCTTTGTAGGTTTTTCCTATCTACTTCCAAGGTAATTTTCAAAAATTAATTATAGTGATCTTCCTCCTCTTTTAAAATTTGGTGTTTGTGTCGCTTGGTCAGTGATTTGTTTTATCTATATCTTCATGTGAGTTTTTGGAATTAAAGATTTGATGATCTGCCTTTTGCTTTGCATAATTTGTTAACTTTTTACATTGATTTCTATCTTTGAATGGTATTGTAATGGATGTTTTTTTATGTTTTATAACTCCTATATATCAGCAAGAGAGTAGCATCATTTCTATCCTTGATTAGTTCCTTGGCGACTGAATAAAGTTATCTTCTTCCATCTACTTTCCATTATAACAATAATTTGTTCAGCTAAACTTAGTTTAATCTTGAATTTCTCGAATAAAATCCGACCTTGATACAAAAAATGGGTCTCTCAAGTCTCCCAGCTCCATCATCAGGAGTGTTATGTGTACTCTTGGTAAACACAGCTTTATCCATATCTGAAGGCGTAATCCGATCAATCCTTTACGTTGTCGGCATCCATCTTTCGTCATCATCATCCTCAGGTTCTGCTGAAAATCCCTCGGAATCTTTTGACTTCCACGTTAATACCACTCCTGGTAGTTACATTGAGGAGTTCCGGAGTAGGACCCCAGCAAATCGGTTCGATGCTGCATGTAGCTGCAAGCGGCCTCAGCACGACTGTTCGGTTTGCCTGACTCAGTTCGAGCCCAAATCCGAGATTAACCGCCTGTCCTGCGGCCATCTCTTTCACAAGGTGTGCTTGGAAAAATGGTTGAATTATTGGAATGTTACATGCCCTCTTTGCAGGACCCCTCTGCTGCCCGAAGAGGAGGCTTCCTGCTTTTGGTAAGAATATATAAAACTACGCAGAGTTGAGGAAATTAATTTCAATGTAGAGCGTGTTTATTGTACAGTATTTTATATTACTATTATCAACCCTGGTTTTCGGGTTAAGCGAGTGTTGTTACCCGGAAGTTTACCTTGATGTGGTGATGTGTGATTGAATGCAGATATTTTCTCAGTGTTACTGATGTTCATATGCAAATCTCACTTCTGTCTTGACCATCTATAGTTCTTCCATAGAGATTTTGTTTGCTTTCTTGCTTCACTCTTTTGTGCAATGGGATAGATTGAAAAGAAAACTAGATGACTAGTGGAAACTAAAATCCGCTGACAGGATCTGCCTTGTAATATGTTGATGTCTGGGTTTCTGACCTTTTTTTATGCTATCTATCTGGTTTTTTTCTCGGACATGTTCTAAGTATGTGCTAGGTTTCATTTCTGTTTCCCACACTTGATGCCTTTGAGTACTTCATGTCTAAATGTTCATGATATATGAAATCCTGCCATTTTTCTAATCTACATTTCAAAACTGGCATTTATGGTAACATGAATCCCCCTTTAACCTCCTGTTAAGAATTCATAGCTTATGATAGCGGAATAGGATAAGAAGTTGTAGATGATAGAATTCGTATTTTAGGTATGATATATACCATTTCTTAGAAGTAGTTAACATTACATGAGTCAACTTTATCAAATCTCGGGTTCAATATTGAAGATTTTCTTATTCCTTTTCTGCTCCTGTCAAAGGGGAGAGAGGAAAGTGAAATCGTAACTTGGTTTATCTGTTGAGAGAAACTATCTTGAGGAACATAATCACATTCCTGTCACTCTCATCCCCCATGTCCAAAGCTTGACCTCAGCAGATTTGAAGGGAGTAAGATGGAAGAGAGTAAAAGCGTGCAAAAAACAATATCCTAATAACATCTCTGTTGTTTAGAATGACTCAAAAATTGAGTTGCATCTTCGTCAACCAGAAAACAAGCCCTAAGTTTACTAGTCTAGCCTTAGAATATTCTCCAACATCATTTACAATCTATGCTACTCGGATCGTTTACAACTTATGTTACTCGAAGTTGGGTGTAAGTATCAGATATGGATATGTGTCCGGCATGTATGTGCTCATTCTTAAAAAGTTTTTTCATGTATTTGAAGGTCATATCTCCAAATATACTCATACTCATGTTCAGATATATGTTATACATAGATATCAACCATGAAGAATTAAAAATAATAATAATAATAAGATTCAACATAATTTACAACAAAAACAGCCATACGCCCCTCTGCTTGTAATGCCGAACATGGACCAAGATATTGTCTCCATATTCAACAGATGACTCATCAAACGTCCGTTTCTTAATTCCGTGGGCACCACCTGCAGTTCGGCATGAAGTCGTATGTTTTAATTTTCATGGCAAAAACATTTGAAACTGATCTCAAGTGAAGTTACATCAAGTTGGTGTCTAGACATTGGATTCATGACAGAAAGACAAATCTCCATGGCATTTAAGCTTTGACCATTGCACCTGAGTCTCTTACAATCTATGGCATTGACCAAGAGGTTGAAGAGGAAATACAAAAATTGATAGGTTCACTTGGAAGACAACACCAAAATGAATGTTTTCATGTGGTCCCTGCAATTCGATGATCGATGTATTTCCTTGTTAAGTGTTGAATTTTTTCACCGTGGTACTTGGCTAATGGTTTTAAAAAAGTAACGTAAGAAATCTGATTTAATAATAGAAAACATGTTAGGAGGCTCAAATCTCAAAAGATTTGACAAAAGATTTTTTCTTTTTTACATATTTTTCGGATTCAGATCAAATCTATTTAATGAAAGTAGTCAATAAATATTAAATTTTATGAGAAAAATAATGAAAAAGATGTAATTCTATATAATCGAATATGGATTTGTAAGAATGTGAGTGTTGGAAAAAATATCGAGTTACATGGAATAAAAAGTATTATATGTGCTGGGAAGCATGAAATTATAATTATTTTTTTGTTCAGATTTATTATTTGTTTTGGGTATTATTTTGTACCTTTTATAATATTTGTTTTTATAAAGAATTATCTCTTTTATCTATAGATGTAAACCATTGGTGTACCATGGTAAATATTGTTTCTAATGTGTTAGATTTGTTTCTCGCTGATCTAATGGACTGTATTTTTACGTTAAAATCTCAAACAAATATATTGATTTAGAGAATTATATGTTGTGATTAAGAAAAATGATAGGGAAATTTGTTGCTGCAAAATGCACTTACGTGATTTGAAAATACGTAAGACGAGATGTGTTACAAAAACAATGTTTATATAAATACAATAATTCTTAAATTAGGCGCGAATGAGCAAGTTGAATTATCTGTATGATTGAACGCTTTCACGGCCCAAGCACAAGGACACAATTACCAGAGGCATGTCCTACCAATGAGCTAATAGCTAGTTGTGCGGCCTCACATCGTGGGCTCACTCAGTCAAAAGCGAGAGAAACTCTATCTCTCTCTTCTCTTTTTACGCTTCCACGTCGTCACACTAAGGAACCCAAGGGCATAAAAGGAGATTGCACCGACCTATGATAATAAACTCATGGATTTGGTCTTAAAGCGAAACTCCTACTGGATTTATATTAAGAGTTAGTGTTGTTGAAGATACGAAGGCAATGGATCTTTGAGTTAATCGAAATGGATGACATCGAATATTTTAGAGATGTTCTCCCCACTCCAAAATTATTGACACTTCTTTTGTGCTTTTATAGTCTTGTTCTTGTTGACGCGTACACAATGTTTTTGAATGACGTGACATGTTCTGAAAAAAAAAAATTCAGAATATAACATCGGTTTGCAAACAAAATCCACAAATATTAAACTTTTTGACGTGAAGAAAAGTGTCGGTTTCGTTCATTGAAAGATTGGTAGAGAAAACAAAAGAGCTTGATGACGCCGCTAATTGCATCTCTGAAGACAGATGACAGTGGGAGACATTTACTACAGAGGTTAAAAACAAGACTTTCTTTGCTAGTGGAGTCAAAGCAGTTTTAGCACGAAAATTGATAGTCATTTGATAAATTTTGAGTTAAGGCGAATGATTGTTGAAATGTTGACTCAAATGCAAGATCTGATGAGAGATTTTTTGGGACTTTTGTGAGATCCAGTAGGATACTGCTTTGATCATCAATTTTGTTTAGTGAAAAAAAAAAAAAACGCTAACAATATTAATTATGATTTAAAAAATTAAAATATAATATATATAATATAAATTACTAATCATCAATGTTTACATAAATATAAAATATTTTTAATATAGTTAAAAATATAATAAAATATACGAAATATTAATTACGATGAATTGAGCTCTAAGGTAAAATTAACGTAGTATAATAAAAAATAAAGAAAGAAAAAGAGGAAACAAAAATCTTAAAAGTATGACGCGTGGCAAATGTACACCCGTGCTATGGATTGTGCCAAGACAAAGAACCCTGTATTAACCCATTTATCGTGAAGATGGCAGTGGAGCAAAGGAAGTGAAAATTGCTCTATTTATCTTTGTCTCACTCTTGTATCGATATTAAAAATATTTATTTTCATAAATGTTATAACATTCATAACCACTCTACACTACTGCATACACTTTTTCACTAATTATTGTAATTCGATACTATAAAAAATACATTATAATTTATTCATGAATATAATTTTAAATAATATAATTCTTTAGCGCATATATATATATATATATATATCCAAAACTGCTTCGCTCCACATCACTTCCACTAAATCCACCTCACTTCCACTAAAAACCCTCTCCATAGGGATGAGTTTTGCTATCCCTAATTTATCATCCAATCCAATAATAATATGCTATCTCTTTTCGATTACATCATGTTTATTGCAATTGTAAACATAATAAATATTGCCGCAATCAATTAAATTAAATAGCAATCGTGAATGTAAAAAAGTGGAGAGAGCGTAAACCACAAAATAGCAGCCAATTGTGAACCTCCACACCCTCTCAAATGACGAAGCTTGCCGATATTATCTTCCCAAACTTGCCATCCCAAATGGACTGAAGATTAATATCAGCATATCAACGCTCAGGGTTCTTGAAAAAAGCAAAGACCAATTTGAAAAGGCAAACTTAAAAGGCAAATTCCATCACAAGACAAAGACTAATAATATAGCACAGCAGATCAAAATAGTTTGACAACTTATGTAGTCTTAGAACCTCAAAATGATGCCAAAGCCAAGTCATGAAACATCGATAATCAATATTCTACTACTAGTAGTAGTACAGAATTGAAGAAATGGCACTCAAAGACAAAAACTACCCAGGTAAGGCATAAAAGTTTATTGACGGCAAGAAACACAATAATAGCTAAAAATACACGTGGATGTACCCAAATGTCGTAAAGAAGTCTCAGACCTCATATGTTAGGGGATTAACTGGCCGCAGTATTGCAGGTATTGACACCGTCTTTGCAATCATTAGTCAGATCATTGAAGGTCTCAATCTGCTTCTTCCCTCTCAAGAAAACTTCGGTATCGACGGAGACCCTCATGTAACCGTCGAATTCAACTGCAACCCCATTGTTAAGCTTTGTTGTCTCTGAATACCACTCACTGTTCTCATCCCAAAGATCCTTATAGTCACTAAGAAAATGAGTGGAATATTTGTCTTTCAAAGGATCAAAGAAAGATGTGTCGGGTTCATTTGTTGCAATATACACGTTCCTCCCATCTTCAATCTTATCTTGCAAGGTTGAGATAAGGGCATCAGGTGAGGTATCTTGCGCAAGATTAGGCCACAGGTCCCGGTTCCTTGCCTTCTCCCCTCTCACAATGTGAACAGAGTCATAATCCCAGTTCAACCTTGAAGCGATTGCCGACACTATATCCATCAACCTTCTGGATTTCCATACCAAATGCCATGGCCTTTGAACAACAGATTCTGTCTCTCCTTCACAAACCCTGTACCAGTAATTATCTGGCTCCACGGATCCAAACTTTCTCATAATCAAAGAATCCTTCACCTCAGAAAGCTTCACTGGCGTCACCCTAAAATCCTCGACAAGATGAAGACTCAATCCATCTTTTCTTTGCCATTTGTTCCAATCTTGCCAAAACTGCTCCTGATCCAACACAGATGCTGCCTCCTTCAGATGCTCAAAGTCAAAGTAAAACCTGAAGTCCTTCCCTTCCTCATCCTGATTTGACGAAGTGTAAATTGACGATAAACAAAGCTTCAAATCCATAACCAGAGTGCGGTTCAAATACTGGGCTTCACCCAACGCACACAAGAAACTCCACAAATAATGGTTCATGCTCTTGCACCTATCTCCACCACCCACATAAATCAAGTACTTCCCCCGGCTAAATGCATTTTCAGACTCAACCACTGGAAGTGAATCATTTACCGTTTCCCCAACAACGGGCAAAGACAAGCCACCTTGCTCCTGCTTACCAGACGTCTTCTCAAACCCAGGCTTCTGATGCTTATTCTTCTTCTTCCTTGCATTCACACCTGAATGATAATCCCCTATGCTAACAACAATAAGCGTGCAATTCTCTGATCTATTAATAACAAAGCGCCTATAATCCTTATAAAAAGCAGCTGTCTTCCCTTCCTTAGGCCTAAACCTCCACGCCATATCACAAGTATTCTCCTCAGGGCCAGGAGCTGGTTTCCCAAACCGATAAAAGTGTATATCCTTAAAATGCTCAATTGCCACTTTCATCATCAAATGGAACACTTCGGGATCCTTACA
This sequence comes from Adansonia grandidieri, assembly GCA_038382065.1. NCBI lineage: Eukaryota > Viridiplantae > Streptophyta > Magnoliopsida > Malvales > Malvaceae > Adansonia > Adansonia grandidieri. Next base: position 6,460,683 of record JBBYHK010000020.1, on the reverse strand, counting down.
ATCAATTGGTCTTTTCGAATCACCCTCACATCCAGATGAGCTAGTTTCATCCGTAACCGCCTCCTTGATTTCTGCTACATCTGTCACATTGATGAAAGTGGCAAATGCAGTCTGGTTGGCAGCCATAAAATCCTCTCCGGTTCGAACAACAGTGTTATCCGATTGAAACGTGGCATTCGATGTGGAAGTGAGGAAAGTTGTGATCTTTGTTGAAGGGTGGAAAAGGGGGTCCTCTGGCTCGTAAGTAGCAGCTATAATAGTGAAAACTAGGACACCTACTACAAAGATAGTGAAACAAAGGTTGCCAATCATATGTAAAGCATTTTGCCCTAGATTCTCTGGCCTAAAGCTTCCAGTTCTAGATAACCCAGAACGACCCAACATTTTTTTATGAACTAAAACCCCTCACAATCAATTAGATCTACTTATTAAAACTAAAACAGAAGTACCCAGATTACTAAAATCCGAAAACTTAGTACAAAGATTAATGCGTTACAGATCTGGATTGGTAGCTCATGAAATTAAAAATGTGGCAAGTAAATAGCGAATTTGACTTACCTGTCTGAAGATGAATCTAAATCAAAGAGAGAAAAAAAGCAGTGAAGAAAATGAAAAACCAAAATTCCCCTCTCTTTCAGTCTCTCTCTCTAGTTTGAAACTTAAAAAGAGAGTATGACTATGAGCTGGGGCTCATTAAGCTTTCCCATCAAGTTCAGTACTTATTTTCTTTTTTTTCTTTTTTTCTTTGCCTTAGTCGAATGAATGTATAACGCTGGAGTGTGATGTAATAGTGTAAACGTGGTGCGTAATGCTCACATTGATTCTGATGGTTACACGTGGATTTTAGGGTTACGTGGACGGATAAGATTTGTGAAAGCAATTTTGCAATAAATAAATACACCGACAGAGCCAGTTATATAATTTGGGTCGACATTTGTTGTTGAAAAGCACTAATTAAATATGTATTTCTTTTGAAATGTAAAGGTTTTTTTCCCTTATAAAAGTATAATTAATTAAGCATTCTAATTAATAAAAAGATACTAAATATTTTGATAAATCAATTTATTTTTCAATTTTTCTATACTAGTTCAAAATTAAATATTGAATAATTTCTTATTAGATTTTCTAAAAGAAATTTGTTTAGCTAATTATACATATTGCTTGAGTGTACAAGAATTAAAAATGAATTATGGAGTCGAACAAAAGAGAAGAGGAAAATATCAAACGAAATTGTTAAGTTTGATATGCTAATTTTGTAGTTTGATTTTAATTCTTACACTACTATTTTTTTTTTTAGGTTCAAGATAAAAAAAATGCTTAGAATCGAATTTAATTTTATATATCAATTTTAAATTTTTAATCGTATTTCTAATCACTAGGTTAGGAAGTTATTCGTAATTTTTTGAAATTTTATTTAGTAAGTGAATGATGTTAATTTCTTTATCAATTAGACTAACGCTTATAAGAATGAATTTCGGAAAGAGTAATAGAAATTAAAGTTTAATTTAATTAGTTTATACATTTAATTTATATTTAATATGATTAAAAATTAATTTTTAATACCCGTAACTCTTTTTTTATCGTTAGACTAAAAAAAAGAAATGATAATATAAGACAACTATTTAAAAAAAAATTTTTTTTTTTTTAGATTTAACTTGAGTATATAAATATTTTTAGAGGGATTAATTTTTAAATCGATTTTTTTAAATGATTTTTTTTTCTGCGTGTAAACCAATTTGAACATTTAAGTTTGTATGGTATTCTCAAATAATAAAATCAAAATTACATATAAAATTTTACCTATATTTTGAATTAAATCAAACTTAAATAATTAAAAAAATTTCTTAATACTTTAATTGTATAGTACTTGAACCTAATTCGACTTACTACAAACAGGTCTAAATCCAAAACATTTGCTTGGAAGATATAATCATGTCCCCTGATAAGAACGTCACTTGCCAGCATGTATCTGGTTGAAAAAAGAGTCCCAATCCAAGATCCTATTTATCAACAAATCATCACTCAACCCACCAAATTCTATCTCGCTGCTGCCCATCTGATCTCGCAATGGGAGCATTGCCACCGACTTATTTTATTCAGATTTAAACATAAGTGTACACATATATGTATCAAATATTATAAATTTAATTTTTTTTATTTTTTATTAATTTATAGTATCAAATTTTTATATTTATGTATAAATATACATTAAATATAAATATAAGATATATATATATGGAGAGAGAGAGAGAGAGAGAGAGAGAGAGAGAACACAGCTACCAACTGCCAACACAAGTTGAGCACTGTTGGGTGCTGGTAGTTAAATCTGAGGGTTTAAATTACTTCCTTACAATAACATCTTAGATTCAAACATTCAAAGAAAAACATCACGGGGCTTCCCATTTAACCTTAACCAACTAACCTTATCCACTGAACCCCAAGAACTTAAAACAATGATGCATGCAAACGGTAAGGGATTAATTGCCTCAATAGTTCGATCAAGCAACAAATATTTTTTGGTTTTAACCCTACGACATAGAAAGAATAGGAAAGGACCACATCGAACTATTTTAAATTTACGATAGATTAGTTGCTCCGGTCTACGAATCTATTCTAACTATCAATAAATTCTTAAAATTTTAAGCGGAATGAAGATTGTAATTCTTTTTACTTTTCGAGATATAATGACAGAGTGGGAGACTCGACTAAAAAGAATCAGTAAAAAAATTTTGTGTTATATATGATAATCTGTCTGATATTCGAATTATATCTGAAACTTTCCAAGGTTGTCAAACAGGATTGAAATCTCCCACACGGAGATTTTTGCCTTGAAATAAAAACCTACCGGCCCATCCCATGACTTTCGCTTATTGCTGTAGGACTTGGGCTGCCCTAAAAATTGGCATGTACTGTCAGAATAAAACATCAAAATCTGCTTTGTAGCATTATCCGATCGATAATTGAAAGAAATCTGTAACTTGTTACATGTAATATTTGGGATATTTTGCTCCATTCATATAGTAGGGATTCATTTTCTTTATCTATCATAATAACCATAAATCGCATTCCTTATCACCTTCTTGTCCTTTGCATAGGTCGAGTTTGACTTCTCTCCATTGTATATTTTTTATTTCTTCGAAATATGTCCAATAATCATCGTTCATTTATAAACCTTTACTACAATTTATTTATAGGTGCTAATGACGATTAAAAATGTACTAGAAAATAGTAAAGAGAACTCAAACCCATTATTGAGTATGATGGATGTTCCAAATGTTATTATCAATAAAATTAAAGAAAAAGGAAATTGCTATAACAAAAACAAGGGGGCACAAATACACACACACACACACACACATATATATATATATATACACTAATATTTATACAAACAAATATATATATATATATATGTATGTACGCTAACATTATCAGCAGGCAAGAATAAGAGAAACTTCTCCGTCAATAGTTAGCACATGTTGTCCATTTTTTTTAAAATATTCATATTCGACATTAATATATCACATATTTCAACATGAATATAAAAATATAATCCTCTAAATATACGAAAATTTTTTTAAAAATTGCACATAATTATGTCAAACATATACACCCACCTTAAGTATAAATAACATATCAGACATATAACAATATCCAAGACTCACCCAAGTATGGGTAACAAATAGGTTGGAATTGTACAAGCCAAGAAAACAAGACAACTCCGCTTGAATAAGATTTGTCACATAAAGCCTATATCTCATGAAAAGCATTAATTAAGAACAAATTAATGAAAGTCCCAAGTAACAACAGTTGGAAAATCTTGGCATTTGCTTATGTCAATTACAACAGTCGAGTACATCAATGTCTTGCTATCGAAATTCATTTTACAGGTAAGATAAAGAAGACTCCACCAACCTAAATCTTACCTTCCAAAAACCCCTAAACCTCAAAATAAAGGTAAAAAAGAATGGAACAGATTCTCAGCACTCAACAGTAAATTCTAAGAGTTCGAAAAAAACTTGAAAACGAAAAAAACAAAATCAGGGGCAGTAGCTTTAGCAAGAGAAAGACCTGAACAATGCTTACCTTCACTAATTTTCAATGGTCAAAACATCAGTTACAGACGAACTGGATCCTTTAGTGCCCTCAACCCAAGCAAACAGAAGATACTATTGACAATTTTTTTGCCAGGCCTACTCTTCAAACAGATTTTACAGTCTCAACTCTGGCCAATGATGTATCTTCATTTATGCTCCCCCTCCATTCAAACCTGTTGGAGTTCACAAAAATAATACCCCAAAGATTGGACATTGAATGTTTTGTTTGGTTGGATTACAAAAGAGAAAAAAAAAGAACATATTTATCCCTGTTTCAGTAGTTACTGGGCCAGTTCATTTGTGCATGTTGAGGCTGCCGATAAACACTGGCAGCAGATCCCCCCATATCGACAGCTCCAGCCATAGTCTGAGCTTGTTGTAGAAGAGGATGACCAGCTGCTGCTGTTACTGCTTGTGGATGATACATACCGGCGAAAGAGCCTGGAGCAACCTGTGTTGGAGCAAAAGTTACGTTCTGACCCAGTGGGGGAAGATTGTAGAATGAACTTGATGGCAGACTGGACACATCTCGCCCAGGCGGAGCAATCCATACAGTTGAACCTTCAGTCTGCAAGAAAGTAAATACATAAAACAATCATCTTACAAGGAAAGATTCTTTTTTTTAAGAAAAAAAAAGGACCCATGATAAAGTGGTCAAGAATGGTAAATGCCTGAAGACATCCTTTCACAAATCCTATTTTTATTCATATCAGATCAGAGAATGCTTAAAGAAGAAAGGAACAGGCAACTGTATCATGTAGAACCATAACGGACAATCAAATCAACTAATGAGAACATGATCACCATTGATAAGCATTAAATTAAAATGAACTCAGTGAATCAATATGGCATTGTCTATGGTGCAAAATGGATAGAGATTTATTTTGATTACAAAGCAGAAATTATTGATCAACTTCACCACAGAGACCCCCTATACCGGAACAAGAAAACAAGAAGTCCATTGACATTTACAGCCTTCTCAAAACTGAATCGTAAGGAGATGGAAAGAAAAAAAAAGGAAGAAAAATCACTCAATGACATAGGCACAACTCAAACAACAACATTTCCCAGTTGCAAAGAACTAACGGCCCCTAAAAAATCCCAACAGTAAAATAAAGTACATCCCCTGTCTGCCTTGACAAAAATTCCACAAAATATATGCTAGTTTGCCAGTAAAATCTTGCATAATATAAAAGATAGTCTTTTAAGATAAATGTAACCATTACTAAGAAAAAGAAAATAGATTTCATCAAAAAAAAAAAACACAAGGGATTGAGACCTGAACCTAAAACCCAAGATCAAAGCTATCATACTTGCATTCTTGTCTTATTTTGTAAATTTAGTCTGTTCTTACGTTCTTGTCTAAACTTGTAAATTTAGTCCATCATATATGTGTGGTTTTCCAGTATATGCTATAATATAAAGGTTGTGTTCTAAGATAAATGCAATCATTACTAAGAAAAGTAAACTAGAAGAAATTGGGACATGAACCTACAAAATTATTGTTTCATACATTGTCATCTTATGTCACAAATGCCTCTTTAAGAAATAAAATAAACAAATCAAATTATAGCAAGAGGCAGAAATGGGAATATGTTCTCAACCTGTTGCCCAGTTATGTAGACATTACTTTCCTTGAAATGGGCTGCACCAAGATCCTCATTTGAAGTTGAGTACCCAGTTGTCGCAGCAGAACTTAGATTATAACCAGCTGGGGAGGAGCCATATGGCCCATAACCACTTGACATTCCAATATGAGTAGAATTCGCTGTATTACTTCCAGGTTTAAATTGAGGAAGTGAAAATTTGACTCCTGTAGTAGGCGCCGCTGGTGCAGAAGGATAAACAGTCCCAGCTTGAGGTTGTTGAGGAAACACACCATTGTTCATAAAATGGTGGATTGCGGGAGAAGGAATATAAAAGGGGGAGTAAATGGGAGCATATGGAATGTAGTTTGGAGGATAATGTGGTAAATGCACCCCAGCTGCTGCACGGTAGACAGGGACTGGTTGCTGAGTCACAGCTATAGAACTTTGCATCAGCCCGGCAGCTTGAGTTACTACTGGAGTTGAACTTGTGGCTAGTACTAAAGAGTTTCCACCCTGCCAAAAGATGCAAATTAGCCCCAATTTCCGAAAGTATTTAATTAAAAGGGAAAAATATATTGATCCCCCTGAGATTTCTACATGCCTGGATACATTTTTAATTTTGGTTCACGAAAGATAGATCTATATATATTTGAATACTACATATAACTTTTAGTGCTTGGAAATAAACCGTGCAACTCAGTATTAAAATCAGCAATAAGGGAAAGGTGAATTTATGCTCATAATAAATGTCTACTTTCAGGTAGTTTTTCTCACGCAATCCTACCTTTCCCCACACAAAATCAGCGTTTTTAGTTGTTTCATCCTTTCAGCTAGTGTTTTTCCCCAAATTATCAGTCTAAAGAGTAATCCTATCCATCAACCATGTCAGGTTCAAGAATTATCCCTGGACCCAAATGAAGGCAGCCAAATGTCTAAAGCAAAGAAAATGTGTTGTCGACAATGTTACCAGAACAATGCCAACAACAGATCTTTGGTGTATGGTACAATATAACTTGCATACCTTAAACAATTTAGTAGATTAGAGACGGAAAAGCAGTATGCTCATTCAACTGATAACAGATTTCATAAAATATTCAACAAATAGATATTTCTCAAGCAAATTAGTCATTTGTCAATGTAAAATTATGTAAGGTGCTTAATCTTAATCTCTGCAAACCTCTTGAGGAGACTGAGAAGTCTGTGGAGGAAGTACTCCAACATTCCCATTGTACTTTGTGGCAACTCCAGAAGAAGGAAATGGAGAAACGCGACCATCATTCTCAGCAATTGAACGGTAGAATTGGGCATAATAAGTTGCTGGGTCAAATGGCTGTGGAACCTAAGGATTGGAGCATTTAATAATAGATGTAGTATTAGTGCCAAGAATTGGCACAAGTGCCATTGAATTTACTGAAACAATACTTTAGATTATAGCAATCAGCGGAATGACGAAAGCCAAATCTGAGAAAATAACATAAAACTAGGGAACACATAAAATTTTCTAGTGCTTTTTACATAAAACCCATGCTAAAAGAAATTTAAGTTTGAATAAGGTATAAACATCAATAAAGCAGCAGATCTTAAAGAAAAGAAGGGTCGAAGAGGATGCTCACGACAAAGTTTGAAAGGCGAGAAACTTCATGTGCTTGAGATTCAGCGTTTTCAAATGGTGCTAACATAGGATGCACAATTCCAAGACTGTAGATAGGAGATGTTTGGACCGCAGAGTATTGATGGCCTCCAGAGAGCAATGCATTCTCCTGCTCGTTTTCATTATACTCTGGAATGGAACTAGAGACATTGCCATCACCAGACAAATTTTCAGGTGCATGAGAAGGTGAGTTTGGATGATCGGTGTAATCTCCTTCCTCAGGAACAGCCAATTCATTCTGATTGCTGGAATCAGTAACATAACAAGAAAATAACATTGGCCAAGCATACAAAACACACCAAATAGTAGCATGATTATGATCCCTAAAAGGATAGCATTTTCTCATTTTATGGGAGAAGAAAAGGAAGAAAAAAAAAAAAAAGGCCAATATTGTTAAAAAAAGAAATCAAAAGTTACATCCATTGGAAACTCTCAACAAACCTTGAACCCTGTTTCTCTGCAGTTTCATCAATATCTTGAGAAGTCTCAGACAAAGGTGTCGAACTCTTATCACACTCCTGACCGCCAACATTGCTCAATGCTACTCCAAAACTAGCATCAAAACTTCCAAAACTCAGCTTGGTTCTTTCAGATTCTGGAACATGGATATGATTTGGAATTATTACATGTTGACGTTGTGAGAGATGTAACTCCTCCAGCTTCATCTGCAATTTTGAAGTTGCTACTTCCGAGTCAAGATCACTTGAAACAGCATGCAACTGAGCATTGGCTTCAAGTGAAACAGTAGGAACTTCCAACGCAACAGCTGTTCCAGAACCTTGCCCAACGTTAGAGCTGATTGGCTTTGGTTTCCACTCCTTGTTAGAACCAACTGTCGATGACATATAGGGAATTAATACTTACTTGCATAACTTAGTAAGCTTTTCAACTATCTTTAGATATAACATAAAGTGGTCCAAACATTTGTCAGTATCAGCCCAAATATGTTCCAAGGACAAACATTTTCTTTGAAAGTCATCCAACTATTAGTAAATAATATGAAAAGAATAAAAAACCGAGCAACCTTGTGTTAAAAATGGTACCTTATGCTTAAAAAACTTTCTGTTCTACCCCTTCTCACAATTAAACTGTTATTTAGGGTGCTGCTACTTTTGTTTACTTAAGAACTCTTCACCTATCCTTCTGAATTATAATGATGATTTTCATCCGACAATTACAACAAACACGCTACTGAATTTAGTCTTGCTCAAAGGAAAAAAAAGAAAGTTACCGATGACCATTTACCAAAGATAGTAATATATTCCAACCATGATAATTGATAAGGGGCAATATACCAAGTCTGAACATTTTCAAGCAAACATGCCCCTACTTTCAAGTAAATAGCGCTGGCATAAATAAAGTTACATAAATACTACACCTGGCAACATTAGACACAATTATACGAATAAAACACACATGAAATATTTAAAATATGAATACATTTTTCAAAATCTACATAATACAAATTATTGACGTATCAATATTGATATAAATGTAAAATGCCTTAAACACAATTATGATATGACAAAATATACGAACATGACACCAAGTCTAATAAACGCCATCTCCAAAAAACAATAGATCTTGATATGTAGGCTAGATCTAGAAAACATAAGGATCTATGTAGAATCTAGTAAAAACATATGAGTATACCAGCAGCTTCTTTCTCTCGCTCTCTCTCTGCATATAGGGAGGAAGGATTATAGCACCAAATCCACAATATTTCTCCATTTTTTACACAATAAGTTTCATAAAATCAAAGAGAAACCCTAATCAAGCTTCGTCAACTATAACTAGTACACAAAAAGTTCCAAAACAGCATTGATCAAAAGATATTCGAGCTACCTTTCTGAGGGCCAACTATTTGTTGCGAGCGGCCACCATAATTGGATGAAGGCCGACTTGCAGAGGAAACATGGGTTGCTGTAGATGAAGGTAGAGCAGACTCGCCCACCGGTTTTTTCACAACTCCTGAGGACTTGCTTGGTACCTTTCCTTGCATGAAAGAGCTACTAATCTCAGTGGCTGCTATAAGTTATAGAAAGAAAGTTAATCAGATTAATCACTACACAGAATAAAAGTTATCCAAAACCAATTAAGTTTTTCAAAATCCTGACCAGAAGCTAATTTGTTTTCAGTCTGAATAACTGCATTTGGTTCTGTAGAAGCCCGGTCGCTTCCCACGTCGTGTTTGATTGTGTCCAGAGGGGCAAGGAGCCGAGAATCGCCGGATGGAACTAGTACAGTGTCTGAAGACGAGAAGCTTATTGCTGATGAAGATGCTGGAGCAGTTGACATGGAGTTCCTAGAGCTTGCTGCAGGCTGCCCGCTAAGATCCCCACTTCCAAAGGCGATAGTGGGTTTGTTTATTGCATCAACAGGGGATGGTGCAATCCCAAACTCATTGTTACCAACTGATGAATTTTCTTGAGGTTGATTGGCAGCATTTCTTGGAGCTGCAGAGAAGATTTCAGCCACTACACCAGTAGGACCATTGGCAATGACAGGTACAGGGCTACAAAACATAATAATAAAAATGTAATTAACAAACTATACAGAAATGAAGTCATACTTTCATCAATAGCCACAACCAAAAAAAACAAATTGAAAATTATAAAAGATAGCAGATATGTAAGTAGCCACCTGGCAACGGGAGTAGATTCTTTAGTTTTTATTTCCTGTGAGGTTGATAAGGATTGACCACTGCCTTTCTCTGCAACTTGATTCGTTCCATTGTCTCTCCCAGGACCAGAAATCTTAGAACCACCAGCCTCTGATAAGATAAGCAGGCAAAAATTAGAGGAAGTACAATTGCTGACAATGATTCAAAATTTAGATTTAAATCTAGAACAAGATACATGAAAATTTAATTCCTTAAATCTTTATATTAAAATTTAACACAGATTCAGGACCATTTCGTATAACAAACTGAAAAAACTGCAAAGATATAATGACATCAGCAACTCAACAACCACTGCATCAGCACCACACAGGTTAGTAACAGAAATCACATCTGACACAAAACCCAACAAAATGCAAGGGCAGGGGAAAGGAAAATATGTTCAAAACAAAACTTGACAACTTTTTCATTGATCAGGTGGTAAACTAGTCACATGGATGAAACAAACACAGATTCATGCAGCAAAATCAACTCATTATTTCAGAAATCTGACAGTATTAACAAGACAATTATCTTAAACAGATTTTTGTTCCAAAATTTCTGTTTACCATGTGATGCATAACGAGGAGAGAAATTCACCCGGCCACCCCTACTCCCCCTTCCCTGTGAACCAGATCTCCACCGAGACTCTGCAGACTCTTTGTTGTTCAAACTCTGCAGCAACGAGTAATAAAAGCACATTAACCGCAAAGGATAAATCTGAATCTGAAGCAAGCAAAAAGGAAAAAAATATTCTTCATCATACTCTCTATGTGAAATATAAGGAATGCTTGGCAAACAACTTCCAAGTAGTCTCCGCCCCCAACACTCCCATCTCAGAAAAAAGAAGAAAAAAATGATAAATACTATGACAGCTAAACCTTCTTCGAAACATAGGCCCTAGCCCTCTTCACCCCTTTATCCTCCTGATGTCAACCAACCCTATACTCCCCCCACCACTTAATACCCCAAACTCTCCAGCCTGAAGAGCAACCTTAAAAGGAAAAGCAATTGGCAATGGGTAAAACATAAAATAGTTGCTAGTCATCTAAGCCTCCTACCCTCTATCACCACTAAAATTCATGCTTTGCTTACTCATCATATATGCAACTTTTCTAAATGAATAGTGACAAGTTTCAACATTACCAAAACAGAAAAATGTAGAACTTACAGAAACCCAAAAAAAATTATCCACACTGCAAAATTTGCAGTAGGATCTCTTACCTCTTTTTTCCTGTCACGCTTTCTTTTGACTTCATGAAAAGGATCTGAGGAACAATACACAAATTTGTCATCTATTAGGAGCAAAAAAAATAAAACCTGCTAAACAAACGATAGTACAGTGTTTAAAAAGAATGCACCAATTAAAATTGTAACGTATTAGAAGCAAGCAGTAAGATATAAACAAGAGTGTAACAAAGGCCAAGAACCACGTATATTTGACAGCCTTTAGCAAATGCATATCACCCCATTAAACTTCCTCAAAACACTTGATGTTGCATTGAATGCTAACCAAAACCCTCGCTTAACAGGCATACCATTTCATTAGAATGCTGATTAGTGTTATATAACAGTAAATCCCACGTTTTGTCCCTATATAGCTGAGAATAAAATACATGAAGGAAAACAAGAAAATGAGAATATTGAAAATGAAAACCTTTTTCTAATCATCTAATAACAGAAAATGATAGCTTTCTCCAGACGCAAGAGAATCACATTGTCCAGACTCATGAACTTAGGACGGGAAAAATTAAACAATGTGCTTCAAGAGAATAAAATTTGCTAACAACATGACCATTTAAGAAGCTATTTAATCAAAACCCCATTTGTAGAGCTAAGTTCCTTTACTTGTAATGATCATACAGATACATTAAATCCTTAACTAACTCTCAGATTAAAAAAATATTGCGAATACCAACAATCAAGTAATTGCAAAGAACAAGTAAAAACCAAAGCTTGACAATTACTGATATATAAAAAGGAATCAAAAAAATGGAAAAAAAAAAAAAGAAATACATATCAAATCAAGATCAAATATAATCCCATGAACACTGCAGGCTTATCACAGCCAAAAAATAGATAAATACCAAAAATATCCTACTACAGTCCCCAGCGATAAAACCCAAATCACCAAAATGAAATTAAGATCAAAGACGAACTCAAAAACATAGATCACAACAAAACATCAAAAATCCCAAAAGAAAAAAGATCAAACCCATTTAAGAAGCCCTCCTCAAAGAAGAAAAAAAAAACGCTAACCCCATTCAAAATATCCAAAAAGAACAGAAAACTTAGCCAAAACGAAACTTCAAAGGAGAAAAGAAAGACAGAGAAAAAAAGGGTACCCTGAAGGAGGAGCCTCTGGGCGGTTTCATTGGGATCCATGAAACATTCTTTAAGCATTGCATAAATCTCATCTTCACTATGATAACCTGTGATCTCTTTTATGTTTTGGATCGTTTTCCTCACACTGTTTGGGATTAATGAAACCCTAAACCCCCCACCGCTCATCTTCTCAAACAAATCGATTTTCCCCTCTTCCTTTTTTCCCCGACTTTCCCCTCCAAACAAAGCGCTCTCTTCTTCCCAATCCCCTTCGAACACCACTATTAAGTATTAACAATATATTTCTATATGATTATTGTATAATAATAATAATTATTATTATTATTATTATTTTGTGCTATTTTTAGTGTATAAGAGAAGAGAATTGAAACCTGAAAAGAGCTACTTAAGATTAACAACAGCAAGAAAGAAATCAAAACTTAAATGAAAAAAAAAATGTCACTTGTTTTTTATGATTTTTTTTTAATTGGTAAAAGCATGAGGAAAAGGAAAATATAAGAGAGAAGTGAGCAAAGCCAAAAATGTAGTGTGTATGGCTTTTTATTTATTTTTTTGGGGGGCTGGGGGGGTTTACATTTTAATGTTGGTGAGTTGGGTGGTGATGTGAATGCCTTTTTTGTGATTTTTTTTTTAACTTTCTTTTTGTTATATATATATTTTTATGAGTATCTAATCATAATTATGAAATATTGGGGTAAGCAAAATGTCGGTTTATTAAATAAGTTAATTGAAATTGATTAAATTTGATTCAGATTATTTAATTTTGATTTAATTCAATTAAATTGTTAATCTTTGATGCATTTATTTTGTTAATTTGTATTTTTTTTATTTTTTAAGTGAATTGAAAAAATAAATTGATACTTACTAAAAATAAATATATTATATTATTTTTATTTTAACATACTCAAACTCAATTAACATTATATATCCCAACCTAATATAAGTAAAAACCACAAATAATTGATTAAATCGAATTGATTAGTTTCAATTGGTTAATTTAATTTTTTACTCATATTTTAATTGATTCGATTAATTCTCCAAACTTGTTTAATTTATATAATTTTTATAATTCTAAAATCGAACCAACCAGATGTTCTTCCCTAAATTATGTAACTTGCTTGTAGAATTATGTTTGGAATCACATTTGTAAAATGTAAAATTCATACATTTCTTTGACAAAAAAAAATCATACATTTCATTTGAATTATGCACATTCATGTTATGGGTGAAAAAATTGTGTGGAAAATAAAATATTTAAAAAATAAGAAGTTGTTTGTTATAGTTTTTAAAAGGTGTATAGTTTTATGATAGTTTTTTAAAAATAAATAATTTATTTTTAGTAAATAATTTATTTTTAATAATATATTACATAAAAGGTTAAAAAATAAAATATTTATATATTGTTATTTCACATCATGATTTTATTTATATAACTAAATTAATATAATTTGATTCAATGACATAAAATTTAATTCAACACTTTCATAAATAATATAGATTGTCATACCTATTAGATAAAAAGAACTATATTCAATATAATAACTTATTACGATAATACTTTAGATATATTTAATCCTTATCTTTATCTAAAGAAGTTTATCTACTAGTAAACTCTATCTTTATAGAGATCAAGATAATGAAAGACACTTAACAACTATTATAAAAAGGTACAATGACCTACTTGAAGGTAAGACGAATATAATATATTTTACTTATTTTTTTCTTTTCAATCTTTGCTAACTTAAGTATCGGAGCATACCTTGAAGTACTCCACTCTGACAATTTCTAACTCCTTTTTGTCTTGCAGGCCCATTATCAAAATATTAGCTAGCCGTCCACGTATCACTTTAAAATGTTTCATCAACGTAGATATAATAGTTGATATATGATAAAAAATAATGTGAGGTTTTCATTTCAATTTTGTTTTGAAATTCGAGAAAAAATGTTTAAGTTACTACTTAGATTTAAGTTTGGTTTTGAAAATAAAAAATCATTTAATTTTAATTAAAATTTTTTATTATTAAAACAAGTATTTTCATTTTTTTTTGATAATTTAATTGTTCATGCTTATTTTTATCGCTTTTTATGTTTTCTTCATGATTTCTTTGCTGTTAATTATTTGCTATCATTAGAAAATCATGCTCTCAAAAGCCATGCATCATTTTTGCCCAAAATCGTGTGTGACCAAACCAAACATTAAAATGCACACATTTATAGAAAACAAATTATTTAATCACTCAATTTGTATGAGTTTATGATAACTTTTTTTTAATAGAATCAGTATTAATTACACAAACGGCTTATGTATTACACAAATGGCTTATGTACTATGATTTCATTAAATACATTTTTTCGTACCAACATTGTTAAATAAATGCTAACATGACATTTAACATCTAATCCAATTATGAAACATGACATTTTAAATAATAACGCGACATTTTTATCATGTATTATGATGTTATTATGTTTTAAATACCATATCAGTATTTATTTAATAGTGTTACTATGAAATATTTATATGTTTAATGGTACATAAATACCTATATATTGGATGGAATCATAGTATATATACCTATTTTTGCCAAAAATTTTTCAAATATTCAATAGGATGGCATAGTACAGGGATTATTTATGCAATTAATCCAATTAAACATTATTTTTTTAAAATAAATATTTGAACTTAGCTTTTTAATTAGAGAAATCATAAATAAAGAAAAATGAGTCATTTTCCTTAAATGCTTAATTTAGACAAGATTTTTTATCTATATTTGACCCGGGTATTTATAATGCTCATTAATAGAAGATTTGAACCTAATTTAAATCCATACCAATCCAGCTTTGACTGTACTTGTTTAAGGGACTCATATTGGTTGAGTTTGGATATGAATTTTTTTAATTCGATTTGGTCCGATCTAGCTCGAATTATTTTAAAATAATAAAAATGTTTTTATCTAAATTTAATTATAAATATTAATATAAAAATATTTTTTAAATTTTAATATTATTTTAAACAGTAAAATGAACTTTTGAGATATTCTAAATTTAATTCAACCCAAATTTAAAAATAAAAAAATTTGAAACCCCCCAACCTATTAACACCTCTAACCTCGACTTATAGCGAGACAAAGATTTGGAAAATTCCATAACCACCTATTTAAACATTCTAGCTTTGCAAAATTATTGCACTGAGATTTATTTTATTGTAGCGTAAAAATATTGTTTAAAACTAATAGTAGATAATTAATTAAACATATATTTGATTTGACAAAAATTTATATTTTTATGACATCAACATAATAATAATAATAATAATAATGATGATGATGATGATAATGATGATGATTGTGTGCCCTTTTTTATTATAATTATTATTAGACACATGACCAAAGTTAATAAAAATGATTTGTAATCCACAGGGTTGATTAACTTTTGCAATCATGAATATTGATATTATTAGAATATTATTAAATGAGGGGATTAATGCGAAGAAAATAAAAGGTTTTAGCCAATTTGCCTAAATCTAAGCTTTTTTATCTCTATAAAATTATACTGATTTTTAATTAAAAATGGGATAATATTCAAATTTGTTACTTTATTTGTACTTATTTTATTGGTAATTTTTGTCATTTATTTTTTCAAAAAAAATTAAAAGTAAAAAAAAACATGTTAATGTTTTATTACTATCAATTTTAACATTCATGCTTAGAACATAATAATTTTATTATTTTATTTTTTATTTGGATAAAAAAAAACTATTTAAATCGGATTGTACCTAAACTCATGTTGAAATATTAGAATTAAAGTCGAAATTTTAAGGACACCGAGCTCACATTGATTTTTTTCTCATATTTATATAAAAAAAAAATTAATCTCTACGAAATTTTTAAATTTTACCAGTGATGTCAAAAAATTTATAAATAATTATTTTTTTAACCGACAATTAGTCTTTAAGTATATTTATTCTAAATATATGTAATTTTTAATCAGTTTGTGAAGTTAGTAAAAAAATAAATAAATAAAAAAGTAATAATTTTGCCAATAGATATTTTTTATATTTAAATTTAGATATAAATCTTGTATATAAATATGTATAAATTTTTTATGTTTTTTTCAAAAATATTAAATAGGAATACTAAAAAAAGAAACTGAATAATATACTTAGATATTTTATTTTAATTTTTTATACTAATAATGTAATTTTTTTATTTCTTGTTTTACATCATTCTAAAATTAATTTTAAAAATATGCTAAATTAAATTTTATTTTGAACGATGAGGAGGTATGCCAAACTTTCAAAAAAACTGAAATATAAAAATAATTATTAAAAAAAAAAGTAAAAACAGAAAAATAATTTAAAATAATAAAATAACAATTATAAAAATCATTAATAAATAAACAGTAATTATCATTTTACCTTTAATTTTTTTTTCTTTTGCTGTTGTTTTTCTCTTCATCATTTAAGAGAAAGTCGGTTCCATAAATTATATATATATCAATTATATATATTATAATAATATTTAAAAATAATAAAATATTAAAAAAATGTTTTTATTAAATATTAATTTACTATTTAATAATATATATCATACATAATATCAATTATATATAAATTATACGTATTGTATATAATATATAATATAATACTTAATATTATAAATATTATATAAAATATGTTATATATAATAAAAAAAATATAATTTACATTAAATTATGAATTACAAATTAAAATTAATAAAAAATAAAAAAATATTATTTAAAAAACTGGTTTTTGTTTGAGTTTTTCCAGCCCCAATTTATATATATGTTCTATAGGAGTACTTCTCTGCAAACTTGTTGAAAAAATGGCTACCGAAGGATTAATCCGACCCCTAGACATGAAATGAATTGGTTATCAAATCCTATTTTTATTGTTTCATTCTATTCATTCTCCGCTCCCCCCAGAAAAAGGAGAGGCTGAATTTTCGCTGTACGAGTAGTATTTTTAAATAATATTTTTTTTATTTATATATATATATTATATAATTTATATATAATTGATATTATATATGATATATATTATTAAATAGTAAAAAAATATTTAATAAAATTATTTTTAATATTTTATTATTTTTAAATATTATTTTAATATATATAATTTGATATATATACAATTTATAATATAGAGAAAAAAAGCAACTTAAAAAGAGAAATAAAATTAAAAGTAAAATGATAATTACAGTCTTTTTATTAATAATTTTTATAATTATTATTTACTTCTTTTGAATTATTTTTCCTGCTTTTAATTTTTTTAATAATTATTTTTATATTTTATTTTTTAAAAATTTTTATGTTATAGAAATAAAAAAGTATGTGTTCGCATGAGAAAAATATGTGTTCGCATGAGAATTCGTCGAGATACCTCTTTCTCACTCCATCTCATGATGAGTTTTTAATTCAAAATAAATTTAAGAATTAGTCAATATACCTCTCTCTCACCGTATCTCATGACGAGTTTTTAATTCAAAATAAAATTTAACACACTTAAAAATTAATTTTAAAATAATGTAAAA
This sequence comes from Adansonia grandidieri, assembly GCA_038382065.1. Lineage (NCBI taxonomy): Eukaryota > Viridiplantae > Streptophyta > Magnoliopsida > Malvales > Malvaceae > Adansonia > Adansonia grandidieri. Next base: position 6,442,789 of record JBBYHK010000020.1, on the reverse strand, counting down.
TAAAAAATAAAATTTTTTACATTATTTGTGTAAAAAAACTTTTTATTTCCCCCGTAAGAAAAAAAAAAAAAAAAAAACCTACCATCTAGGTTTCTCCTAACCAAGTTGAATTGTCGAGGCATCAAGAAACTTACCTTTTTTTTAATTATTATTTATAAAAAGAAAATAAGTCAGACATATATATATATATATTTATATTTCTGATTTTCCATGTCTTTCTGTATCTATTTGTAACCCTAATTCCAGTTCATCTTATCTTCGAGTCCCAGCGCCCCCTAACTCTCTCTTTGACCTCCACAGATCTCAAAACCCCGATCTTCCATGGGTTCCAGGAAGGGTAGTGACAACGATGGTGCTAGCCCTGGGTACACGAATTTTCTCCCTTTTGCGCTTTCTTTCTATTTCCAAACATTCCCAATATTTTAATGGTTTTATTCCTTCTATTTTCTGTGCAGGAAAATCTTTATCGGAGGCTTAGCTAAGGACACAACTCTAGGTAAGCTGATTTTTTTTTCCTTTTTTCCCCTATTGTTGTGATTTCTATGCGTGTTTCTTCGATGTGTATTCTTCAAATTACTGACTTTTTTTTTTACATTTTTTTGGGTTTTGGTATGTTGATGGGGTTTTTCAGAGACATTTACTAAGTACTTTGAAACGTATGGTGAGATAACAGATTATGTTATAATGAAAGACCGACAGACGGGTCGGCCCCGTGGTTTCGGGTTCATTACCTTTGCGGACCCTTCTGTTGTCGACACTGTTATGCAAGAGGAACATGTTATTAATGGCAAACAAGTAAGCTAAAGTTTCAACCTGTCTTGTATTTGAAGATTCTGTTGCAACTTCTTACAATGTGGAAAAATCTTAGCTTTAACTGTGTTTGGGTCTGATAAATTTTAGGACTTGGTTTTTGGTTTTCTTAGGATTTAGTCACTTTCTTTGCTTTTGAGTCTTGCGGAGCTGAGCTTCTTAGTGTTAATGTCTTATTAATTGAAGGAACCGAAAGAAAAAAAAAAGGCCCTTTGTAATGTGATGCTTAAAAAGTGAGAGCATTGGATTGTTGTTGGGGTGGATTTAGCTCTAATATCGTGGTTTTTGTGTTTCATGGAAAAGTTGGATTGATCTTGTTTTGAGATTTATTAAGTAGATACGATATTGAATGATGGATTGGTTGGCACAGGTTGAGATTAAAAGGACCGTTCCAAAAGGTTCTTCGAAGTCAAATGATTTCAAGACGAAGAAAATATTTGTTGGTGGGATTCCAACATCAGTTACTGAAGGTCTGATATTTGATATACATACATTTTTGCAATATGGAGTGTTATATATTATTGTACTAATTATTATGGTTGATGCTTTTAACGGGAGGATATTGTATATTTATTATTTAAATTTTTTCTCTGTTTGAACCTTAGATGAGTTCAAGAATTTCTTCTCAAAGTATGGAAAGGTGGTGGAACATGAGATAATATGTGACCATGCAACCAAGCGCTCTCGGGGTTTTGGGTTTATTGTGTTTGACAATGAAAAAGTTGTTGACGCTATGCTGGCCAATGGAAACATGATAGATATGGATGGTACTCGGGTGAGCACTTCTGTTCGGTGGTTCCCTATACAATCTAATGTAAATGGATATGTATATACTCTTTGCATGGAAACAATTCGAAGTGGTATGTCAAATTCTTCCGGTGATGGAAATAACCATTATTGTCATTCTGTTGAGTTAAAATATCATCATGAACTTCTGTCAGTTTTCAAAGTTTATGGGTTTTCAACATTCAATTTAGCTGAGACCACTGCAGGTTTATTGTTGTTAATATGATTCTTTTAATCGCGAAGGCAGGCTGTCAAGATAATTTATCGGTGAAGGAAACCTAGGTTAACTTGCTTCTTTGTTGTAGGTTGAAATCAAGAAGGCTGAACCAAAGAAAGCCTCAAACCCAGCACCTGGTCCTGCATATGGTAGTGAATCTAGGGCACGCTCATACAATGACAGTTTTGGTGGATTTGGTGATTATGGTGGTTTTGGTCCAGCTCCTTATAGGTCTTTTGGAGGTTTTGGTGGTAGATTTGGAGATTATGGTGGTTATGTTGGTGGTGGTGCTGCTGATTTTGGTGGTAGTTATGGGGGGTATGGCGGAGGTAGTGGTGGTGGTTTTTCTGGTTATCGTGGGGATCCATCATTTGGTTATGCTAGCCGATTCGGTTCCTATGCTGGTGGGCTTAGTGGGAGTGGTATAGGTGCGTATGGACGTGGAGGTGGAGGCTATGGAAGTTTTGGTGGTTCAGGCCCTAGTGGTAGTTATGATTCAGGCCCTGGTGCTGGTTTTGGTGGACCAGGCGGATTATATGGTAGTAGAACAGGATATGGAGGCAGTAGTCGCTATCATCCTTACGCAAGGTAGAACGTGTCTAAGGTCTTCCGTAAAAGAGCCCCAGGGTTTCAAAATTTCAGCACTCCTCATCACATGGTTCACTAGGCACCGTGCACTTTTGCAAGTGGGCACTATCTAGAAGATCAGAGGAACGATTAGATTTGCCCATCTTCAATCCATTGCTTAGAGAACCCAAGTTAGATCAGCATCAGCTTAGAACTTGTCATCATACATAAAGCAAACTCAAATTTTAGTTGAGCTTCTGTCTTTTGCTTTAAGTTAATTATTGTCAGTTTATTGTAGTTAAAGACTTGTTTTGAGCTTAGTTAGAACCACTTTAGAGGGTTTGAATGTAACATTTAGTAATTACACACTAAGATCAATGTTGACATATAGAGCTTTTTGTTTCTAACCTTCTAGTTTTTCCTGGTATGCAAATCTCAAGGACCCGATTTTAAGTTTCTAGTTTATGTTGCACTAAACTGAACCGTTTCCGCTTAGATGGCTTGAAATGCTTGTAGAAAAATTAGTTAACTGGTTAGATGGCCTTTAATAATGTAGGTACAATGCATAACTCGTGCATCTAAAAATTTTAGAACTTGCATGGTGCATGCATTGCTGCTAGAGGATTCGGAAATGTTTGTCGAGCAGCTCGTTACATTTATCATTTAGCATTTTGGAGGAAGTAGTGATAAAATTAAACAATCGTAAAGCTGGCGCATGCATGTGTTTAGGCCACTCTGGCTTGAACTGCAAGTTATATATATATACTGTTTGTTCTTTCAGATTTGATGTTTTTTCTGGTCATTGAATTGAATATATATGAAGATGGGTCAAGTTGTTGTATCACTGTTATGAAAAACTTTATCGAGTGGCTTGCGGTCGCGAATGTGTTTTTTGCTCGTGTTTACAAAACTAGATCTTAATGTTTTAATCTTAACGATTAGGCTTTTGAATCAAACCAAACGAAACACCACATCTTCAATTTAGTTTTGAGTGACTTGGTTTCTCTATTGTTTCACTTAATGTTCCCATTTGTATTTTTGTAGCACTATTGTAGCTTTTTAATTTTTTTTTATTGTAGGAAAAGAAAAGGAATATAAAAAAATTATGATGACATACAATAATTAGATATGGTTTGATTATATGACCAAAAAAAATAATTAAAATATAATATAATATGAGAAAATAATATGAAAATAATATTTACTTATATTATATATACCAATAAGTGGTATCAAATTAACTAAGGAAATCAAACAAAAATTAAACAAAAATTATAATAATATAATGAAATTAAGGTATTTAAGATTTTCAAATTGAAAATTAATTATTAATTAAAATATAACTATTCAATTAATTTTTTTTTTTGAAAAATTCATTTTTTTTAGTGAGTGTGATAAATTTTAATTTTATGTAATATGATTGATTGAGTTAATATTACGAGTTAAGTGATGTTAAGTGTATTAAACAAGTATAAAAAAATAAATATTAAGTTATAATAATAAATTGAAATTATTGGTACTAAAGTGTTTTAATTTAATATATATATATATATATATATGCACCCATTAATATTTTTTAAAAATAATTAATCATTAGCATTTTCAACTTACTATTTTGTAAAATAATATTTTTTCTTTTATGGTTTTGATAAATAGAATATAAATTTAATGTATCAAAATTTATATAAATAAAATTTTTAAATATAATCAGAATCAAATAAAATATATAAATAAAATATAAATAGATAATCTTAAAATCTTTTGACTATAATATGATGAATGATGATACGTTAACTTTACCAATCGAATTGCTAAATGGTGTCTGTCTCTTTAAAAATGTGTTAATTTTATATCTTAATTATTTTTTAATATCATATTTAATAATAATAATATACTCAAAATTATTAAATCTGGTTTAAACTTTGAACATAAACGTTTCGTATTGTTAAATAGATCTGGCCACAAATTGAAGTCCCACGAAACTTAATCCTTTCTCAATCTACATTTTTTCTAATTTATTTTCCAAAATTATCTCAGACATAAAAACATTATTTTTGATAGCTAAAATGATTTTTGAATGAAACTATTAAAATAGCTTCGTATATTTATAGTGTATTACCCTTTTAATATTTTAATTTTATTTAAAATATTATATATTTAAATAAATTTTAATTCATTAATAATTTATTATATTTAAAATTTTATTACATACATAATTTTTTTTATAACATTTACATTTAATTTTTTAATATATCTTATTTTAATTATTTTTTATGTATCATTATACAAACTAATATTAATAGATTTTACGAAAGTGTAGATTGAGCCGTGTGCCTTGTCCATTCGAAAAGTTTAAGGTGAGAATTTACTGTTTTAAATTAATGTATTTAGATTTAATTTTAAAAAAATTAAAGATTTAAATGGCCGTATCGAAAAAAAAAAATCCCGTGCAGTTGTTAAGAATTTTTTTAAAATTTTACATTTAATTAATTATTTATACTAAATTCAGAAAAAAAATATAATAATTATATTTTTTTGTTTCATTTTTATCCTTAATTAGTAGTCCTGAAAAAATATATATCATTTATTGCATTATTGAGGGGTGTGCCAGCCTCAACTTTAGTCTCTGTCAAGTGTCAAGTCACAGAATTTCAATAAATATAAAACATAATTTATATTAATTTTTAAACTTTTGATGGATCCGATGTTCATATATATGTTAATTAAAATGATATGAGATATTATTTAGAAATATTTATTTAATATTCATTAAAAATAATATATGAATTGTTTTTTAAAAATATCATTTTAATTCGTCTAATTTTTTAGAGTCTTTTAAAATTTAAAAATCAAATAATATAAATTTAATTAAAAATTTAATTAAGAAAATTATACAACAAAAAAAATATATTAATAAAGTTATAAAATGTTTTTTAAGTCTTAATATTAAAATTAATATTTAATATATTGATCATAAAAAATTATAAATTTATAAATAAATTAAAATTTTATTATATATTCTATTTTTATTTTTAATTATTTTTAATTATTTTTATCTAATATACATTATTTATATGAAATTTAAAAATTTCATAATAATAAAAAGTATAATTTTCTCTAATATTAATATTAAAAATAAATTATCATATGCATATACAGGTGTCGTCGAAATTACTCTTAAATGTTAAAAAAAAATCACCTGGATATTTAAAGGACGTCAGCCCTTACGCCACGTGTTACTCCAATGGGCCTTGATTCCTTGCAATTGTACATGGTGTTAAAAAATCCTGCGCTCTTCTTCCTTCCAGAAGAAGTTGTTATTCCTTTTACTACCAAAACTACCCTCCAACGAAATTCCGGGTGATCATTTCAAAGTGCATTAAAACCTTTAGTTTTTGACTCGTCATTTTCTTCGATTTGAATCACCCTTTTCGGAACCATATTTCAAACGACAACTTCTCCTTTTCTTTCCTTTTTCCTTTTTCGTTTTTCGTTTTTTTTTTTTTATTGTTTTTGTTATTGGTAAGTATTTATACGCTCCATTCATACGAAAGCCAAAAAGCATTGCCGCTGCTTTAAGCCTTTTTTAGTTATACTCACAGATTCTCTTAAGCCATCTAAAGCCAGCACTAAAGGTAAATCTCAAGCAATATGTTACGTTCATCAATATTCTCTTTTAAGGGTTATCTCTAGATTTCTTGCCACGATTTTTTTTTTGGGGTTTGATTTAGTTTGCTTTTAAAAGATAGCAAGGTGACAACTTTTTTTTTTCCTGATGATTTCTGAATCTGGGTTTTTGATTTGCTTGATTGTTTCAATTATATTTGTTGGTTTGATCAAGGCTTTATCTTAATTCTCAACCCGAAACTTCTGTTTCAATATAGAGACAAGTATTGCTTTGCTTCCTTTTTTTTTTTTTTTGGTTTTTGTCTTTATCAGGGTTTCAGTACTCTCCTTACTACTAGTCATTTATTTGTTTGTTTATTTTTGAATTTATGAAATTTCACTTATTGATCAGAAACTATTGGAATATGATCATGATGTGTTCTTTTTGCATCTGGGTTTTGTTTACCGGTTTTTGTACTTATTGTCTCGTCATGCATGATAGTCAAAGACATTCGAGGCTGAAATTTTAGTGAAAGTGGGATATTAGCCACTTCTTACTGCAAATGATAAAAGGAAGTTCAATTCTTCTTTACATTATGCCTCATCGTTTTCTGTAAAATCTCTCGTTTAGTTTATCATATATATTTGTGTGTTCTCAGGTTCAGGCACATTGTTTTGGACAGATATACAAGCATATCTGTTGGTTTTTTTAGCCATGACCAAATTCTAAGCCATAAAAGAAGTAGAAGAAAGAAAAATAAAGGATATAAAAGACCATTATACCTTTAATTTAGTTATGAACAGTTGACTACCCAAGGCCGTTTATTTTGGGAGAACTTCTGTTTCCAGAACTTAATTCACTGCTAGTTGAATGTTCATCAGATTGCTGACTTTTTCTATGTATTTTTGCTCATTTTCAGGTCTGCCTTGTAAAGTAATGTTATAGACGTTCAATATAAATATTCACAATGGAGAATACTGAAGAAAATACCTTCAACACACCCATGACAGAAAGAGTAGATGTTAATGGTTATCTGTCATCCTTTGAGAAAAGCTATGGAACATATGGGATTGTGGTTGCTGCTATTATTGCTATGATCATACCTGTATTGCTTTCCTCTGTTGTCATGGGAAAGAAAAAGGGAAAAAAAAGAGGAGTTCCAGTTCAAGTGGGTGGTGAAGCAGGTTATGCTGTGCGCAATGCTCGAATTCCCGAGTTGGTTCAGGTTCCTTGGCCAGGGGCCTCAACAATAGCTGCACTTTTTGAACAATATTGCAAAAAATATTCACGAGATCGATTTCTTGGAACAAGAAAACTAATTAAGAAGGACTTTGTTACTGCTAGTGATGGAAGGAAATTTGAGAGGCTACACCTAGGGGATTATGAATGGCAAACTTATGGACAAGTTTATTGCCGCGTTTGCAACTTTGCATCTGGGCTTGTTAATTTTGGTCATAATGTTGATACTCGTGCTGCAATTTTTTCTGACACTCGAGCAGAGTGGCAAATTGCCTTTCAGGTATTGCTATGATCCCTCAATTTAACACTTTTTTTGGTTATTTTTCACATTTTTTCCAATGACAGTTTTTGATGTGGTGGCATATTTCTTTTTGACTTCCAGGGATGCCTTAGGCAGAATATAACAATCGTTACTATTTATGCTTCACTAGGTGAAGATGCTTTGATTCATTCTCTCAATGAGGTGAGAAATTTATTGTGTTTGTTTATTTTTCTGAGGCTGAATTAGTTAGGGCATAAATGGTTTTATTGAATGCACCATTTGATTTTATGGCTATGTAATATTGTTTGTCTTCATCACTTCTCGTTTCTCATTTTGTAATGCATATTGTCCTCATTCGAAGTTTTAAATTTATGACAGACCCAGGTATCAACCTTGATATGTGAATCCAAGCAGTTAAAAAAGTTGGCTGCAATAAGCTCAAGCCTGAAAACGATCGCAAATATCATTTACTTTGATGATGATGAGACTGCAGATATTTCTGGCTTATCTGGAAGTATGAGTGACTGGAAGGTTTCTTCTTTTCCTGAAGTTGAGAAGCTTGGAGAAAGAGTTCCTGTTCCTCCTAGTTTACCGTCCAAGGATAGTGTAGCTGTTATAATGTATACAAGCGGCAGTACAGGGCTGCCAAAGGTTTGCTACTAAATTTAGTTTCTTATATTTCCTGTTCAGTATTTTGTTATACGTGCAAGCTTAGGGACCCAACTAGAACAATGCTAGCAAGTATTGTCAATTCACCTTAATAGCGGGAACTGGTAGATTTATCTTTACGGGTTGCGTATGGAAGACAATCTAGGTTTCTGTATACCTTTGTATGAGTGACTTGAAAAAGAAGGGGAATAAACTGAATGCAAGTTCTAAGTCAAATTCAAGATTTCCAAATGCAGTTTACATGTCTGTATACTATTATTTGAATTATGACCAAGAAATTATACTTCAGTGATAAATCGTTCTACGCAACTGAGCAACTACTTACTCGTGCCCTGATTGCTATTTCATCTTTACCGAAATTCTATTGTTTATATAGGCTAACATGATGTACTTTTTAATGAGTTAGGGAGTCATGATAACTCATGGAAACGTTGTAGCCATTGCTGCAGCAGTTATGACTGTGATCCCAGGATTGGGAAGGAATGATGTATATTTGGCATATTTGCCCTTAGCTCATGTTTTGGAACTGGCAGCTGAGGTAAGTTCATATCCAATTTTTTGTTGCCTATCAATGTCATAGAGATTTTTTCTTACAGTTGTGCGTTCTCCAGACGGTGATGCTGTGCGCAGGTTGTGCAATTGGCTATGGTTCGCCTTTGACACTAACAGATACGTCTAATAAAATCATGAGAGGGACCAAGGGAGATGCTTCTGTATTGAAACCCACTCTCATGGCGGCTGTTCCAGCAATATTAGATCGTGTTCGGGATGGAGTTCTGAAAAAGGTGCAAACTGGTTTGACTCTCTTGGATATGTGGAGCAGGCATTTGCACTAAATTGAGGTTTAATATACGGGATAGCAATAAGCTGCCCTCTTTACTTATCGGTTTTATTTAATGTAGGTCGAGGAGAAGGGAGGATTGGGTAAGAAACTTTTTGATATTGCTTATAAACGCCGACTGGCAGCTATAGAAGGAAGCTGGTTTGGTGCTTGGGGACTGGAGAGATGGTTGTGGGATATTATTGTTTTTGAAAGGATACGTGCTGTACTTGGAGGTCACATTCGATTTATGCTCTGTGGTGGGGCTCCTTTATCTGGGAATTCCCAACGGTTCATCAACATTTGCTTGGGGTAATGATTCTCTCATCCTGAGATATCTGTATAGATTGATGAAAAATTTGTTTCTCTCATTTCTATCAATATTGATGCCGAAATAGTTGGCTCGTAAGGTATTAATGGGTACCAGTTTCAGCTTTCCAGTCAGAAATCATTTATGTAACAGTAGATTTTTGGAGTGCTGGGATGGCAATCTGGAAGTGTTTATTTTGTTGCTTTGACTCATCCGTACAGATGTCATTAGGTCAACTTTCTTTGCTGTGCTTGTATTAACTGCATATAATTTTAGGCCTGTTGCTAGCTTTTAATTGGCCTATAAAAGTGTCTCTAGGTAGTTATATTGTTGGAGGAATTGCCTTTTCAGTCATAGCATAGTTGCTTTCAAGTGGGATATGAATGATTTGAGTCACTTAACCAAGTGTTGGACGAATTATTCGGATTTAATGATCAGTTGGTGGGAAACGTTTACTTACATGTCAGAGTATGTCAAGTTCTTATTGTGAGGTGGCGAAAATAGAGTAGACAATCATGAATTATGCTGTTTTTAAGTTCTTATTTCTACGGAAATAAGCTTTTATAATGTTATTTCCATTTTTTTTGGCTGATCATTATATGCAATCCACCCTTTTAAAACAGATGAACAATTTTTTCTTCCTTTTCTCCTCTGTGTGTGAGTGTGTTGTCCTTAGGACCACAAAGAATGAAGCCTTCCAATTAGCAATGACAAGAAGAAAACATCATTTTTTTTCCTCATTTGTTTACCTAGTGAAGAGTTTTGTGATTAATGTTATAAGTGGATTGGCACATTCTTGGTTTCAGACACAATATGCACCGAGCATCTTTGGATTGTGAATGTTACTGGAAACATGTTGTAATATATTTTTAATTGTTCTGAACGATAGTTTTTAAGTTTTACTCTGGCTGACTTGGTATTGAAGTTAAAGTACATGAAATGTTGGTATATCTGAGGAAGACATGTATCAATGGGGCGGCTAAGATTGAAGCACTCTGGAAGTTCTACTTTCAGTTTTACCTCAGATCAATGTTTACTGCATATAATGATGTTGCTCTTCTAAATTGCTTAAGTAATCTCATGGTTAGTTTTCTCAGATAAAACTCAATTTCCATGTCCAATTTTCTTCATTAGGGCTCCCATAGGTCAAGGATATGGCTTGACAGAAACATGTGCTGGAACTGCTTTTACTGAGTGGGATGACACAAGTGTGGGTCGAGTTGGGCCACCTCTTCCTTGCTGTTACATTAAGGTATGCCATATAAAAGAATCAAGTTTTGATTTACAGCTTTGTTTGCTTTCTGAAGAAAGGTTATAAAAGTCTTTATCGCTGGCAGCACATTTCAGCTTGCGGCTAATGCCATTGGATCCTTGGGAGTATTTTTAATGAAAAATAATGATGAAAGTACTTCAGTAGCCAATTGACCGAAGGACCTGATATATTATGTTTTACTAGTTATCCATGCTGGTATTTATTCAAGTCGCACAATGTAAAATATTTAAGAATTGGGTTAATTTTGCAGCTTGTCAATTGGGAAGAAGGTGGGTATACAACATCTGACAAACCGATGCCTCGAGGAGAGGTTGTTGTTGGGGGATATAGTGTAACTATTGGCTATTTCAACAGTCCTGGGAAAACTAATGAGGTGTACAAGGTGAAGAGTCCGTGCATTGTATTTGTACCATGTTAGTGGTTTTGAATGTATTTATAACTGTCTTATAGCCTGTAAGAACCAACTAATACGAACTTCTGTTTGCTTGCACCTGTAGGTTGATGAGAGGGGCATGCGCTGGTTTTACACCGGAGACGTTGGACAATTTCATCCCGACGGATGTCTCGAGATTATTGATAGGAAAAAGGATATTGTCAAACTTCAACATGGAGAGTATATATCTCTTGGAAAGGTGTTCATTAAAAAATGCTTTGCCCTATACCTTTCTTGCACATACTGGATGGTATGCTAATTATTTTAAATGCTAATTGCAGGTTGAGGCGGCACTTACGTTGAGTAACTTTGTCGACAATTTGATGGTATATGCTGATCCACTTCGCACCTATTGTGTAGCTTTGATTGTTCCATCACGCCAGGTTCTTGAGAAGTGGGCCCTAGAAGCTGGCGTTAAGTATAAAGATTTTCCTGAGCTGTGCAGCAAACCTGAAGCTGTTAGCGAGGTCCAAAAATCTCTATCCAAGGTTGGTTTCTTTCTTTTTACATACTGTGATTTTTCTCGGAACAACCGAGATCAGTTGCAAATCAGAAATAGAATACATTTAAAAGTCATTGTCATTATAAGTCACTATCCCAATCTACGTTTGATGATGTCTTCAGGACTGTGTAACATTTTTGCATGCTTTCCATCACTCATGCTTGCTCGATGTTGTTTCTGCATGTTATAAGGGAAGAAGGGAAATTGGATGCCTTGCCTTCCTACTTATAAGCCCATTTGAGTTAGCATGCAACCTCTAGGAAGGAAACTGTTGATAAATATTTGACATATGCTTGAGTATATCAAAAGCTCCATTACTATGATTGATCTCGTGGGAAAAGGGAGAAAAAGGAAATCCAAATGATCGTTAACTGTGTTACCCAAATTCAGGAATAAGTGTTGGATATTGGTATGTGTCTGATCAATTTTTTAAAAAGATTTTTTGTATATTTGGAGGTTTATGGATTTATAATTGTATTTGAATATGTGTCGAACACAAGTGTTAAACACGGATACTTAAAAAAATGAAAGGTCTGCGGTCGTTCCTAACTCGAGAGAGTTTTGCATGTGCAGGTGGCGAAGGATGCAAAACTGGACAAATTTGAAATTCCTGCAAAGATCAAATTGGTACCAGAACCATGGACGCCTGAGTCCGGGTTAGTCACTGCTGCTATGAAAATAAAGAGGGAACAGCTGAAGGCCAAGTTCAAGGATGAACTCCAAAAGTTGTACGAGTAAAACATAATATGCATGCTAAACGGTATTTCACAATGTTATGCTCTTTGTTCGTCGTAAAATCCGTAGTCGGTACACTTACGTTTAAACAAAAAGACAAGATCTTTACTAAGTGTTTATAATTTTAACTTAGCCCGAAGTATTGGGTTGGTTGACTTGGTTGTCTAAAGAAAATCTGCCTAGCATCGGCAGGAGAGGGTTGAATTACTTTAATATTAAAACTAAAAATGCTTGTACCCCACCTACGGAAATCCTTGTATTCACTGCCTATGAGAAATTTGCCTATTATTTTCGCTGCTTTTAATTCTGGAGTAAGTCTGGGATGCAGGTATTGGTTCGATATTGGTATTTTTTTTGAATTTTTAAAGTTTTTCATATATTTGAAATATTTTACTTTTATGCTCGTATTTGAATTTACATCGGATACAAGTATAGGATATGCATACTTAAAAAAAAATGAAAATTCAGATAATATAGGTTGTGGTTGCCCTTGCCTATCATTTTTAACTTCTGGATGCATCTACTTCGTCGCATGGATTTTTCTGTTTGGTCGATAGGCATGTAAGATTTTAAATTTGCATCTTTTACAAAATTACTTTTGAGGGTAGGAGCTAGTCAAATTTTTCTACGGGGCCAAATAAGTGTGATCGGTATTATTTTGGTATAAATATGTATTGATTTTGAAGTAGAACGGAATAATATAATAAGATATTGTTTTTATTTTGGTGTTGATACATATTGGTGGTATTGACTTCTACCGGTCAATATGGTACGTAAATGTCTGCACAAGTTAGTGTAAGGTTTTGAATTTTTTTAAATTTCACTTATTTGATTTTTTAACTAATCTCTAATGTTTTTTTACCCTAAATCATTTTTATTTTTTTATAGTTACATTTAAAAATAAAATACGTTGATTAATTAGGTTATTAAACTTAATTAAGAATATTTTACAATATTTTTTAAGTATTTTTATACTTATTTATCTTGATGTTTAAAATTTTTCATATTAAATATTTATTATTTTAAAATTTATATTTGCTATAAACATATGTTCATGTGTATAATGAAAGTGTATTTGTATGTTTATATAATATATATTTTATTAAGGAACTTAAAATATGCTATATATATATATATATATGAAAAAAATATGTGAAAAATGTCGATATACTCAAAGTGATTTGATGAAACATATCGGTAGTGTATTACTATAATAACAAAAATGATATATACATGGCTATATACCGATTGCTTTAGGCCAAAAATAAAAATAAAAAGCACAAACTTCTTAAAATTAATATCTTGATCTTAATCAATAGTCAAAAGATAAATGTATAATATATTTATTTGATGTATCATTAAAAGATATATAATAATATATTTAAAAAATTTTGAAATTTTTGGAACTAAAAATTATATTTGTTTATAAATTTTAATGCATAAAATAAATTATAAAAAAAATAAATATAAATTTAATTTTGGGATTAATTGAATTATATTTAATATAGAAATACATATAAGAATATACACAGAACATTTTCAAAATTTTTTTTGGGGACTAATTTGATTATATTTAATATATAAATACATACAAGCATACATATTATAGGTAGTTTTCATTTTTTTAGGGGAGGCACGTGTCTACTTACTCGCCGCCCTTGTTACTATCTAAATAGAGTATATAAAATCTGTTAAAGTTGTACATATTTATTAACTTATCATTTAAGAAAAAAAGTATCATTGAGACAAATTCACATATTTTATTTTTGATTTTAGCTTTTATCACCTGCATTGAGTGTTCCAACTACAATAACAAGCACAAAATTGAATTTATAAAACAAAAAAAGAGCTCTACATGGTAACCCCACACAAAAGTTACTAGTTCAATGCCAATGCCAACTATAGCTTAAATAAAAGGGTCTTATGTATACGATGGTGGATAATTAACTCGGCCAAAAAAGAATAAAAAGAAAGTTGCATCCATCTTCCTATAAGGAAAGTGTGCTCGGCAGTCTTTGAGTACAGAGTGGCCATCTGAAGGTTTGTCCTTATTTTATATTGCAATAAATATTCAATTTAAATCAATAAATAATCTTATTTGTAATACTGGGTTTTGCTTGCAACTGTTTTTTAAGAGGGCGAGAACTTTATTGTGCAATTAGACAAGATATTGATGTAGGAAGGGATAAAAACCATTACATAATATTAGTTCAGAATCTTGAAAAGGAATACTGTCATCGTCAACAGTTTCGGAGTTCATCCATAAGCAAATTTCCATTGCACCACGAGTATATATTTTCCCGAGTCTGCCGTGGGAGCCATACACCAATGCTGTCATTATGTCGGATTGCCATAAAGATCTTCAACAGTTGTTTGGTTTTTTTGCAGAATCCTACTCATATCATTGTATCCTTGAATGGGAGGTAAGTGACAATCATATGCATGGTCGTGTTGCCTTTTTCTACCATTATACTTCATACAAGACAGAATTTAGTTTCTTTAACCAGCGATCCTACCATCTTGCTCGTGTTATTGTTGATTTTTGTTCTTTTTTTGGCTACCTTTTTTTGGGAGTTTGTCCCCCCTGCAAATAATTTTACTCAAATTAGTTATTTGCCAAGAGCTCCTTTTAGTTGCATGCCTTTGGAAGTGATACAATAGTGTTACATTTAGCCAAACTCTGTCCAGTTTGTTGGATTGTTATACTTTAGATTTGCTCTGAGATCATCCCTTCATATCACTGCCTGCATAGCATGGGTGGCCACTGAAAAAATGGCAATGAATGATCATTCCGGTAAGTCCTAAACAAGTGTATTAATTCATTTTTAATGAGAATGAAAGGTTCAAAGATGGTAAATGCATGCCCCATAAAACCATAATCTTACTAGCATCTAGTTTCAATGCGCAAATATTTGATTCAATCATTTACATTTGACAGAACAAATTACTCAACAGAAGGGTTGCTGGATTTAGCAACAATGAATTGAAGGTTGTTCGATCTGGGACAAAGGAATACGAGAAAGCCAAGGAGCTAAGGGATTTATTTTTGCAGTTCATTGATCATCAACGTGGACTTTACAAGAAGCTATTCACGGAAGAGAGAAGTATCTCATAGCCTTGTCCAGCAGTCAACTACTGCAGCTGCAAGATAACACGAAGGTCAGTAACTCTGTTAAGCGATGTTCGAATGTTGCATAGGAATGAAAACGAACATAGTCAATTACCTACTAACTGTTACAGAAACAAAGAAAATTGTTTTGTTGTACGGGCCATGCTTGGGTTCATTCGAGTTGTGCAGCTGAGCTGACTATACTAACGAGAGCCTGATTTTGCAAAGTTTGAAATCTATGATTTTAATGGCAGTTGTTTTTTGTGGATGATATTGTGTCTACTTGGAGATGATTACTTCGATTGGAAATTGACTCTTTTGATTCTTTCTGGTTATCTACTTAGTCCTGGTTTTGAAGTTGGGCATTGGCCATCTTGCAAAAGTTTTCTTTGGGCAAAACCTCTTTAGACCTATTAGTTGCAATGTGGTGTTTATCTATATCACTCTGGACTTGAGGTGGGTAACGGATATGATTATGTGTGCGGTCAGATATATTTAATTCCTTTTAAAGTTTTTCATATATTTGAAGAATTATGTTTTATATCATATTCAAATATATCTTGTACGTAGATATCAAAATGTGAATATTTTAAAATATATAAAGAGCCTGGTTAATATAAGTAATTGATAACATAGTTTTTAATACCGTATCCATACCAATCATATCAATCGATACATATGATTTTAAAGTAAAATGAAACAATACTAACAGCATACTATTAAAACCTGTATACTTAAGTTTGTCCTAAGATTGAAACAAGTATTGAACTAATTTTTTTAATGGATATATTTCTATATATATGTAATGTATCAAGTTTTAATCAATGATATATAACAAATAATTTTAAGTGATAAATATAATAAAAATAAAATCAAACGATTTCTTTCGTTAAATTAAATCAATATGAATTTTATTTTTACTTTCTATATGAAAAGAAATTCGAAAACGAATATATGAAAATCAAAATGTGCATAATTCCATCATAAATATTAATAATTTTTTTTCAAATTTAAGAAAAAAAACTTATAATTTACCATTAATCGCTTCAAGATTACAAAATAAATGTATTAAATTTACCATCGGTTCACAATAATCTTTTAAAAAAATTTTAACTTATTACGATATTTTTCATATCAATGTCAAACATTTTAAAATTTTTAAAACAAGTTTATTATTACATTTTTAAATTTATTTTCAATCCAAAATTTTTCTAATTTAATCTTTTTCCGAACAATTCTAAACAAATCCTAAAATTGATTGGTGAGACGTCTTTAAAGGAAAAACATGCTTTTAAAGGCCATAGAAAATTAATAAATACATTTCCATTTAAAAGCTGATTAAGAATCACTACAACTTATTGCAGATTAAAAAGCAAAAATTGCACAACATTTGATAAATTGTGTGTTGGGTTGGTTGGGAGTTGGAGCCTTGATTTGTCCTAACATGACATCCTCCACGTGCATCATCAGCAAGCAAGCATAAAGACGGTCCCCCAATGTCATATATCCAATTCCAACCTGAAAAGAAAAGATTTTCATCACAAACAAAATTAACATTCCGATTTTATGTTACTTAGATTTAGACGTGAACGTCGAATATAGGTATTTTTTAATAAGAGGTATGTTTAAATATTTTTTTCGAGTTTTTTCAAATATTTGAAAGATCCTTAAAAGGTTTTATTTTTATACACACGTCAGAACGTGTCAAACAAGAGTACTTAAAAAAAATAAAAAAATAAAGAGTTAAAGTAATATAGCTCTGATTCATTTTTAAGAGCTTGGTAAAAACAATTTCAGGTGTATCCATTTTCCTTTGGATTGAAGGGGAAGAAGATAATTCATTTCTGCAGTTTTACTAGCCCAAGGTACTACGTAATAGTCTACATTGAGCTAGAGTTAGATTAACAAATATTATGGGTTGATAGCTAATTTCATATACATCATGACATGAGACCTACCAAATATTTAAAAAGGAAATGCCTATAGAAGCTCTACAACAAGTGCAGAGGCACCTCCACCTCCATTGCAAACACCACCAACTCCGTATTTCCCGTTTCTCTGCTTCAATATCCCCAAAAGCGTGACCAAGATACGAGCTCCACTGCAACCCAAAGGATGTCCTAAGGATACAGCTCCACCATTCACATTCACCTTCTCCTGTAAACATTTAAGGAGAACAAATAAACTTTAGATTAAGAAGAAATGAAATACGTTTCTCGGTTACAAAACCCGACAGCAGAAAGGAAAAAATAGAAGAACTACTTCACAATATGACATACATATTTGTCTCATTTGCAGCATTGCATCCTATCAATTCACAGGTTTAAAAATACATAGGCAGATACTTTTGAGAGAAAAAAGAGGGCTCACCGGATTAAGGCCAAGCAGTTTCTGATTTGCAAGGGCCACAACCTGGAGAGAATGGTGCATTATTTTGAAACTGCCAGCTTAATGTCTAAGAAAACGATATATTTAGAAAAGGGAATGAATTCTTACAGCAAAGGCTTCATTGATTTCATAGTAATCAATTCGAGAAGCATCCAAGCCAGCATTTGAAATGGCTTTCGGTATTGCAAGGGCTGGAGCTGTTGTGAAAAACTCTGGTGCCTGGAATCGTCCTCGCATAAGTATCAAGTTGTATTACACTTAATGTCAAAAGTAAAGTTTTGACATTCCTGACTTGACAGTTTTTCTAACACAATTCTTCAAATTTAAATATAGTTTTGCAAAGTACCTGAGCAGCATCCGCATATCCTGTAATTTTTGCAATCACCTGAAGTCCTAGCTTCACTGCCTTTTCTCCGCTAACTAGGATTAAAGCAGCAGCACCATCACTGTCAAAAAAACCAACTTCACTTTAATTACAAACTCCAGATAATGTCCTTAAACGAATTTACGGGGTCAAATCGAAAATCATTCCTTAATTTCGAACCCATGAAAAGTAGTATTTGTCCAAACAGACAACCGCATTGATTGCACAACCCTCAATTACAGGCCTATAGATAAATATTCATCAAAGTGGAATATAATCTACCAATATAGGACAACCAAATTGATTCATTGAAGAATTCAGTGAAGGGGTGAGCCTTTTACGTAAGCATTCCCAATCTGATGATGGTTTGACATAAACGAAATTCTAGCCTATATAATGTAAGTGAATAAATATGTTAGTAAATGACCTTATACTGGAGGCATTGCCAGCTGTAACAGTGCCATTCTCCTTGAAACTCGGTCGCAGCTTTCCTCAATTTTGCAGCATCAAACTGAAAAGAAAGCAATATTAGCTAATACCCATTATTTAAGTAATCTAATATCTCTGATTCTATGTGAATTTTTTAGGCAACTTAAGAGATGGGAAAAAAATGAAGAAGAAAAGAACAGAAAGCAGCAAAGGGTGAAAAGTGGCAGACGGTTCTAAATTATGTTTACCTTTCCTAAACCTTCATCCTTGTCAACCATGGTGGATGGCTTTCCCCTTCCCCCATAAACTTCAACCTGCACCATACCTATTTAGTTATATATAGTTAGTTTATACTTAACAATGCACAAATTAAGAAAACATCTAACCGGAACAATTTCCCATGTAAAGGCTCCAGCCTGTTGGGCAGCAATACCACGCTCAAAGCTCTGAACAGCAAAGTCATCCTGCAGAAATCATGAAGATATAAGCCAAAATTCTTAGCCAGGCAAAAAAGTCCGTTTCATCAAGTGACCCTAGTAGAGAATAAAGTACCTGATCCTCCCTTTTAATAAGATGTTTTTCTGCACATAATTCAGCACAGCTGCCCATGCCACAATCATTATAAACATCCCATAATCCATCTTTCATCATTCCATCGACAAGAGTGTCATGTCCAAGCCGAGATCCTTTCCTGCATGCTAATACTGAATAAGAAATCACGACTAGAATACAAGGGAACCATGAAAGAGCGAGGGGTATTAACCTTGCTTCTGCCAAATATTTAGGTGCATTTGACATGCTCTCCATGCCACCAGCCACAACAAGATCATTGATGCCCAGCTGAATGCTCTGTGCTGCAAGCATTGTAGCTGCAATACCCCCAACCAAAAAGAAATGAAAAAGAAAAGAAAAGAAAAATTCATTAAAAAAGACTACTTTTAAGGATTTCAAAACAACTACTCTTAAAAGGTAAGGTGCACACCTTTCATCCCAGATGCACAAACTTTGTTCACGGTGGTACAGATAACTGAGTTAGGAATTCCGGCACCTAGTGCAGCCTGTCTGGCTGGAGCCTGAGCCAGATTTGCACTGAGTACATTTCCAAAGAAAACTTCTTGCACAAGTGAAGGATCAACATTCGCCCTCTTAAGAGCAGCTGCAAGTTGGCACATATAGAAATTAAGGAAAATGGAATAGCGTCCTAAAAATATAAAAATGAACCCAATTATCAGAGAGGTGAACCAAGGCTCTTCCAACGAAACCTTCTATAGCTATTGATCCAAGCTTGGTGGCAGATAACGATGACAGAGAGCCAAGAAATCCACCCATCGGAGTACGTGCAACACCAACGACACAAACATCTGTACAAAATATACAACGAACATCGAACAAACCATCAATAAGCCAAAATTTGAAGTTCTTGTTATCTCAAGGGAAGGCGAAAAAAAAAAAAAAAAACAATATATTGTCCTCAATTGATCTCAACAGTTTTATATGCTAAAGCATTCATGGTAAAGAATTATTGTCAACAAGCAAATTTATACACTTAGCACGCATCTTTCTACCTATAAATAAGGAAATCATTATTCAATTATTATCATAATATAACCAGTTTATAAATCCGCTCGTGGTGTTTTTTAAACTCGACCGCCAATTTATAGAGTAATAATCCAATAATAAAAGCTGTCAATTATGCAAAACTTTGTAGACGCATCAAAGCATAGAAAATTTTAATACCTCTAGGCTTTATTGAATCCGAAGCTGTTGTAGCTGCTGTAGCCATAGGTGAATCAAAAATGGATCTGTGACAAGAACAAATTAAGATGATCTATTACTTAATAGAAATATAATACTAATAATTAGAGTTAAAAGGGTAGTCATAATCTCTGTGAATTCAAACAACAAACTTCACAGCAAAATCATAAGGTAATTTTGCATTAAAATGAAAGCAAAAGAAGAAAAAAAAAACTTTGTTTTCATCAACCCAAAATGTTGATCTAAAAGAACATGTTTTTAACTTAATAGTTCAATTCCCAAAACAAATCTGCGTAAAATATGGATGATCAAAATCTTATACGTAAATATTTCGCTTCTTAGTTACTTTGAATTTCAAAATATATATATATATATATATATAAAAGGCCAAAATTCCACTGGAAAAACTAACAAACAAGAGGAAAAAATTTTCAAAAAGAAACAAGATCTGACTTGAGCAAGACATTCGATCAGGATTATAAATACGAGGGAAAACGTGGAAGTTAAAAAAATTTAAAAAAAAAAAACAAGGAAGGAACTGTAACAGAAAAATATTAGGAGAATATCGAAAACCGTAAAAATACCTGTGGAGATTTTCGTTAAAAAAAAAAAAAAGCAAAAATGAGAAGAAAAAAACAATTGCTACCTGTGGGAGCATCAAAATTTAAATCAATCGGCAATAACCAACCATACCAAACCATGTTTCGAAATAAATCGTCGTTACTAACGATGTTTCAATAGTTGTCTGTTTTTATACATATACACTAATCCTATTGCACGCTCAATATATAAGTGAATTTAATAAATAATTAAATAAAGATATTTATTTAATATATTATTAATAGAGTTAATAAATTTTATAAACAGTATTAATAGAATGACGTAAGATTTTTTAAAATACATTTTAGAGGATAAAAAATGAGAAATATTATCTCGCTAATTTTATTTATAAAATTTTTTATTATTCGTCGGTAATGTATGAAATAATAATTTATTAAATAATATGTAAAATATAAAATAGTTAGAAAAAGTATAAAAGAAATGAAAAAATTTTAAAATAATTACATTTAAAGTTTTTCAAAAGTGAAAAAAGAAGTGTTAGTTAATAAATAAATAAAATTTTATTTTTTAAAATTAAATTACCAAGTTCACCTTGTTAATATATTTTTGTTTTTTATTTAGTTTTTATGTAATTTTTTTAACTGAGTTGATGTCACTTGACTCGGGACATCAAATATAGTCAAAGAAATTATTAATAGTATAGATATATACGTACTAGTATTGAGTTTTATTGGTATTGATAATTATATTCAATAAAATTATAATATAAAAATATAATATAAATATGATATGAATATTTTAATTTTTTTAATTTTTTATTAGATAGATGGAATGATTCAATTCTCAAATTAATAAACTTAAAATTTAAATTAAATTACTATAATAAATTAAGTAAAATGCTTTTTACTTAAAAATAACTTTTAAATAAAGTAAAAATATCCAAAATCAATAAATTTAATCCAACTTACTCCAAAAACCAAATTTCATTTGAGAAGCTTATAAAAAAAAATCATTTGAGAAATACCTTTTTCTTTTTTTTTTTTTTAAAAAAAAAAGAAAATTGCATGTTAAAGATTTACTTACCATACCTACCCTCTTAATGAGATGATACTAAATGTCTAATCAAACCTAATAACTCGGCAGGCATAAGGTTTGGCAATGGGAGTTGGAAGCTAAGAAAATAGACCTGTAACATATCACACTATTAAATAATTAATAAAATAATTCTACTAAAAAATAAAAAGGAGTTCTAGCCAAGCTTGACTTAGATTTCAGTTCAACAAGCGGCCTTGAGTCCAAGCACAAATCATTGGGGATTGGATTTTCACCCACTTATTTTAGTAGGTAAATATGCAAATGCAATCACTTTAAGTTTCAATATATATATATATATATATATATATTGTATAAAGGAGTTTGACATTATTAAGGGGAGCCATTGAGCACGGGTTTGGATGTTGTGCAATGAGTCTGTCAAAAGAATTACGTATACTAAGTTTAAGGTTAATTTAATCAGTTTATATAATTATTTTTAAAAATTAATATTAAATAAATATAAAATTATTTTTTTATTATGCGAGAAAAAAATTACATACAAAAAATAAATTCAAAAGATTTATACTTACGAGCCAAAGAACAAAATAGCATGTGTATATATATATATATATATATGTTCTATGTATCCAATAATTGTAGTTATGGATAAAAAAAAATCATTTTCTCTTTTTTACCCCTTATTTTTCTGTCCATTCTCCACAATACCATGAGAAGCTTTTGTCAAAGCCTGCCGCTTAATAGAAAAATTATTCAAAACTAATATATTTGGTGAGACAAAATTAATAATTGTAGTTAGCGTTGGTTGACATACAAGAACTGATATATATGGTGATGCTTATTTTAATGGATTATCTATTTAAGAGCATGAGATTTGAGAGATGCTGAATTAGTTTTAGAGGAAGATTGATTGATTGATATCGAGGGATTTAAAGTAAGGTAGTTAGTATCATACCTGTGGATATATCATTTTTATTTAATATAGGTACATATTGATATTAATATTTTTCGGTGTACTTTTTTAGATTTATCGAAATTTGAATATTTTTAATTTATATATATAAAAAATATTTTTAAATATGAACTAAATGAGATTAAATAAATTTTATATATTAAATATTCATTAATTATATATAATATTCTAAAAAAAACTTTATCAAATATAAGAAAATCAATATCAATTAAGTAATAAAGCTAAAATTTTTTAATGATTATTAAATTTATGAATAATTATGTCTAATATTCATCAAATTTATCAGTAATTATGTATAATATTCATCAGATTTAAGATCAATGTTTGTTTAATTTTTTTTTACAAACTTATATTATGTATCAATCGGTATCATCGAAACAGGCCGATACTTAACTGTACAGATTGAAACGAAATCAATTATCGTTGGTATCGTTATATGTCAAAACTAATACGTATTAATTAATATCGGTATATACCAATATAACTGGTTTGAATGCTGAATCAGTTGGGTTACATTGCTCTAGTTGATGGATTTGTTAAATATGGTAATAAATGACGGTTGCTAGTGGAATTCAGGAAGATCTTTACCCACATGTAATGTTCCTTCTTGGTGGTGTTTCTAAAGCCCAGTGACATGAAACTGATAAGACAAAGCCAGCACCTTTTCCTTACGAGACCCTTTTTTCTAAGACGATAAAATCATGACGAAAATTTTTTTATTTTTAAAATAGATAATATTTTATAACAGACGCAAGTTTTAGTGTTTTTTTTTTTTTTCAATTTTGTTTAACTTTTATTGCTTGTTTCTTTTTCTTTACATTGTTTTCAATCATTTAAAAGGTTTTTCTATGGATTCAATGCAATGAAAATTTTACTTAAATATTTATATATCTTTTGACTTTGCTTGTTACTTTTAAAAGCTAACATATAGAATGGAATTAATGCAAATAGGTCCTTCCTGCAAAACGTGGCCATATGAATACATTCAAAAAGGTAATTTTGGTTTTCTATTTTTTTATTTCTGGGTTTTTGAATGGGAATGGTTACCCAAGCCCAGACATCTTCTTGTCCTATATATCGTAAAACGACACAATTTCCTAAATACTTCACAAAAGAAGCAAGTGAATAAAAAGCTAACAAGCCAAAAATATTAGTCCAGATGGCTATCTCTCTACTTCTAAGAGTTCTAATGTAGTGGAACGATTAATCGAACTAGATGGTTTATCTGTTCTAATAACTATATAAAAGTCGAATAATAATTAAACTGATAAAAGCTGACATAATTGGTAAAAATCTTTGCGGGTTTCTCCTTGTGATGTTGCAGTTATCAAATCCTTATCAGAAAGAACAGGGAACAGTGCCTGCTCAAATGAGTCCAACGAACAAGTTCAACAAAGCTTTTGGAGGGGTTAGGACTTAGGCCCCCGAGCCCGCACAGCCCTTTTTCCACGAAGCAGAAAGGCCTTTGTAAACCTATTGTCAATTGCATGCCCTTGATCTAAAACGGACTCCGGTTGGGGGGTTTCCTTTCTGGGCCCAAATCCAACACCGAAAGAACCAATCAAATAATGTTACCTTTAGATCCGTTTAAAAATTAAATTATTCACCTAATTTAATCGAATTTAAAATAAATTTAAATTTAAATTAATTTAATTCAAATAAATATATTTTAACATTCATACGTGCATATTATATATATATATATATGGCCAAGCTTATTTATCACCTAAGATCCGGATTTCAGTCAAAAGTTTTTTTGTTTAGTAACAGACAAAAGAAGAAGCAGACAATATGCAAATCCCAGCAAATCCTACAGCCTATAAGGCTAAAATTCTAGCCCTCCAATCCAAGCCAATAATTCTGGATTTGAACCCACCGTCCAGATATATAGTTGACTTTGAAAAAGCATGAACTGAAGTGAAGGGCAACTAACATCCAACAAGAAATATCAGGCGTATTTCACTTCTAATTCATTTTCTTATAATTTTATGATAATTTAATTATAATATAAAATTATATAAGAATTTATTATTTAAAATTTTATATCTATATAACAATTTCATAAATCTTATAAAATTTTAAATTATAATTAATTAATTATATCATAATAATTATAAGTGATATACTTTTAAAAATATCCGCAAGCAATTCTTTGATTTTGCTTAAAAATCACAATGCATTATATATTTATAATTTTTGAAATATTTAAATTTAATTATTTTATTTTATTTATTATCCGAATATTATTACTTAAATTCTATTTGAATTAAATAACAAATTTGTTATATATTTGAATTTGTTCAATATTTAAATTTTTATATCAAGGTTTGAAACTTTACATAGAGTGTAAAATTTTCTATTTATAATATATCTAAAAGAATGAATATAAAAAATTTTTTAAACCAAAAAAAATAATCATTGTTATTTATTATAGTTTTAAATTATCATTATAAATATTTTTATCATTAATAACATTTATATAATTTATAATTAAAATGGTTAATTTCATTAAAAATTTTTGTTAAATTGAGTGATTTGATATGAATAATTTTTTAATTTACATTGAATTTTGTTATTTTCGTAATGAATTTTACGTTAACATTGAAAATAATAAATTTTAGAAATTTTTGGTATAATTTCACACATAAAACAAACATGCAAAATTTAGTTAACATAAATGTTATTAGTTTATTTATTTTAAAACTTCAATTATAATTTATAAATAAATAAATCAATCAACGAGTAATTACATGCAAATACTAGTACTTTACAAATATGCAAGCATATTAGATATTTGATAATATTCATATAAACGAATTTGATTATATGATACTACAGCATAGAGTTGCAAATAATCGATAAAACTTATCAATTGGATGAATTAAATTAATTCAGATCAAATTAATTCGAGTTGAATCATTTTAAATTTTAAAATTTTTAATATTAAATTATTTTTATTTTTGATCAGTTTGATTTCAGGTTAAATTTTTTTGACTGATCATATCACAAGTTACAGTGATTTCACAAAGTAAAAAGAAAATGAAAGCATTTTGAAATACGCAAAAACATTAAACAACAACAAAAACAACAAACTCTTGAAAACAAATAATACAGAAGCAATTAAAGCAAAAGGCACAGCGTCGGTAGTTCCAATTCTTTGGCTTTGGCTCTTTTCCCCTTGGCCCCTTTCTCCTCTTTCTCTCGATGCCCCCACATTTTGGGCCACCTTCCTTCTCTCTCGTTAACTCAAAATCTTGACAATATTGTAAATAAAAATTCACTTTTTTTTTTCTCGACATGAAAAGTGAAATTCTTGTAAAAATTTCTTACAAATCTTACCATATAATTACAAAACTCAAAAACCCTATTTTAAAATTGTCCCCACAAACCCACAAAATAAAATACAATAAAAATAAAAAAATTTTAAATATAATATTTTAATAATATATTTAATAATTAATCGTAATAATATTTATTATCGATAATAATAAACACGTGATACAATGGCATTACAATGTCTCTCGTAATTTCTCTCTCCAAGTCAAATCCTTAAGCTTTACGTTGCGTCTATGCATCCCCTATATATAATCCACCCTTTTTTTTCCCTTTTCTTCTCTACGCTATAACCTCTTACTTTTATTTCTTCTGTCTCTCTTTTCTTTAACAATGGTGCAACAGTACCACCACCGCAGCCGGCAGCGCCACAGTCCAGACCAAGAGGCGGTCGAAGGGAGCAAGGAAAAAAGACCCAAGTTCTTCATCAACGACAATGTAGACATCCTCGTAGAAATCCTCAAACGCCTCGACGGCCGTTCCCTCGGAGTCGCCGCCTGCGTTTGCCGTCTCTGGTGCACCATTGCTCGCAACGACTCCCTCTGGGAAGATCTCTGCTTCTGCCACGTGTCTCCTCCACCTTCTAGCATGCGTTCCCTCGTTGTTGCCCTCGGTGGCCACAAACGCCTCTACATGGCTTGCGTGAGACCCGTGTTGAACCGACTCGGGCTAGTCAGGAGGGCTTCTTGGACTCGCGACGAGGTCCAGCTCTCGCTGTCTTTGTTTTGCGTTGATTGCTACGAAAGGCTTGGTGCCGTCGCCGGAACTAACGGTACTAACGGTAGTATCGTCGCGGAATCCTCACCGTCGTCTCTGATGTTCCTTTGCAAGCCCGTAAACGTTTGATTAGTCGTCGTCTTTTCTTACTTACTTTCATTTTGACATTGCTTAAAAATAAAAATCTTGACAAAATTCTTTGCAACGTTTATTATTATTATTATTTGCAATTTTTTTGGGTTCTAATTTTTTGATTTTATTTAAGTATAAATTGGAATTTATTTTTGGGTTTATACGAAAGTTTTAGGTAAGATAGTAAGTCTCTTCTACTTCCTCCCCGAGAAAAGATAGCACTAACGACAATAGCCGTTACTATTGCCTCGACTTTGTAATCTTTAGCCTACGATGAAAAGTTATAGCGAACCAAAAAAGATTTTAAGCGTTATGTCAATTGTGCTTGGCCTTTGGCACCCGCAGTTTGTTATAAATTGAGATTGTGACTAGACGAGGCCCGCTCATTCAAAGCTCTTGAGTTTTACGTTTACAAGTAGGGATAGATATCGATTTTGAAAAGGATTTATAGATAATATATAGTATTTTAAATTTTTAAAAATTAAACTAAAATTAAATTAATTTGAATCGAATTTTATCAATTTGAATTGATTTAATTTATTAATTTTTTAAAATTTTAAAAATATATTTTTTAATATTATTTTAAAGTTTTTTACATTAATTTAGGAATAAAATATTTATTTCTATATTATAAAAATTAAAAATAATTAAAAATTAAATAAAAATAAAAGTTAGTTCTATTCGAATAATTGTGTTTTTTTTATAATTTATGAATCAAAAATCAAATTAAACCTAGTATATATTATTAATATCCAAATCGAAACCGAATCGAAATTAATTAAATCTAAACTAAAATCAAACCAAACATTACATTTCGAATCGATTTTCGATTTCTCAGTTTTTTTTCTCAACTCTATTTATATGAACATTTCTAACAGTAACATTTAAGTTTGGTTGAAATTTTAGCCAGTAATCCTTTGCTTTTTTTTTTTTTTTTTTACGTACAATACAATCTTAGTATTAAAGTCAGAGGTACATATTAGACTTTTTTACTATTGAACTAAGTATTTTTTTTTTGTACATTTAAAATTAGAGTAAACAAAAAAAATTATTAACAGCATTAAATAAAATCTATTTAAATGATGACGTGATTTTATAAAATATAACATATAAATTCAAACTTTTGAGGTGAGTTTTGAGGTTTTGGATGAAAATTAGGTTGACGTAATTTTAAATTCCACTTTAGCATTTCATACTTCTAATTTTATAGTCACATTATCATTTCAACAGATTTTGTTTAACACAATTAATAGTTTTTTTTTTTACTCTAATTTTAAATATATAAAAATAAATATACTCAGTTGAATAATAAATCGATTAAAATGCACTTTCTTTTTTACCTATTAATGTTATATATTTCATGGCAGACTCCATGAGTTGTGTTATATCTATTAGATATCAGAAAATATACTTACGACAATAAATTTTTATGATAATACCTCAGGTATACGCAATCATTATCTTCATCTAAAGTGGTTCATCTGCTAGTATACTCTATCTTTATAGAGGCTTAGATAATGAAGAACACTAAGCAATTATTATAAAAAGATGCAAGGGCCTATTTGAAGCTAAGTTAAATATAACCTAAGCTATTCATTTCTTTTCTTTTAATCTTTATTGACTTAAGTATCCAAGCGTGTTTAGGAGTATTCTACTGATGCTCTTTTTAACTCTTTTTGTCTTACAAACCCATTATCCAAACATTAGTCAATCTTTCATATGTCATTATAAATTGTTGCATCGATAAGTTGCTTATAGATTTCAGTTGAAATGTCTTTGGAGTGTTTAGCGAAAAAATTAAAAAAAAAAAAAAAGAAAAGAAACAGATTTTTTTTGTCAAATTAATGAATTGAATCGGGGTTACAAAATAGAAAGGCTAGTTGGCAATCTACTATATATATATATATATATATATATATATATATATATATAAAGGGTATATATCTATCGAGTTATAGTATATATAAATAGCTTGAAAACAAGTTCTTACAAGTACAATGGAACTAAATATTTAGTACTACAGCTGTCTTCATCATGGTCTAGTTGTTGGGTCTAAATCCTTAAAGAAAAACATTGTATCTAGTCTAGGGTTTGATTTAAGTCTCTTTTTTCGTTTTATAATTTTTTTATGTAGATTCATAGAGTTTAGGTAGAGTCCTCACGGTATTTTCTTAATCAAATGATTTGGAAATAAAGTAACGAAAAAGCTCGAAGGCAAACTAAACGAGTATATCGGAGATAGGTATAAATTGTGGGCAATAAAAGATTTGATTTGGTTTTGAAAAAGAGATGATTAATGTATAGTATTGCCATCTTTTAAATTCAATCTGAAATCAAATCAAGTACAATACGTAATCAAATCAATTCGGCCAAAATTTTATACATTAAGATTAGTTTGGTCCATCATTCTTTTTGTTCAATCTTAATATAAAGTTGTCTATAATTTGAATTATTTGCTCGATTTGATCAGTTTAATTTTATTAAATTAAGTGCATGATAAATTATTTAATAATTTAAATATTAAATTAAATTATTATTTAAATAATTAAATATATTTATTTAAATTTAATTATAAAATAAATATCAATATATAAATAACTTACAAAATTAAAAAAAAAAATTGTTTTGCTTTCCTCCTACGTATCGAATATACGAAAGAAAGGAGAGATCTAAATTTTTTTTCCCCTTTTCAGTGCAATTATTTATTAAAAATAAACAAAAAAATAATTAAAAAAGAAAAGGATTTTTTACCCAATTGTACTTCAATTCGGCTACCAAACATTTGCCCTAATAAACATAATTTTCCATTATTACTAATTTAATATTTATTACAATACTTAATTATGTCTTTTTTCTTTTAATAAAAGAATATAAATTGTTTTTATATCAAAATATAAATAAAATAAATAAATAATAAATTATACACTGTGCGTATTATACGCCATTGTACAAAATAGCAGCTTTCACCATTAAATACTATTAACACCGTTTATTTTCACTGAAAATTATTATTATTATTAATTTTCTCCCATCCCATTTTGCTGATTGGCGATCGACGAAATTCCTAATTTCTTGCCGCCGATTTAAATCCCAAGAAAATTCCCTATTTGAAATCCTAATTTGTTTCCTTCACTTAGTTAAAAAAAAAAGTTTTATTTTTTTCTTTCCCTTTTTATCGATACTTGGATTTAGACATTAGCTTAAAATCTTGATTTTTCAAGCTATAACGGGCATGTGGCGATCTGGGTCTTGCTTCACTTTCATTGCTGCTCAAATCTCAGTGAGTTCAGGTTTTTCCCTTTTTTTTTTTGTGTTCTAATTTGCAAGTACAGTTTATATGGAAATGTTTACTTTTACGCATTAATTTTGTAAATGTGTTGACTCTTTAGTTAAAAAAATTGGGTCAAATTACTTGATTTAACTATTTTTGACCTTTTGAACTTGGATCTGTTTGCCTTTTGTCATTTAGCTTTGAAATTAGCGTGACTTGGGATTTCGAGATTTGCAAATTTAGCTGCTTTTTTTTTTTTAGTTCGTTCAAATGGGTTTCTTTTAACTGAGGAAATGACGGGAAATGGAAGGGAAATTAACCTCCGAGTTTAATAACAAAGCCCACACTCCATAATGCTTGGATGTAGTTAATTTTGATTGATTGATTGATTTAGCTTAACATTTCATTTCCTTCGAAATCGAATAGATCTTAAATTTAAGATCTAGAATCCAGATATAAGTACTTACGGTTAATTAAGAGTAGTTGAAAGTTGCTTGAGTTGGTCAATTGAAGTTTTACTTGGAAAAAGGAAGCTCGATTTCAGGAAAGATATAAATGTCCTCTTGTTGACTATATGCAGAAAAGATGAGATGGTTGAACGTGACAATTCGGCTTTTTTTACGGTTACGCATGTTGGAAGCCGAATAACTTTTGTTCCCAGAGTTCGGTTTTGAGATTTGTCGAAAATATTCTGAATGGATGCTGACAAAGAGGAAGCTCTTAAAGCGAAAGAGATCGCCGAGAAGCGATTTTGTGAAAGAGACTTTGCAGGTGCTAAGAATTATGCATTAAAGGCTAAATCGTTGTATCCTGGATTGGAGGGTATATCGCAGATGGTGTCCACATTTGAAGTTTATGTCGCTTCTGAGGCTAAATGCAACGGTGAAATTGATTATTATTCAATTCTTGGCCTGAAGCCTTCTGCAGATAAAGAGGCAGTGAAGAAACAGTACCGAAAGATGGCTGTGTTACTCCATCCTGATAAGAATAAATGTGTGGGAGCTGATGGGGCCTTCAAACTTTTATCCGAAGCGCGGACTTTTTTGTCGGATAGAATCAAGAAACGTTCCTATGATATCAAGAGAAACAAACAGACGCCTTCTGGAGTCGTTCAAACTTCAACACACGCTGCTGGGGTTACATGTGCCAGTTACTGTTCAAATTCAACCTCACAAGTAAGACTTGATACTTTTTGGACTGTATGCACGTCTTGTAAAGTTCAGTATGAATATCTTCGGAAGTATGTCAATAAGAGACTTTCGTGTAAGAACTGCCGGGCTACTTTCATTGCTGTTGAAACTGGATCTGCCCCCGTGAACGGTTCCTTCCCTTATTGTCCTTGGTCTTATGTGCCAAGTAATGGATATGGAAGTCATGGAAATGGGGTCACATATGTCCCGACAAATGCTACAATTTTCACTGGAAATGGGGTCTGCGGTTATCATTCCGGGCATGGATACGAGCATGTCTCTAGTATGTCATTTCAGTGGAGGTCGTTCTCTGGAACTTCCCCTGGTGTTGTGAGCCATAATGGGTTATCAGCCATTTCCACCGATGCCATTTATCAAAGCAATGGAGATGCTAGAGTAGCAGGGTCGAAGGTGAAATATGGTGCCAATGGAAAACGCTCCATGAAAACCTTCGCCACTCAGTCAACTCCAAATTTGTTCAATGGCTGTGATGAATCTTTAGGATCTAAGACTGGTAGCCTTGAGAAGAAAATGAAGGTTGTTGTTGATTCCGATTATAGAAATGGATATGAAGACAAAGGATTAAAATCTTCAGAAGCAGGATTAGCAAATGGAAATGGTGTTGAGCCTGATGCAAAGCTTTCCAACCCCGGTGAACCACCTAATAGGCGATGCTTAATGGCATTGGCTTTTGATGTTAGAAAGTTGTTAATTGACAAGGCGAGGACAGAAATTCGGAAGAAACTGGAAGAGATTAGGTTGGCTTCAGAGGCAGCTGCTGCAGCTCCAGTAGTAAAATTAGGTACCAAAGATGGTCAACCACTAGCAGCTGGAAAGGCTCCCAAAAGGGCAAATTTGGCCGTTTGTGTTGATCAATCAGCATCAGATGGACCAATCTCAATCACAGTTCCTGACTCTGACTTCCACGATTTCGACAAAGATAGATCGGAGGAATGCTTCAAACCGAAGCAAATATGGGCCCTTTATGATGAAGACGATGGTATGCCTCGTTTGTATTGTTTGATTCGCCAGGTGGTCTCTGTAAAACCATTTAAGATTCTCATCAGTTACTTGAACTCCAAAACTGATAATGAATTCGGGTCGGTGCATTGGGTGGATTCTGGGTTTACTAAATCTTGTGGACACTTCAGGGCATGGAATTCTGGCATCATTGATCAAGTAAACGTTTTCTCTCATCTTCTGAGAGGAGAAAAGGCTGGCAGGGGAGGCTGCGTCCGCATTTTTCCCAGAAGTGGAGATATTTGGGCTGTTTATCGGAATTGGTCACCTGATTGGAACAGGTCAACTCCTGACGATGTGAGGCACCAGTATGAGATGGTCGAGGTGCTCGAGGATTACTCCGAAGAGCTTGGAGTTTGGGTTACTCATCTTGTCAAACTGGCCGGGTTCAAGACAGTATATCAGAGAAACACAAATAAGGATGCCATTAGATGGATCCCAAGGAGGGAGATGTTTCGGTTTTCACACCAGGTTCCATCTTGGTTACTTCGAGGAGAATCCGGTAACTTGCCCGATCATTGTTGGGATTTAGACCCGGCTGCAACTCCAGATGAACTTCTTCATGCTGCAACAACTGAAGCAAAGGCTTAAGAACATTATCCTGTCATTCGAGAAAAGCATGGTATTTTTGGAATTTGATTTACCATTCTTACAGAACATTTAGATTTGACTGTAAAAACATTTCACACTTGGTTAGCCGCCATTGCAACATTAACTCCTGATGATTTTAGAGAATGTAATATTGCTGAGGAA
This sequence comes from Adansonia grandidieri, assembly GCA_038382065.1. Taxonomy (NCBI): domain Eukaryota; kingdom Viridiplantae; phylum Streptophyta; class Magnoliopsida; order Malvales; family Malvaceae; genus Adansonia; species Adansonia grandidieri. The sequence goes on along the minus strand of JBBYHK010000020.1, from coordinate 6,409,511 downwards.
CAATATTTACGCATTTTCAACCCTGAATCTATTGACTCTTTGATTAAAAAAAATAAAAAGTTTACTTGTTCATTCAAGTCTTAACATCTATTGATGATAAGTGGTTTTTTGTTTAACATAATTATTTATTATTTTTACTAATGATTAGTGTTTTTTGTTATTTATTTATTTTTTTCAAGTTTTTAATGATGTAATTGATATGTAGAAATTCTCAAAAATGATAATTTAATTTCAATTATCATTTGTATTAATTTTTTCTTTGATTTTTACTTGGTAAATATTTGTAATTTATATGTACTTGTTTTAATTCGATTAGTGTTTGTAAATTTTTACTTATTCTGTAATTACTGTTATCTAAATTTGTTTCAATATGTGTATTGTTTATAGTTAATAATTTTTTTTTGAAAGTTTTATAGTTAATAGTTACTTACAAATATGAAAAAAAAAATATTAAAAACAATTAACTCACAAGCAAATAAAAGAGAGGAAAGATTTATAACTAATGAGTTAAATTAGGTATATATATATTTTTTAAGTTCATGTTTCCTCCTTTCTTTTCCTTCAAATCTAATTATAATAATGATTTCATTTATATTTTTTTAATTCAAATTTATGGGTTCTTATTTAATAAAATGATTTTAACTAATTCATTTTATTCTTTCATATTTTAGGATTACGTCATAATTATGGGTTTTTTATTTTTTAATTTGCTTATGAGTTGATAAACTTGAATAAAAATATTTTCATCATTATTTACTTTGTCGGGGAACATAAATTTGATGTGGTGACTACCATGAGGGTCCACCGTGCGGCAAAGTACCATCAGCATGCCATGCATCTTGCGAAGAAGGCAGGTGGGGGGAGGCATGAATGGTACTTTGATGATTTTGCTTGAAGACCTCAGCAGATATGATTGAGCATTGCAGTATACTTCAAGCCTAGGACCAAGTCAAGCTGGGAGGGTGACAGTGAAGGAATTTTGGATGAAATTTTTTTTTTTTTGATTTTGTATTGATCATTTATCTAATTAAAATATCGTAAAATGATAACTCGTTAAATTATACTATTTTCAATTAATGAGAATATTACAAAAAAAGGTTACATGAAAGATAATTTGACTGAAAAAATGAAAAGAACGATATTTGATCGAGTCAAGATTTGTAACTTTTGACTTTAAGATATTTATCGTCTATCCAAACATACTTGACAAATTCTATAATACGTCTCTTAAACCTTCTCAATTTCATTATCGATCGATAATACTTCTAAATAATAACACAATAAATCAAATATTGTAATAAATTTTTTTCTCTCGAAATGACATAAAATTGGATGAAAATTGACTAACTGGTTTTCCAAGATACTCCAATCCTTTGAATTTTTCTTAGCCTCCAAAAAACCAAAAACAACAATTTCGGACTATGGCTTTTTATGCTATGAAATGTATTAAAACAGTTTTAATGCCAACGTTTTAGACAATGGCTTTAATGCCATTAAAACCAACATTTCAATAAAATAAAACAAAACAGCTTTATGAAATGGAAGCCAATAGAAAAAAACCTAAAATTTAATTTTAAAACTATTACAAAAATATTTAATGTCAGACAACGGTTTTGATTGATAGACTGAATTCTTAAGCAGATAAAGCCCAATTAACTTTTAACTCAAGTTCAAACCCAAGTTAATGTGTACAGAATAAAAACAATTTACCTCGGATATCAATCGTGCAAAGTAATTTTGTATTGTGTATCTATGTACGACAACCTACATATTGATACACGTATTTAATATTATACACTCTTTCGTTTATCATTAATATCCAACAAGATTTTCATAGAGCACAAATTGGAGAGACAACCGATATACTACTCATGAGCTATGTTATTCGAACTCGAATGTAAATGTTGATTACGGGTATATTTAATTTTTTAAAATTTTTTAAAAGTATTTAAAGGATTCTTATCATGTCCACGTATCTATATCAAAAAATATATTGACAAAAATGAATACTTAAAAAAAAAAAAATTAGAGCATCGCGAGGCTTTTAGTGAGGATGTAGATTTGACTAAAAGTGTAACTTCAAAAGGTGCTTACTTGTCTATGTTGCCATCTCCGGTTGATTTCCTAAACGTTTTTATCCATCATCCATAATCTGTTATGGATTTCCAGGGAAAATATGCTGACAAGGTAAAAGATTCTCCTGCTCTGCTAAAAGTAGAGATATTCATAACACACGCTTCTTGGACTTGTACATGTCCATTGATTTTAACTTCCTATCAATCTCCAAAACTACCAACGATATAGATTTTAATATTAAAGCAAGACCAGCGGTGCCTGCAATGCCACGGGCAGTGTCCGTTGAGAATGAGAATTCATATATGGAAAAGGACATTCTGGAAAGCCGTGAGAACCGGGTGGCAACGTTTACTTAAAAGTACTTGGCCATATAACCTGGAATATCCACTTTATCATGTTGATCTTGCTGTCATCATCTTATGCGAGATGAAATGTGCATTTAAAGATTGTATCTCTATGAGAAGATGAAGCTTTTATAAATAAGTGATTGCTTGCTATATGCAAGCCCATCCATGACCATAAGGAATTGATTGCATGCTGCAATAAGGCTTGAGGATTCTGAGAAGGGAAGGGATATCACTGTTTAGGCAAATCTTCTAAAGTATTTTGGTGAACTCGGGGAAAGAGTGCTCCAAAGAAGTGAAAGAAGTATTGAAATATATTGAAAGGGATGACATCATTGCCTCCCTTTGTTGTTCATTCAGACACTTTCAAGGAACCCTTGCATCAACGCTAACTGTTATTAAAAATTATATTGCTCGGAAACTCAAACAAGAATCAAAACTGATTCAAGAGGACAGACGAGCTATATATAAAATTATTATTGTTGTTAAGACAATAAATTAGTCAACTGATTTAGTATAATATTAACATATATGCTAATAAATTAGACGAGCTATATATAAAAATGTTAATATTATGCTAAATCAATTGACTAATTTATTGACTTAACAAATGTGACGAGATTAAAACGATATTTTCTAAGCAAGTGGGAGAAAAGTAAAGTAATTAATCGTAATTCAAAATTGCAATTGCTGCAATGGGTAATGTTTGACTGACCTTTGCATCATTGCAGTTATTCAGTTTTCTTTGATGGATCAAATCTATTAACCTGTAAAGAGATTGATATTTTATTGGCGTACCATGTCATTCTTCATTGTAAAGCTCATTAAGCTTGAGCAACATAACCATTCCTTTCTTCACTGATTCAGTTCGATGAAATATGGACTTTCCTTTCTATACTTTAAATTTTGCCATGATAATCATTTCTCAGGTACAAGAACTATGTTCAATTACTCTGAGGTTGCTAGCCAGATTTTTCCTTGCTCCCTGGCAAAGAAAGAATTCTACTCGTTCTAACAACTCAGAAGTTCATGCTTTGTACAGTTTTTCTGGGGAAAATGCTAGTTTTCACTTTTAGTAAGTTAAAAACGTGTGTTGCTTTGTAACTATCATCCTATAAATTTCAGGTTGTAATATACCCGTAATTTAATGTCAAATTTTCTGCCTAGTGGGTTAATTTTATAGTCAAAGCAATGTAATTGGCTTTGATTTTTGGTTTAACCCCTAAACCCAAAGCAAGCTGTTCTTATTAATCCTGATCGACTATAAGGCAAATAATCTTTGATTATGTTACTTGAACTTAAGATATATGTTAAATATAAGTACTTATTTTAGACGAATATATTTAATTATTTTTAAATTTTTCGTATATTTAAAACATCATAACTATATATTTATCTTTAAATTTATATCGAATATGAATATTTCGGAAAAAAAAAAAAAAGTCAAGATGACATATTTCTTTTTGGTCAGTACGATGCTTAGCTCATGGATCGGCATGGGAAACGGGTTGTTGGGATGGAGACGATGTTTTTTTTTTTTGGCCTTTTTGGTTTAATGCCCATCAGATGCAACAGTCAAATAGTGTTAACCTCTAGTGAATGTCCTGGAAAAGCAGTTGCATCTACGACCTTAGCAAAATTGTCCCTGCCAGCGAACTTTCTGGCCATTCAGTAACTCCACGACCTAATTTTGTCCGAGTGTTAATCAACTTGTGCACTATAGCTTGTTTGCCCTACCCAAAAAAAAAAAAATCATCCATGAAAAAGCTGTTAAAACTGATAAATATCTGCCAACAATACAAAGAGGGCATGGGTTTTTTTTTTCTTCTTCAGTGATATTTTCCACGGGGATAACCTACAACGAAAAAAATTTAAAGCCAAACCGCCTATTTTGTTTTTTGTGCATTGCATGCATGTACCCAGATATATGTTTCAGAATCTAGTGTGGCCAAAAGAGTTTCCTCGAGCGGTTGTATGATAATTAATCGTCCCTCGAAGACATTTGTCAATTGCTTCGAAAATTTTGAGTTTCCTTGCTTATGTTTGGACCTGAACCTAGTGGCGAACCCACCAGGACCTGGACTTAGAAGGCTTACCCGCCAAGTCCATTCATTAATAAGACCTGTGACTCAACATGTAAAACCCAGCAAACTAATTCACCTTACAAAAGTACACCTAATCAATCATTATCTCAAAGAGTCACGTTGCTTGACAAATTTAAGATCACATGAGATTCTAATCATTAAAGTAAGATTGTTTATACGTTTTATTGTCTTTGGACATTAACCCTCAATTAGAAATTAGCATGTAACATCAGATAAGTCTAGGACGAATCAATGATATGCATTATCTCTTTACTTAAAAATTTACCTTGCCTCTACCCTGCCTATTTCTCTCCTCTCATAGCCTCATAAACCTATTTCCGATGCCCTTTAACCTTGTTTCTTCTTTTACAAGGTCTTAAATCACCAAAATGTTCAGCTCATCACCAGAAAACCTCGACACGATTTAAACTATACATTAGGCAGAGAAGAGCTAAAACAGCGGTGATTGAGTGATTCTGAAGCTTGGACGACGAGTCCAAACGGTTGCAAAAACAAACGATGTTTGGCATTGTTGCTCGTGGAAAATCCTTATTATTGGCAGGCCGATACCATATTAACAATGGAATTACGATGCAAGAACTGCCTGTCAATCAAGTTTACATGAGGGATTAGTTGTATTTGGACCAGATTTGATTTGGTTTCGTCCTAATGACAGTACCGAATGACGAGGCGAGACGACAAGACATGTGCCTGCCTTGCCTTCCATTTACAAAATTACAAAAACTACTCAATATCCTAGGCCTCTGCCAGGCCAAATTGGGAACACAGCTCCATCCAAAGGAAAGCCTTTTACAATTACAATTACATTATGCTAACCAATATCATCATCATTAAATTTAATAATATTTAATATGATTATATAAATATAATATTCATAAAATTAAAAAATAATATAAATATATTTTGAAAATTTATACAATATGAATTGTAAACGTATTAAAATTAATATAAATAAAAAATTTTAAATATAATTATGATACGATAAAATATACGAATAAAATATAAATACATAAATTACTGGATCTAATTGCTACCATCATTTTCATCCAAATTACTTGGCTCATAAATTTGAGCAACCTCATTTTTTTATTTTTATTTTTATTTTTGTCAACATGATAGAAATTCAATTCTCGGTAATTGGTAATTGATGTATTTATATATTTTATTATATTATAATTATATTTAAAATATTTTATATTTATATAAATTTTAAAATTTTTATGTATTTATATCATATTTATATTTTTTTATATAATATCATATTTTGTTTTTTATAACATGTCTGTGTTATATAATTCTTCTGGATTAATATAAAAATTGATACTCAAACTATATCCATTTCATGATTCAGTACTTAAAAGAAAAAAAATCATAATTAGATATTTAAACTTTATTTACGTCACATACATTAGTCAAAACCTTAATAATAATGACATGTCATTTTTTTATCAATAAAATTGTGACATGTAGTATCGCTAACAGGCCAACAATGCCACACTAGCATTTTGAAAAATTTTAAATTAAAAAAATAAATAAATAATTTCTTCAATGTTGGCGTGTTAATAATACTATATGTCATATTTTTATTGATTAAAAAAATTACATATCATTTATTATTAAGCCTTTAACTAACTTATACGATAAAAACAAAAATTAAATATCTAATTATAATTTTTTTAAACATCAAATTATAAAATATAATATAATTTGAAAGACAATTAATATATTAAAAAATACACCGCATGCTACACTGTGCACCTGCGCCATGTCACCGCACCTTTCAAGTCCAAAATCAAAACGCTTTCCGCATCAAACACCGTTGGATTTCATAACTTTTTTTGGCGGGTAGATGGGAGTTTTACTTTTGACCTCATCAAATCTGTACACTTTTGGGATCTGTGAGTGATCTTAGGGGTCCACTTGTCACATCATAATCTTCTCCCTGTACTTTACATAATCCAGACATGGGATGGCCCACGTTTGGACTGAACTGACAACCGGACACTTAGGCTAGCGTTCTGTTTGTCACCTATTTTTCTGTTAAAACAGGACAATGCCCTTTTACGACAAAAACAAATTGACAATTTTGCCCTACTGATTGTGAGGTTTTTTTTTCTTTTTTTCCTCTTAACAATCTATATATAATTATTTGATATATTGGAGTATAAAATCTACACAAGTCGTTTAATATTTGAATTTATATTTAATATAGTATTAATGTATAGTTTCTTATATTGATAATAAATTTAATGATATCATTTTGTAATAAAATATGATTATTTATATTTAATTTTTAATATTTTTTTAAATTTTATATTTATATACTGATGAGATATTATTATTTAATTCACTGACAGTGTATAAAATTTTACAATGATAATATCTTAAATACAAATCGTTAATATTTTAAGGCACATTGTGTGAAAAATTATATAATGTTCTTCAAAACATATTTAAAGGAATAAAAATATTAAATAGGATATATGTCACTACATTAATTTTTATATAATTTTTAAATTTTACGACGGTGTATTAAATGGTAATTCATTGTAAAATTATTTTTTCTAATAATTTTTTTAAAATGATTTTAAAATTGATTATAATATTATTTATAATTATTTTTATGAAGGCAATAATGATAATATAAAAATTAATATAATTGCAAGTAATTGTTATTATATTATTCAAATAGAATAATCTCTTCAATATTATCTTTAGAAGTTTTATAATTTTCAATTCTTTATAATAAATAATTTTATCAATATTGTACTATATTATAATATATTGTTGTTGAACTTGAAATCACTTTTTCCCATTATTATTATTATTATTATTATTAAAAGTGGTTCACACGAAACGAGCCATAGTTGTGGTAAATTTATATTAATAATAAAAGTTCCTCGCTGAATTAGGTTCAGAAATTAGTCATACTCCAACTCATAAAATTTTATTTAAAAATATAATTAAAATAATAACATTTAAGATAATTATGTCCTTTCATAGTTTAAAACAATATTTAAATTTAAAAAATTATATATTTTTTAAAAAGCTATCAAAATTTTAAAAATTACACACTCAAATTTAAAATAATTTTTTTAAAAAAAATATTTTTTTCATTACTATCTATTCATTCCACACTTAAAAATAAGTATCCAATTAACAAATATTACTTATTTTTTAAAAATATTAATTTAATAATCTCTTTTAAAATTATTATATATATATATATATATATTTTCATTCACGTGTTTCGATTCTAATATAAAATATATTTATATAATTAAAGTTTTCACTTAACGCCCAAATTCAATGCAAAGATTTTACCCTTTAAAGTCTATTAACCCTAACCTATGACAATTTGTCATAGCTTCTGCTTGTAGATTTCAACAACCTTCAACAAGTAAATATGTATAATATAAACTACGTGATTTGCATTAATTTTGGATTACAATTATAGTACTAGCATATATAATATTTTGATAATGAAACTTATTACAACATATATATATATATATAAATACACTCGCATAAAGAAAATATAATATTAAATATAGTATAAATATAACATTAAAGAATTAAAATATAATATAAAACATAACAAAAATATATAAATATTTTAAATTTATATAATATAAATTATTAATATATTAAAATTTATAAAAATATAATATATTTTAAGCATGAACCTATAAATTACTTCAAGTTTAAATTACGTAAAAAATTAAAAATTATTTAACTCACGAATCTATTTAACTTATAAATATTTTTAAAAAAAACACATAATTTTAAAATATATTAAAACTTAAAAAATTAAATAAAATAAAATTCGAGACAGATATTTAATTCCACTAAAATCTAAAAGACTTTACTATAGATGTATAAAAATGAATTTTTTTTTCTCTCTTTATTGCTAGGCTACAACATTTATTACTCTCACAAATCATTCCCAATATCAATTTCTCCCCCCCAAAAAAAAAAAATCCAACCCTAAAAATCGTAACTTTTTATTCTTTTTTCTCAAAAGCTTCGCTTTTCTTTTCCTTTTTTTTTTTTTTGTTCGTGTCTCTGTGTCTTTGGTGTTTGCTTACCGAGAAAAATAAAAAATAAAATAAGAGAGAGAAAAAGGATTGGGATCTCAACAACTGTCACTCTGACTTCAAAACCTATTGTTCTCCAGTTTTCGCTTTTTTTTTTTCTTTTCCGATTTCCAGCGAATCCGAGGGACAGATCTTTTTTTTTTCGTTTTTTTTGGGGTTTTAATTTTATTTTCATGTTAATGGGCGGTAAGTTTTGATGGGAAATTCGTGGTAAATGTAATAGGTCAATTTGGTTGAGATAAGGGACAAGATGAGCAAGGAACACCCGCCTGAGCCACTCGATTTCTTCATTTGGAGTGTTGAGGTATTTCTTTCTCATATATATAATTCTTCTACGATATATATATATATATAAATATATGTTAGTTTTGGTTTTATTTGGATCTTTGGTGCTGTAGAGTTCAGATCTTGAGTTTTTCTTTCTGTGAGATTTTAGTACTGCTACTTACATAGGGGAATTTTACTAATTATAATTTGTAATTTTTTTCCAGTTGTAAGTTTTGATTGGGACATTTCTTCACTCAATTTGATCAAATTGTTAAAAAAAAAAAGAAATTTAGTGCTTAAGCAAAAAATGGGTCTTTGCTGGTTGTCAATAGTTGTAATTATTCTAATATTTTTGTTTTTTGTTTTTGATTATTGGAAACTGTTAAAGTGAATTGAATTGACCATAACGGTGATCAATTTTAATTGCCCTTTTCTCATGATCAAATCGAGGTTCGGCCTTGAGTAAGGAAAGTTTTGTTCTGGTTCCTTTGTTGTCATTTTGGTACATAAAAGTTTAGTGATTCTCTATCGTTTTGGGATGGACGTTTTATTCAATAACATGCTTTTGCACTGTGATCTTTTTATTCTGGCAGGATGTTGGTATGTGGTTGGAAGAAATAAATCTCGGTAGCTATCGCCAGATTTTCAAAGAAAATGGTGTCAATGGGGAATACCTGGAAGGCATGTCTATGTTCACAACTGAGCAGATTCTTCGGTTTATAAGGCGATGCCATATGAAGTGGGGAGACTTCATCACACTATGCAAGGAACTCAGACGAATAAAAGGTGTATATATATATATATATATATGTATGTATAGAGCTTTTGCCTTTCAAAATATGGAAGTTACTTCAATCTTTAAGTTGCTTGATTGTTCTTACTGTTCTTATATTAGGAGACATATCTTTTTGTAAACATGGGAGCTTTTCCCTCTTGCATGTATTATTTGTCTAGAATCAAGGCATTACATTATGCATCATTTAACTTTGAAGCATAAACATTTTGCCCACTCTCATCAAATAACTACTTCTGGTACCCAAGTTATGTTGGAGCAGTGCCTTTTGCATTTGAATTGTTAAAATAGGAATACTGATAGTGATTGGTTTAGATTTTTTGATGCCTGTTTACATGAGGCTGGGTATACTGTATAGTGTGCCGCATCTTTCAAATGGTTTAATGCTATTCCATTGCTATTCGAGAAAACATTTTATCCTGCATGCATTCTTTGACAGCAAGGAGCTATTGTCCTTTTGTTGTTTGCTCAAACAAGAGCTAGTCATTCTAAAAAGTTCATATTCTTCTTAGTGATTGATATATTTAAAATGTACTCATCAGTTGCTTGTCTAAAAGGAGAGCAAAAAGTTCACAGGCCATGGTGGGCTCCTTCTTGCCTTTCGTTAGTGTTCCTCAAGGTGGCAAAGCGCAACAGACAGTCACGTGTTGTTTCCTTGAAGCTGGAACCATGATGCGAAATATGCTTTTATGTATGTTTATGTAATTTTTCTTCTTGTTTAGGGGGCAAAAAATAGGGCAAAAAAAATACCAAACTTGTCTTTAAATCTGTCAAGGTATTGCCGATAGTTCTTCCTTCAAGAACTCTTTTACGTATACTAGCTTTTTTATAATATATTTTTTATCTGTTGATTTTTTAGTTGTATCATGAGTCTTGTTCTGTGAAGCAGAGTACCATTTAGATTCATGTCGAGGAAATGGTGATAGTTTGGATCTTTTTTGAAGAAATTTACTCTCTGGCATTCCCTTTCAGAAATGCTCCATAGCTTCTATTGTCTGTAATAAAATGCTAGGAAGTGTACAATTTGAAAGGCTTCCGAATGAAACCCTTCCCTTGTTAATGATAAGCATTTTTGCACAACACAATATGTTTTGCGGAAGAATATCTTTATTTGTGTGTTTGAAAACTTAATATTCATTCTGGTCTGGTCTGGGCAAGGAAGGCTCGATGACTGAACTGAGGAGCATCTCTTTTCAGTTTTCCTTTTTGATACTTGAATTTATCAAGATCTGAACCTAGTCACTTAAATGAGAGTCTTCCAATGGCAAGACGCTACAGGATGGTGCAGTGGTAGTAGCAAGATGTCGCAGCCGAGGGCTCTTACTGTCCAACCAATTGTGTGTGTGTGTGTGTGTCTATATATATACATATATGCTGGTAGCGCCTGACTCTCTAGTATTTTGAGGTCTCTGTTACCAATTCTGCGGGGGTAATCTAATATAGATGAGGGCCTGGATGTACTTAAATGAGGTTAGGCTTTGAACAATTTGAAAATGATTGGTGGTGTCACCAAAGGGTGATGCCGACAGAACCGAATGCCTTTTTTTTGGTACCCAACACGGTAGGTAAGCCATTCTGGGCCAGAATGATAATCTAATTATCGCCGAGCTAAGCAAGAAAAGCTGCAGAATAGCCATACTGGGCCAGGAGAGGACCCAGAAAATTGCTTAATTCGTAAACATGATAATCTAATTATCGCCGAGCTAAGCAAGAAAAGCTGCAGAATAGGAGCAAAGTGGAAGACGTTTTTTTTTCATTTTACAATTTGAGCAAATGCATGGCTTCATAGATGTTGAGCAATTTGCAAGTCAGGGAGCTTTCATAGATGCTGAGCAATTAGCAAGTCGGGGAAGTGAAAATCAGCAGTGGAAGCTCTTAAAAAAAGAAGGAATCAGATGCAAGCTGGTGTCAAAACGATGAGCTCGCTGCAATGAAAACGATGGCATATGAACGAGGGATCTTTAATTCAGCTTCAAATAGCGTGTCAAGAAGGCCGTAGCTTGAAAATAGAAGAAGAGTTACAATATTGAGATTTAAATCTCAAATTTACTAGATGTCACCTTTAAATAAGAGCTGTAAATAAGAGCTGTATGAATTGATTGAGCTAAACTTTGGGTCATTGTTATTTCCTCTTTTTAAGTTCATTAGTTCCCGCCTTGAAGAATAGTAGATGTGCTTGGGTGAATGTTCAGGCTTTCACCCAAATCCAGCTGACTGCTATATCCTTTTTGGCTTGATGGCAACCCTAGCCACAACAATAACTACAGATGAATCCCCAATAACAGGAGTTCATTCGATACGGCTGGATTGCATTATTTATGTCCTGGGTGGCCACGGCGTAATGATGATGAATGGAGTTACAGGGCCAGGATCTAATGAACAATCCTCAAGCGAGAAGCTAAACAAAGACCATGTGGAGAAACTTAGCGATTCGATTTCTATCAGATGCCTTTTATTTGCTGCTCTTACATGTTTGTAGGACAACCTATAATCCACATGAACAACGATGTCGTGAAAACAATGATATTCAGTGGTTTCACTCTAAACCAAATCTTCAATCAATTTCACACTAAGCCATTATAAGTTACCTGCAGTGGTCATCGGTTTTTGACGGCTATGGCAGCTGTTATGATCATCCAGGTGCTACTGGTTGATTTCCTGAAAAGTTTAGCAAACTACGAGAGGCTAAATGTGTTGCAATGGGGCTTCTGCTTTATTTACACTGCTTATCTGCGTGTAATTTCTTAAAAAAATAAAGATGGTAAACCACATTCGAATGCAACAACCAATAGACTGCTGCTGACATGTACATTTTCTGATCCACATATTCTCGTTTCCATTATAAGACCCTTTTCTTCTTCCAAGGCAAAATAGACTGCAACAACCATCAGCAGCATACAAAAACTAAAGTCTAGCCAAAGCCCTCAGGCATCACCATGGCAAGTTTCAACCTGTGCTATCCAACAAGCCGCTTTCGCTGGTCAGACTGCTTTGAAGCGGTCCAATTAGCTCATCTGCCTCGGTTGGTGGTCGCTTTACCACTCGCAGAACAGTGAAAAATGCCCCAACCAGCGTCCGATAAATTACCTTTGTGTTGCTACTACCTAGTACTAGCTAGCAGCATCTTGTTATAAAGAATTTAGGGTGGGACACTGCTGGATTGTCAGCTGACCCTGAGACATTTGCTAAGAACCGTAAGCTCGAGGTGATCGATCCATTGCAGATAGGCTAAGCTTGGTGCCCTTGGCTGTGTATTTCCTGAAATTCTTTCAAAGAATGGTGTCAAGTTCGGAGAGGCAGTCAGGTTGGATCTCAAATCTTCTCCAAGGGTGGCCAGGATTATCTTGGCAACCCCAAACCTTACCCATGCTTGGAGTATTCCTGCAATCTGGGCTTGCCAAGTTGTGCTCGTGGGATTTGTTGAAGGATACAGAGTTGCCTGTGGACCACTGTGGCGAAGGACTACCCTGGTTGTGCTCTTGACCTACTTGGATTGGCTGATGATCCCGATGCCTTTCCAGAATTGAAGGTTAAGAATGGCCGCCTGGCAATGTTCTCCATGTTTGGATTCTTTCATCCAGGCTATTGCCACCGGAAATGGTCCAATTGAGAACCTTTTCGATCACCTTGCTGATCCAGTGACCAACAATGCATGGGCTTATGCCACCAACTTCGTCCTTGGGAAATGAACAACTTAAATAGATGTGTCTTTCAAAACTGTAACATTAATCGCTCACGGAACTCCAGTATTGACGCATTGTCACTGCTTATCTTTGGACCTATTGTATCATTCATGCCAGATCTCTTGTGCCTTAAATAACATCTTTCACTGCTCATCTTTGGAGCTACTGTATCATTCATGGACAAGTTTTTACATGGGTGGCTTGCAAGTTCTCGCTAAGTTCTTTTAAGTCTCAAGCTCCCAAATTCCCCCGCAGATCATGTCTCTCAACCCCTCCCCTTTCTCTTTTAAACTCGGCCTGCTGGGAGGAGTATGTTAAGATATAAAACTATATTTAACACTCACATTAAAATTCGAATAATATAATAGATCTGCTTTTGATTGTGAGCCAATCCTTTGGGGTAAAAGCTTTCCATGGCGATTACCATGAAAATTAGATTCTATCTGGAAGCCTCAAAATCATATCCGTTTTGGGAGAAAGTATAAAGTACTTAAGAACAGAAGCATATACATACCCATATAAGTGTTTCACTATGTTACTGATCCTCAACACCATGCGGTACAAGGTTATCATGTAGCCCACGTGTCCAGGTAGCTACAAGGTTGGCCTACATTTATGAATTTGCTGTTTCTAAATATTCTTTAAAGTGAAAAGATGGTCCCATCAAAACCAACCAACCAACCTTTTGAGCAATGATGGTAATTTGGATGGCCAATGTTGGCATGAGGATTGGTTTGAGCTACTCGCTGATTGCATTGTTTGCTTGAATTAAAAATATCTTCCCACATCCCACCCCACCATTACATCCTGAACTAAAGCTCAGGTTTATTTGCTATATCGCATCTAGCCCACATCAAGTTTATGGTATGGTATGGCAATGGCATGCCATAGAAAGAGCTCATAATAATACCTATAATGCTTAACTTTTCAATTTTTTGAAGTATTTGTGTCTAATATCCTTATCCGATATCCATCCAAATTTTGATTTGAGAATATTGTTAGGAAAATGAGGGAGAAAACTGTTTAGATAAGAAGAGGATTTTCTTAAATTGGATTAATTGATTTCATCCACCACATAAACCCTATTAAAGCCCATATATTAGTTTATTTAAAGCCGTACATGTACCAAACCCATGCATGAATCATAAGAAATTCATACATTTGCCAATACAATGTACATGCATATTCAATGAACTTTTATATCTAGAATAATTAAAAGACAAATGAATTTAGATATTTTAAAAATAGCTGAATTATTATTATTATTTTTAATAGATATGATCTCACAAGAACTTTTTAAATTTATAAAAATTTTAAAATAAAATATACTGGAATCAAACATATATCCAACTTCGACTAATGTAAGATAATACTATGATTCTGTTTTTACCCTTCTGTTTTAAATTGGGGCCTGGAGAAAGTTGTTCAAACTAAATGTCATAGCAACATGTTCTAAGATAAAATTGGACATGCTTTCTAGGACACTATTGTTTCATCTATACAATTTATTGATTCTGTTATCTCGTGGAAAATGAAAGACCAAAAGACATTACAATTCTTCAATAGATTTTTTTTTTTTGATAGAAAATGCAATTTCAAAGCACTTTACATGAGGGGGGCCACTCTTTCCACATGTCAGATGATTGTGTTGTAAGAGTTTTACCTTTGGAAATTGGAAGGTTCATCCAAGGCATGGATTTTTTTTTAGTGATGGTCGTGTTTTAATTATTTTTTATATTATATTTTTATTATATAATTATATTTAAAATTATGTGATCTATATATATATATATCATAGAGTCTGATCGCAAACATCATAAACTCAGAAAATTATTCCTTCTGATCTTCTGTCCTTTTCAATAAACCCAAATAAAATAAAAGTCAGTGAGTTAAAAACAGATTAAAGAAAAAAATATGCATCCAAACATGCCAGTTAATACGCATATTTTCTCTGAAGATGATTAACTTAAAGACAAACCCAACACTGCATTACCTAACCATTTATTCCCCCGCAAAGCTTCCTTCCAAATGCTACTTCCCAACTTCATTTGGACTCTATCTCTCAAACCCTATCCACCCTTAAGAAAGTACTTTCCCCCCTATACATCCACCAACTCAACCACGTCTAAACTAGCTTCATTACTCATCTTCTTGGATTTTAGCTGAACAGCAGCCGATTCTCCTTTAATATTACATCAGCCCCAGAAATCATTTGAGAAGAAAGCAACAAAAATGTGTTCATTAGTGTGTTGAAATTACATGAAATGATCACTATCTCCTATAAATACATCTAACATTATACCCCTTCTAGAGCAATCAAGCAATTGCCTTGAAGGAAAAAGGCTTTTATTTTATATTTATATATTTTTGCTATAATTATGGGTAGGCAAGGTGGTGATCCTACTGTTGTTAACTCCTCGATTGCACTTTTGCAAGAAAGGTTTAGACAGTTGCAGAAGGTTAGAGAAAAGAGAGAGGAGAAAGAGCTTCTGAAACTGTTCTCCCCCGGAACCGAACGCGGCGCTGCCCTCGGCCCGACGACCACGCGGTATGAGCCTAACAGGTTGTCTTTCCAATGGCCTGAGGTGATTCTACCTTACAGGCAACCCCATCATGATTCGCTTTCTCTTGGACTAAGCTCATGCAACAGGCAAACTGACTTCAGAGCTATGTCAATCCCAGCAGCAACAAGCTTATGGCCTAATGATCACAGTGCAGAAGCCGCTTCAAGCACTTCAAAAAAGTTTGAGAATTCTGATGTTGATACTTCTCTTCATCTTTAGCGGAATCATACAAAAGAAGCTGTTCGCTTGGGATAAGAAAAGATGGTATAGATATCGAGATTTGAGCTTAAACCTGTCGAATGCTACCTTTTACAGTGGCTATTTGTTCAATTAAGTCTTGAGTTCATTAATACTCTCTTTGTTATCCTACTCTCTCTTCTTTTTTTTTTTTTTTTTGATCTGTAATTAAGAATGCAAGTAAGAATGGAAGAGCAATAGAACTATATATTGACTGAAAATATACATTGCTGAGTACATCTTCATATTGTTCACGGAATCAGAAAGATTGCTTTCTGTTCTTTCTTCTAACTCTCTTAATTTCTTCCATTTTCCCCTCACATATATGGGTTATGTTGAAATCTGTCTATGATAACTATGACAACAAATTTGATCTATCATTTTCATCTGTCATTCATTGATCATTGAGAATTAACTAATGTTCAATCCAAAATTCAAATCCTAACTCAATTCGTTCATGCAACCATCTTTAAAAAGTAACATTAGGTGAAATAAGTTTAAATTCTAACAGTTACGACTCTTCACCTATTCCTCACATAGAAGATCTCAAATTCTCAATTCATAGCTTCCCATAATAGGCTTATTCACTCTGTGGTGTTAGTTCAATGCAGAAACAATGCAGAGAAAGAAAAGTATTACTCCCTTAGCTCCAGTGATTAAGGATTCAATTTCTCGAATCCTCACGTACAATAAATACATATATACTGAAAGTTAATAATTTTTAAGGAACAAGAGTTGATAACATATGTTCATTGCTTATGTACTATAAGTTAGCTTCTTCATCTTCAAGAACCCATAGTTTAAATTACTATATAAGTAACAAAGGAAGCTAAATTTCAGTAGTAAAATCATCTTTAATTATAAAGTAGCTAAACCAATTGATTTTTAGAAATGTGCAAAGATTTTCAAAGAAAAGAACTTAAAAATTCCTGAAATAAATGTAATTAATGGAAAACTGCAGATTTTTTTTTCTTTTTTGATATTTTCATTTTCATGGGAAAATGTTTGGTTGGTTTTACTATAATGTCGGGCTTTGCTTGTAGTTTAGTGAGGCATTGTTTTGTGGGGTATTATTGTTGGTTTTCACTTCAGAGTTCCAGAGTCTGTGGTTTTTTGCTGCTTGTAAAGTTGCTTGATTCGGTTGGCTCTGACTTTTAATGGCTGGCTCCGTATCTCCTAACGTTAAATATTATAAAATATGAATATGATATAAAATTTAATATAAATATGATATAAATATATTAATATATTAAAAATTATATAAATATATAATATTTTAATTACAAATATAACATATTGAAAATAATATCAAGACGTTTCTTAGATGGCGGCAATCTTTTCTTCTTGTTTGACTGTTCTTTTTTATACGACTCTTTGATGCATATTTTTGTGGTATAAAAATAAAGTTGTGTTTGTTTGTCGCTAAAACCTTTTTACGGGGGAAGTAACTAAGAAGCATTGACCTTCCCCTCTTACTTTTGTACCTTTGCTAGTGTTCGTTTCTTTGATTGATAAATGTAAAGAGAGTTTATACGCCTGCTGTCCTGTTCTGTCGAATTTCCTTTTCTTTTTTTAATAAAGTTTCCAAAGGTGTGATTGTACAAAGATACTGATGTTTCTATTTTGCTTTAGATCTTTTCCTGACAATAATTCGGCCATCTCGTTACTATAAATTTTTTACCATAGAAACGTGTTCGTCGGCAGATATATACATTGGGAATGGTTTCGGGTATTTCGAGAAACCTGTTTCCAGTGATCAACATTTTTACTTTCTAGTACAGTGCAATCGAATAGGATGGATTTGACAATTTAAAAAAATTGATTTAATCGAGTTTTAGTAAAAGCAAGTAAACGAAATCAATTGATCTTTAATACCTAATGAAAATAATTAAATCGACGTATCTCGATCAGTTTTCTTGATTAATATGATTATCTTAATTGGGTTGTGGATTGGGGTATAGATGGATTTTTGGGTAAGGGTTTGTGTTACTGGGTCTAGAATTTATTTTATATTGTGTACGTATAAGTTGGTCAAGTCAAATGATTTGTTTTAAGATTTTATGAATCATAAATTGATTAATTTTATTAATTAAAACTCGGATACAAATAAATATGAATCGAAACAAATTAAATCAAACGAGTGAAACCATCTCATATTGGTTTTCTCTGGGTTGAGTTTGTACTGATTGATTTTAACTATGAGTCATGAATCATGATTTCATTACTTGCTTACCATATCTATCGGGTTAAGTAGCAAAAAATTTAGTGTTCTTTTAAGTAATGTTTCAATTTCGAGTCCCGTAAATAAAAAAATATATATATCAATTTCTTTTTTATAATCAGAGTTTAATGTGACTATCAAATGTAAAAAATTTTTAGATCAAAATAAAAATAAACTCCTCTTTCTATCTCAAACTATTTATTCTTCTCTTAGTCCCAGAATATATATATATATATATATATGTGTGTGTGAAATTAGAAAGGTCAAGTTAATAATTTTGAATATAATATGATTATATAATATAAATATTATATAAAAAAATAAATAAAATATTATATAAGGTACATGATGACATAAAAATAATATAAATATACGAATATATCAAAATCTATTATAAAAATTATTAACTTACCAAAATTCATATATAATAATTTATCAAAATTCATATATAAATATATAATATAAATAGCTAAATCTTAACTACCCATCTCTCCAAATGTTTTTGACTAACTAAATTATTAAAAAAATATTAATCATTGTGTCTTGTGGCACTTTGGAAGTAAAATTTAAAAGAAAAAGTGTAATTAATAAAATATTTATTTTTAAATCCAATAAAATTAATTAATCAATGTAAAAAAAATTAAATAATAATTAAATAATTTTAAACTACAGCTTATAAAGCACATAAGCATATAACCTTAAAGATTATGCTATTTGTAAAAAGAAATTCTTTTTTTTTTAAGTCACAAAGAATTAAAAAAAAAAAAAGTTAAAACAACGTTATGATAGAAATAAATTATTTTATGTTAATGAGTTTTCTTTTATTATTATTAATTACTAATAACAAGAAAATGGTAAATTAAAAAAACTATAATTATATTGCATTTAAAAAAAATAATTTTGATGAGAAAATATTAAATTAAATGAAAAATATTTATTAATATAACACACTTAACAAATGCTTGCAGCTATATTCGTTAAAGGGCAAAAGAAAAAGACAGTAAAAGAGTTTATATTCCATCCCTTGTACTAACTTCTTATTTTTATTTTCAATTTGATTTTTTTTTTCCAAAATATTAAAAGTAGGCACCCAAAACTTATTGAAATTACATCTTTAGCCCATAACGGCAGCACCGTTGCGAATCCAGGAAACGACGTGAGCCGTCGGATCAAGAAAAGGCTATAAATAAAAAAATCCACCCCCCCTCCCACCGTCCTGTTTTCTTGAACGGCTTTCTGACTCTGGTCAATCTCTCCTTTGCTAGTTTTCGCTGGTCGGACTTTTCGACCAAACTTTGTTAAGGTTATTACCTTTGCTTCGTTTGTACTCCTTAAATTTTAGGGTTTTCTTTCATGAATTTTTTTAAATTTAATTTTGAGTTTTGACATTGTTTGATTAGCAAAATGCCATGGTTTTTGGTTTTGGGTTTCTCGATTAGTTAAGGCTTTCTTTGTTTGCTGAATTTCCAATTGTTTTTTTCTTTTTGGCTAAGGTTCGACTCAGAGTAGGGGCTTTGACCCAGTATATCATGTAGTTGACTGTAGAGATCAGAAGAATTTTTGTTTGAAAGGAAAGAATTTGGGGCAGTTTTGAAAGCCTTAAGTGCTTGGACTTGGATATTTACATGAATTTGGAATCTTGGGTTAATTTATCTTTGGTCAACTGAGTTCAGGTTACGAAGTAAATATGGAGAAAACCTTCCCAAAATTAATTTTTTGGGCTTTTAAAGATTGAGACTAGAGAATTGGTTATCTGTAATACGGACTGTTCTAATGTAGCTTTTATTTTAGTGCTGAAATGTATGATTTGTAGTTTTATGTGGAACAATTTAATCCTCTATCTTGAACAATTAAGATTTTGTTTCTCATTAGTTGCTTTTAATTAAGCAACTTTTGAAGAAGTAAAAATAGCAAATAGCAAAAATCAAGCAGGAACCATAATAGAAAGTCGCTTAAATTTAGATTATTATGTATTCTAAGTTTTGCTGGATGATGTGTGATGATACATTGGAGTTGCTTCTATTTGCAGAGTAATCAAAATTTTACTGATGGGAACATCACCTGGTTCTAATTTTAACCACCAGCATTCATCACAGATGTTGCCCCCACGTCAACAACAACGACCAGGGAGCTTACAAACTTCATTGTCCTTAGTCTCTTCAGAACCTCACATGTCGCCTAATGCCCAAGAGCCCAGATCTAACGCAGATAACATTCATGAGTCTCCTAGTGAGAGTGCTAGCTCACGGGAGACTTGGCCTACTGCTGATGCTGTCGCAGCAAAGAAGATGGTAAATGGGATAACTGAAAATGATTGCACTGAGCAGTCTGTCATTCGTCGTGTTTCTAGTGCTGATAAGTTAACTCTTCGAGACATTGCAAGAGAAAGAGTTGATGTTATCTCTGAAAAGATGCATTGCCTACCTGATGAGTTTCTAGATGAGCTAAAGAATCAACTCAAGACTATTCTGGAAGGCAGCAGCAGTTCACAAAACAGGGAGGAGTTTTTGGTTCTTCAGAAGTTTGTTCAAAGTAGATCTGATTTAACGGGAAAGACGTTAATTAGAGCACACCGTGCACAGCTTGAAATCCTCGTTGCAATAAATACAGGAATTCAGGCATTCTTGCATCCAAACATCAGTCTATCCCAAACCTCTTTGATCGAAGTTTTTGTGTACAAAAGATGCTGCAATATTGCATGCCAAAGCCAGCTACCTGCAGATGACTGTACCTGTGAAATATGTGCCAATAGGAATGGTTTTTGCAATCTTTGTATGTGTGTTATCTGCAACAAGTTTGATTTTGAAGTAAATACCTGCCGCTGGATTGGTTGTGATTTCTGTTCCCATTGGACTCATACAGATTGCGCTATTCGTGATGGGCAAATATGTATGGGTCCTTCTAAAAGTGGAGCAGGTCTTACTGAAATGCTTTTCCGCTGCCTAGCTTGCAATCGAACATCTGAGCTGTTAGGCTGGGTTAAAGATGTCTTCCAACATTGTGCTCCAGCCTGGGATAGGGAGGCTCTTATGAGAGAACTTGATTTTGTTTGTAGGATTTTTCGTGGAAGTGATAACCCCAGAGGGAAGAAACTCTTTTTGAATTGTGAGGATCTTTTAGAAAGAATGAGGGGTGGACTAGCAGAGTCTGCAGCTTGCAGATCGGTATTAATGTTTTTCCAAGGTACTTTGTTTGTTAATTATTTAATTATCTTGCAAATTATCAGTGAAAATGTGTAGGGGATGAAAATTTTCTGCTCAATTATGCATGCAATTTTTTTTTTTCTTTCAATGGCATTTGATTAACATGAGAATTATTTTCATACTTAATTCCGAAAGTAGCAGGGAAGCCCCACTTAGTTGCCGTAATCGTTTATTCATCAACCTTATGATGGTCCTGCATTGCCACAGTGAGCAAGTTATTCGGTATAACTGCCATCAGTCTTTGATCAAATCGTAGTTTGGGCTGGTGTTTTCTGTTTGAGACCTTAAATTTTTTAGGATGTGAAAGTTATTTGAAATGACTGGTTTATAAATGTTACTTATACAGTGCATGCAGTTTTTTCTGGTTTCTGTTGGCTTAATGGATTTAATTTTTTTTTGTTCCAACATGTAAGTTGTCTGCATCTTTGATATGCGCGATGGTCTTGCTGAAATTCTCAATGCCCTTTTTGAGAAATTCACGTTTCTGTTTGTGATTTAGATAAATGAATACCTCTGTTCTTTTGTGGTTGGGATTATAACTCCTGCATTGCATAGGACTTAGTTGGATTAGAATAGATGATTTGGTTTTTGATGGTTCTGTTGGATGATAAAGATTCAATCTTGATAGATGCAAGCAAATGGAAAGGAAAAAAACTTGCCTCCTGCTCTGGTTGTGAACAGTCCTGTAGATTTAGGACTTTGGGTTGGGTTGAAATGGTGGTGGTAATTTTGTTGTGGGTTAGGTCTGCTTGAGAGTTTCAAGATTTAGGACTGCTTATTAGGTTTGGCTGATGTTGATACCTGCTTGAGAGTTTCATGTAGGTTTAAGATGGCTTATTAGGTTTGGCCGATTCTAGTATCGGTGTGAGAGTTTTAAGATTTAGGACTGCTTCGTAGGATTGGTTGATGTGGATATCTGCATGAGAGTTTCATATAAGATTTAAGACTGCTTATTGGTTTGGTTGATGTGAGTATCTGCTTGAGAGTTTCAAGTAAGGTTTATGACTTTATTTGGTTTGGCTGATTTGGATATTTGGTTGGGAGTTTCAAGTAAGATTAGGAACGCTTATAAGGGTTGGCTGATGTGGATATCTGCTTAAGAGTTTCAAGTAAGATTGGGACTGCTTATTAGGTTTGGCTGATGTGGATATCTGCTTCAAAGTTTCAAATAATATATAAAACAGCCTAGTTTATAAAAAACTGTGGAAATTGGGAGAGAAAAGTAAGATAAAAACTTCATTCATAGATTTCCTATTTTAGCTTTGTTTTTAAAGTCTTTGGCATCTAGAATTGCTTCCAACAATCATAAGACAAGCATAATAGCACCTAAATCGCTTATAGATGTTCTCCCTGTTAATTAACTGTCCAGAGGCTTCTGCAACTAGTTGAAGGATTGGGACTCCAAATCAGAAGGTACAGAGAGCAAATCCCTAGAATTGTTAGGCTTGGGATAAAAAGCACTCAAAAGTCTGCAATTTTCAGTAGATCTAGAAATTATCTAGGGTCCTAAATGACTACGCTATTGAAGAAAGATCATGAGTTTCAGATATTCATAACATTTTATCTTTTTTGTTCTGTGAATCAATAAGTTAGTGTTGCTTGAATTTTTTTTTTCTGGATTTAAATCATTGATACTCCTTTCTATAGATATTGATATGGATTCTCCAAAAGGCCTGGAAAATGAGGAAGGTGGGAGGTTGATAGCACCGCTAGAGGCATGCAATCGAATTGCAGATGTAGTGCAGGAGGCCATAAGGAAGATGGAAATGGTGGCTGATGAGAAGTTGAGGATGTTCAAGAAAGCTCGCTTGGCTCTTGATGCTTGTGAGCGGGAGCTTGAGGACAAGGCCAAAGAAGTAGCGGAACTGAAGCTGGAGAGACAAAAAAAGAAGCTGCAGATAGAAGAGCTGGAGAAAATTGTAAGGCTCAAACATGCAGAGGCTGATATGTTCCAGCTTAAGGCCGATGAGGCAAAACAAGAGGCCGAGAGGCTTCAAAGAATTGCTCTTGCGAAGTCAGATAAATCGGAGGAAGAGTATACTAGCAGTTACCTGAAACTTCGCTTGAGTGAGGCAGAGGCTGAGAAGAAGTATTTGTTTGAAAAGATAAAGCTGCAGGAGAGCTCACGTGCATCACAGAGCAGTAGCAGAGGTGATCCTTCAAAGTTGTTGATGTATTCCAAAATCCACGATCTTCTCCATGGATACAATGTCCCCTCTAAGACAGAATCCCATCCAAATGAGCATCACAATTTTTGAACAAATCCCTAAGAAATTCTGGAAAGTGTGTTATTTATTGAAGCAAGCTCTGCGAGTTAAGAATATTTTGCTTTGTTGGTAAAGTGTAAGAATTGTTACTTCATTTAGTACATGAACCTTCAATCAATGTCAGTTAATTTATTATCCTGGAAAAGTAATTATTAGTTGTAAGTCTGATATCTTCTTCTTCTTCTTCTTCTTTTAGCTTTTGTAACAAATCAGGGTAACTGAGTATCATGACATTCTTAAGGATGAGCTTAATTCTTCTGTGACTTCACGTGCAATGAGAATGCTCCGGTTTCGTGTATTTGCAATTTTATGTTAAAGTGTTTTTGATAGGAATTTTGTTCTATGACTAACCCTACCATGTAGCTCTTATAATTAGAGGGGCGACATATATATATAGTAGTTTGAATTAGAGGGGCGACATATATATATGGTAGTTTGAACAACACAAGATGATGCACCATGCTTTTCTTTTCTTATTGAAATAATTGTCAATACCTGGCTTGTATGCATGATAATACAATTTCTATGAGCATTTACTTCTCTGCACAGCACTTGTTCATTGATGTTTTCAAATGAATTGTAGTTAATTTTACCTTGTCATCTGCGTTCGGAGAATTCCTGACTTCTGGTGCAGGGAGATTAATGAATAAAGGTTCCAGAGAGAAACAATAACGTCCAATGTTATGGCTTTGCTGATTCAGCATGACAGGTTTTTGGTGAAGTTACATCCATCCATCGATCCTGAGCCATGGTTGTTGCATTAGTTCATCATCATGTAACTCCCGGAACTTTTTATCCATATTTTTCATCACATTTCAAAGTCAAGTGGAATCTGGTAGTTATAGACTTTGTTTGACTATGTATTAAGTTAGACAAAAAAGATTATTTTCATTCTTGGATAAAATTTAAGAGTAAAATATGACGTCTCATTGTATATTATCATTCTCTTATTGGTACAATCAGAGTAAACTAATTGTAACAAATTATGACTATATTTGCCTTGGTTGTAAGTAATAAATTACTTGATTTGATTAAATTTGCAAACATTTTGTTGTCTGCTTTTATTTTGTGATGTTCGCCAAGTGCTTGCTTCTAATGATTACGAACTAGTCACCATGAAAGCCTTCTCAGCCATCACATTTATGCTTAGTTTTGGATGGTGAGCTTTCAAGGTGAACCTGAGACTCTGTATCCATAATCTGTAACTATAATTTTGTTGCTTAAAATTCGCTGGAGGAAAAAGAATCTCTTGCTGCTCAAAGTTCATTCATTTGATCATTTGTTTTAGTTATTCTCATCTTTTGCATACCAGGAGCACTGCCTTAAATTTTGAGTTTGTGAGACGAAGCATCCCATTCTTTCTCTCAAGTTGAATGTTGTAAAAGGTTGAGTTGAGCATAACATGGCAGGCAGTGGCCAGGTGCTAATACAGATAATCTGCCGAAAGACCTCTCAAGGGGGAAAAAAAAGAAAAAGACCGTTTAACCAGTGCCTATAGACACCGTTTAAGGATTATTTGATTACATTAGAAAAGTTTCTAATTAATGCATTAATTTAAGAAAAAAAACAATTCATTCTTTCCTTAAATATCTCTTTAACTAGTACTATTAGGAACTGGGTTAACATTTCCCTCGTCAAAAAAGTTGGATATGACACCCACCATGAAGCCTATCGTCCCCTCGCATGGCTCGTTCTACGTATTTTTGCAAAGGGACAAACCTAAAAAGACCATAATACTTTCTTTATGTGATGCTTTTCACACTATATAACGGATATTGACTGCTTGTGGCTTTTGAGATTTCTCAGTGGATTCATCATCATTTCCCAGTTCGCAGATCTAATAACTCTATCCCTCTCCCTCTCCCTCTCCCTCTCCCTCTCAAAAACAAAAAATGTCACTTTTGGCGATGAGGATAATGCTTGTTCTGCTGCTGATGACAATAATTCCTCAGAAATCAGGTATGGTTAAGTTTCTAAACTTCTGTTTTCTTTTTTTTTTTTTTTCAAACTCCACATGAACAAACTGTGGTGATTAGCAACTCTGATTTTTGGAGAAAAATAAAACCAGGTTACATTGTCAAACATAGTTAAAACTCCTTGGCTTGTCTGTAAACCAGAAAAAATGTTATCTTGATACATATTCAAACCCGGATGTTTTCATCTGTATGCTACTGTTTTGTATCTCATGCTCTATATCAGCTGGGGAATTTGAGCAATGGTGCATAGCTGATGAACAAACCCCAGATGATGAGTTGAAGGCAGCCATGGATTGGGCTTGCGGGAACGGTGGTGCAGATTGCAGCAAGATTCAGGTGAACCAGCCCTGTTATCTTCCCAACACTATGAGAAACCATGCTTCCTATGCATTCAATGATTACTTCCAGAAGTTCAAGCACAAAGGCGGATCTTGCAACTTCAAAGGAGCTGCCATGATTACAGAACTCGATCCAAGTAAGCAATTACATAAAGATTATTAACTGAATAAACCATTTTATTTTCTTCATTATTTTGCATGGAAACTTCAGCAATATAAAAAATCCAAAGTAATAATATGAAAAAAATATTAAAATTAGGAAATCCCATGTGCCTAGAAAGTGGAAAGTGCAAGTCATGTGAGATAGCTGTTTTTAGTCTTTGGTAGTCATATGCTGCTATTAGTTTACGCGTTTAGGGAACCTGTATGAAGCAACTTGCATATTAACAACGATAAAGCGAAGGATTAGCTGACGCAAAAGGAAGAAAAAAGATGTAAGAAATCAGGATTATAGTCCATGTGGGTGCCACTAAATCAAATCTTTTTTGTGGTTGTGTGAAAAGAAGACTCTCACCTATCAGAATAAAAAGTGGATAGCTAGATTTGTCGAAGTTCGAGCTATTTATTCAAATTTAAAAGAGTTTAGATAAAAATATTGAGTTTAAAAAATAAATTTGAATAAAAAAATAAAATTCATTTAGCAAATGGGCTGAACTTTCGACATAAAATTTTTTACGGAAGCTCATCCAATCCATTTTGCTATTTCTAATAATAAATTTTAGGAGGGATCAATCTTTTTTATACATGGATCGATACCTCTGTGTATAAATGTGTATAAATTTGGATGGATCTGTTTAAATTTAGGTAATGATTTTATATGATTGGACCGAGTATGGATGGAATATTCTATCCATAAATCAAATTGGGCCTGTAGAAAAGATGTTTCTTAATCTACGACTTCGGCTAGACCTAATTCAACCTTTGAAAACTTGTGGATAACAGCCATGCTTAATCGAATTATTTAAAGATTGGACTATCGTGACAAGATAGGATCATATTGAGTTTGGTCTAGATAAAGATTTTTCAATTTAGAACAAATTAGACATTATTATTATTTATTGATAAAAAGTTCTTTTTATTTAAATTCAATTATAATAATATGTTACCATAAAGGTAATGTTTTAATATTTTTATTTTTTAAACAATAATCTAGACTCGTGAATTAATTTGAGCCAAATTTAAATAAAAATATTAAAAAAAAATTTCGGGTCATGACTCATACTACGGGGCCATGAACAGAGCTGCTGCTTAACATCTCTGTCCATAATCAAACTTCCTTTTTATGCCTTTTCGACTAATTTTCCTATTCTTATGTTGATCTTCTCATAATATATAAATTCTTTTGTTCGCTTTGTATTAACCTTTCTTATATTTACCTGCAGGTTATAATAATTGCAAATTTGAGTTTATTCCTTGATTCAGAGGCAAATCAATTCATGCAAATAAACTGTCAGATGTTTGATATATTCTACATTTTCCTCTTTCCAGGCTTAACTCTAATTCTTGTCATACCCATGGGGTGATTTGTTGAGATTTTCCGCTATTTTTTCTTATTGAAAACAAGCTGAAAAGCTTTCCAAAACTATATGGTGCAAACTATATATATATATATATTCCATCATTATGGCCAAATTTTAGAAAATTGAGAAGCTTAGCGTCTAACTGCAATAGAAAATGCATATTTTCTCGTATTTACTAACAAATTGTCTTTATAACTATTATTATTGATATTATTATTATTTACAAAAGAAGTCATATTTTTAAAAATAAAAGAAAGATTACAAATATTAGGTTCAAACTTCATATTAATTGAAAATTATATTTAAAAAGTGATTATATGAATCGTGAAACTAAACTCTGGGTTCTTAACAAATTGTTTTTATGATCATAAATTTGTAGTTGTAATATGTATACATTGATATCTGTTCGGATGATCATGCCCGAAAAAGTAAAAAAGCCAAAATAAACGCATGCTATATATATATATATATATATATATATATATATATATATATATAAACGCATTCCCAAATGAAAGCCTGAATTTGGAAACTTTCTTGATGCCACAGCATGAGTTCTTTTAAAATTCCAATCCTGGGAAGAACAAACTCGTCCGACTTGCAAACAAAAGCCAAACTAACAAATGGAGCTGGGCAAAGTGCTGTAGTATAACACTAAACCATATATAAATTCTGCATGTATGAATTTAATAATTGGAAGAACAAACTCGTCCGAATTGCAAACAAAAGCCAAACTAACAAATGGAGCTGGGCAAAATGCTGTAGTATAAAACTAAACCATTTATAAATTCTGCATGAATGAATTTAATAACTTTTGACATAAACACATTGAGAAGCACATAATAGAGAAGCCAGTTATCAAATGACATTAAGAGAGTGCAAAATGCAACACTCACCCAAATTTATGCATTCGAAAATGAGAAGGATCAGAAGGATGTTAAACGACATACGATTCCAAAATCTTTTATATACGTTATAGTATCAAGGTCTAGCCTGCCCTGGCTATACCCAAGCTGAGAGCTTCTTCTTGCACGCAAATTCTTCAAAGTAACTATTATATATATATATATATATATATATATATATATATATATTTGAAGCTCCTGTTATGTAGAAGGAACTGGAAGCTCTGCAAAGAATGGTCCTGGTCCGTAATGAAATACGTGCATAAAGATCTGCTTAATTCCTTTATATCGTCAAAATGGGTAGGCTCCGGCTCCCCTTTCCTTGGGACCGTGACTGCGAAACAGGGGAAAGTAGTCCTTAGTGGCAGTACCTGGGTTGAAGCTCGATCCCTAGGGCTCAATATTAAGGACTTGTTTCCATGAGATGGAACCAAGAGACAGCCGAGCAGGATGAGACACAAATGTTGTTGTAATTGGCCACGAATGGATCGTTAAATGTTTTAATTAATTTATATATCCTCCGTCAGCCGAGTGTGTCCTAGGTTGTGCGCATATTATTATGTCGTTCGGGCTTGCATTCTTTGTTCTGGTCACATGCAGAGTTTACATGCTTTGTTTGGGTTCATGCATCGAAACTACTTTGTCCGACCGCTAGTCTGGGGCTTGCTAGCCGCATGCAGTGTTCAGATTTCGACCTCTTTTGTAACCTTTATCTTCTTCGCTCCTGGTTCCTTTCGAAAACATCAGGGCTTATTGATCAGATAGCTCCCCTTTTCCCACTCTATGCGTTTCAATTTGGAAAGGCAAAGAAAAAAAAAATCAGATGATTTGATCCCCCTTTGCAAGAATCCAACATCCCAACCACTTAATGATTATTCACCTGTCCAAGCATGTCAAAACATGATCCTTAAATTACTCAGAAGTTAGCTATCGGAGAGCCTTTTGTCTATCTTAATCTCTCTGTCTAAATTATCAGCGGAGATTTAAAGAACAGTCGGAACACAAAGTTATTATTGTTATTTTGCAATTTCAATTCTCAACATAATACAAGTTGGTCTCTTATGCATTCAATTATGAATACTGGTTGTATTAATTCATGATAGGGACACCTTAAAGGGAGACCGTCTGGCCTCGCTGCATTCATCGGCTATGTTTTACTTTAATTTATTCTTTGAGGATTCTGATTGAAACTGAAAGAGCTCAAGTGGGAGGAGTCTGAAATGAATATCTAATAGCCCAAAAGTTCAAAAGGGGAAAAAAAAAAAAACAAAAAAAGGGATGGATCATCAACTTTGTGACCTTTTTCATCAATCTAAAATGCGGTTTTGATCAATTAATTTGAATTTCTAATGGTATAATTGAGTTGAGCTCAAAACGAACGAATCTTGAAGCTTAAGTTAGACCGACAATTAGAGGTTTAAAGTTTGTTTGAGTTGGTCGAGTTCAATTGAGTTTTTTTCTTTTTTTAACTCAAGCTTAATTCAAGATAAGAATCAAACTGTTCAAACTTATTTGTTTCAGCTTGATTAAACTTATTTACTTAGTAAAACATAAGCTTATTTTTATACTCGACTTTAAACTTAATTATTTGTGTAAGAGTTCGAGTTCAAATTGAAATTTTGCAATATTAATTCAAAATAAAAATGGTCGATGTGGTTTGTAAGTTTAATATATACATTAAGATGCTTGAATTCGAACCGCTTGACAACTCGAGCTACTGAAGCTCAAGCTCAATTGGACTTTGACATAGAGTGAATTCGACTTGTTTTAATTAAACCTAAATATCTTATAAGTATGAGTATCTCGTTTACACCGTCAGAAACACAAAACTGATGGGCACAAAACCAATGGGGTAGGCATTAGGCCGACAATCTTTCTCTTTGAAAGAAGTAATAAAAAGAAAACACTACCAAGGAACATGTGAACATGGATCTTGGCTTCTGTTTTGTTTGAACTATTGTTGTTTCCTACGCTGACTCGGTTCTGACAGGTAGAATGAATCCACAGTTTGATGTTTGATTTCGTGTCCTTTTTTTTTTTTGGATGGATCGAATCTGTGACTGCTGTGTTCTTACAAATATCTTTAAAGCCTTGCTTTCGACT
Source organism: Adansonia grandidieri (assembly GCA_038382065.1). Lineage (NCBI taxonomy): Eukaryota > Viridiplantae > Streptophyta > Magnoliopsida > Malvales > Malvaceae > Adansonia > Adansonia grandidieri. The sequence continues at coordinate 6,378,812 of JBBYHK010000020.1, read as the reverse complement.
GATACATGGTTTTTCATATTAAGTTTTGTCACCAAAACAGCATCATGTGGAGTTACAGTACTTCACCATTGATTAATGCTCGTTATCTATATCAATGGACAATTTACAATTAGCTATGATTTTCAATTTTAATAATCAACAGCTTGAGAGATAGCTTCCATTAATCTAAAAATTGAAAAGAAAGAAAATTATATTGTAACATATATGAAATGTGTTCATGTAAGAGTTAGCAATATTGCTGCAAGCTCTTAAGGTATGGCAGCCGTATCACGTGTTTATGTCCGCGCTTCCTATGTTAATCAAATTTTGGTTTTTTTTTTCAGATATTGGATGCAGGCACTGATTACTTGATTTAATTTACATATAATATATATTATTAGAGGCCGTCACGTACAACAGCGTCAAGATGGCCGAGTTGGTCTAAGGCGCCAGTTTCAGGTACTGGTCCGAAAGGGCATGGGTTCGAATCCCATTCTTGACAGTTTTGTTTTAACTAACAGGCTTCCTTTATGTTTATTTTTAATTCAAAGAGAATTTTAAATTGATTGCACAAGAAATCATGTTCCAACATCACTGCCTAATCGCAACATTCTTCACATGAAAGCATAAAGCTAAAATTGATGCACTGAACATTCGGCTATAGAAACAAGAAATCAAAACAGCATCCGAGAATTCCTTACAACATTGGACTTTGATAGTTGACATCAAGAAAATAAACCTAAATGGGATGTTTGAAAAAAAAAAAAAAAATTTTAATCCCCACAGTTTCGTTCTCTGTGTCGTTTTAACTATGGCTGCCACTGTGGATTCCACTAGCTTTTTCTGAACCTAAAATTAGTATTTTTCCCATCTTCTCTTCTTTAGATTTCCTGCAGAGTATCACACAGGAATTCACTTCCAAAGCTATGCAGACACCTATCAATGTTGACAGGCACAAACAATAGCCCAGCTTAGAATAAGACCTGCTTTCTCCCATAACTTCAAGACCTTGGAAAACATTTAAAACTCCAAGCACCACACTAGCGTAGCCTACAAAATGGTGGTAAGATTTCCAGTACTTCCTGAATTTATGTGTAGTCTTTGGCCTGAACAGCAGTGCAAGCGTTTGAAGAGCTCCCAAGGTTCATGCTGCAAATCCCAACTTCCTATGGATCCCATACGTCACCCCCGGTGACATTTCACCCAACCTGATCCCAATCGCAAATCCCACAGTTCCAAGGCAAAATGCTGACATTTGGATCCCTGAGTGAACGTAGAACCAAGTAAGCCCTAGCGCCTGTATGCGGCACAAGTAGCGATCTCTTACAGCTCCCATCGGAAGTAATAACCCCTATGAGATGGCGTTTATGATTCCATGAACAAGTTTTGAGTGTATTAACGTTATTGTGCTGTGTAGCCGCTGAACCACACAAGACATCAAATGTAGCAACGGAGGAAAGGTAGTTAGAAGTTGTCAGATGGATGGTAGGGGAGTTGCCTTGGACATAGAGTCCCCGGTTCCACACATGGTGAATTTTGGTCTTGTTTGGTACAAGTTTTACCGTGGCACAAATTTGAACTGCAGTATCATTTTGGATGGTATTGGTAGCCATTTTGTCATCGTATAAGGTAGCCGATGAAGAAATTAAGCCAATATCAAGTGGGCGAGCGTGAAGTGGTGATTTTTGGAGCTTATCAGTTGGGTACAAAACGTAAGGAAGCAGCACCAGTTTGCCTGAATTAGGGTCCGAAAAGGTGATAAGGGCTCATGTGCCGGTCATTTCGGGGGAGGTAGGGTTAATTCCCCACCCCACCCGGAAGGTGAAATGAAAGTGCCAAAGAAGCAAAGGTCTAATGTGGCATTGTGGGGATGGAATGTCCAAGCAATTGAGGATTGATGGGTGGGAAGTTTCACCCATTTTTGAAAGGTTTTGCTGGCGGTGGCGGCCTCGACGGTGGTGCTACAATGAGCTGATGATGCTTAGTTTAGATGGGAAGAGAAAAGGAAAACAAGGAAGAGAATGCTCATGTTTGTGGAAAGAAGGATGGATGACTGAGCCATGGACGTCGTTTGGGAGGCTTTTGTTAATATTTATGAGATGATGGCTATTGAACAAATTAACTATGAGAACTTTGTGAAATTTGCTTAGCTTTGGAGTTATTTGTATTTTATGTTGGGTCTAGTATTTTCTCTAAACAGAGATTTAGGATTTGATCAATTGTTTCTAAAAAGTTTTGCAATTTGCATCATTAAAAGAAATTCTCATGAATTCTTCGTTTACATTTTTTTTTAACCCTTTTCGAAAATCAATATTTTTTATTCATTCCTTTAATATTTAATATATACTAGTTACTTGCCCGTGACGCTATTTTTTTTCAATGTAATATTAATAAAAATTATAAATTAATTATATTTTGATTATAATATTTTTTAATTTGTATAAATTTTATTAATTCTAATGATAGCAAAAGAATATCTAACACATTCAGTATAATGAAAGTTATATATGCACATAAGAATGCATACCTAATAAAGTATCCATAATAATTGTTGGTTAGGATTTTTGAAAAAAATTGGGTAAAGTAATTTTTTGTAAGATAGAAGGAAAAATGAAAAACTTAAATAGAATTACACATGTCAATTGGACGAGTCGAGTAAGTTTTAGGTCATGTTGGTTTCAGGTTAAATCATTTTGGGTTAATGAATTTTGAGTATTTTCAAGTTTGGATCATTTCGATTTTGAGTCATTTTAGTTTTTAATCATTTTAGATTCAAGCCATTTTTAGCTTCAATTCAATTGGGCTTTACATCGAGTTAATTAGATTCAGGCTAATTCATATTTGTGTTGATTAGGTTTAACACTTGTGCTAATCAGGTTTGGGTTAATCAAGTTTAACACTTAAGTTTATCGAGTTTGGTCATTTTGAATTTTAGTCATTTTGAGTTAATTGTTTAAGTCACTTTTGGTTTTGATTATTTCGGGTTCGAGTCATTTTGTGTTTCGTTCATTTCAAGTTTTAGCCATTTTAGATTTACGTCATTAAGTCTCAGGCTGGTTGGCTCGACATCGTATTCTTCTACTGTTCAAAATTTAAATATCCTAAATGGTTTAGCCCTAATTTCACATCTTTTTCATTTTATTTTTTTACAAACCAAAGAAAATCAAATAATAAAACTTAAAAAAAACAAAAAAGAGAAAAGAAAAGAATATGTGACACATGGATGCCTCTTCCATTTGATTAACCTAAGTGTTAAACTCAATTCGCCTGAACCCAAAATAGCTTGAATCCAAAATGATTCAAACTCGATTCAACCAAGTGTTAAACTTGATTGACCTAAAACCAAAGTGACCCGAACCCGAAATAGCTTAAAATCGAAATGATTTAAAACTGAAATGACTTGAACCCCAAAATTACCCAATAAATTAAATAATTGAAATGGTTCGGTCTGAATTTTACTTCAATAGCCTGAACCAAAAATTATTTGAAATCAAAATGATTTCAAATTGAAACGATCTAAATCCAAAAATAACCCTAAAAGTTAAATATCCAAAATAATTCAACCTAAATTTTGCTTTTTTATTTTATTTTTTCTCGAACTAAAAAAAATCAAAATAATAAAATCCAAAGAAAATAGCAAGGAATTTCAAAGTTTTGTCCAAAATTTATATTTTGGATATGTGTGTGTGTGTGTGTGTATATATATATATATATATATATATATATATTCATTTAAAATGAAAGTTCTATTTCAGATTAATAAATTGAATTTCAGAATGATCCTTTTTTCATTTTTGGGGACTCTTTATTGCATGCACTGACGCCAATAAAGATCCCTGACTGTGGAGTCCCTTTGTTGTGACCTCACTTTTACGCAAAAAAAATTAAAATAATGATGTAATATTTCCTCTGTTGTGATTTATTTTCTTTTCGTTTCTTTTCTTCTCTTCTTGGGCTGGAGAATATGTTTTATTACACAAGCATGACACAATTTTGTGATATGATCAAATCTTCAGCTTAAAACTAAAACGACAGGTTGGTGCAATTACCCTTAACCCTTTGCTAAAATCCCAAAGCCGATGGGAGCGAGCTTGGAAGAACATAGCTTGGTTCAAGGAGTGCACTGAACCCTTGCCTCTCCGTTTTAATTAGAAGGTTCAATGAAGATTACGTCCCTTTGAGGGTGTTTATCGGTGAAGGGATATTCCATCCAAGCTTGCCCAACCTAGTAAAGGGGCTTGGAGATAGAGGGTTTTCTGGGGGAGATACAGTTTCCCAGGTTGGATTTTTTAGATCAAATAGGACTAGTTGGGTAGATAGAGGTGGTGAAATCTAACCTTTGCATCGATGTTTGGCAGGGCGGGTCGCTTGAGTGTCAAAACCAAGCGGTGGTTGTTTGTTTTCGTAGATGCGGGTGAAATTCAAAGAGAGAATGATTCTTTTTTGACATGTGACTTAAATTCAGTTAGATTTTTATCTTGGCTTTGATATTTATTTTGTGGTTTCACATACTCATTTAAAAGTTCAAATTATAATTAGAGTGAGGCAAAGAAAATGATACAAGTGAATATTTTCCTTCGATTTGATGCAAGTTAAAAGCAAGAAAGCTTGGCTTAATTTTTACTTTATCCAAATAACACTATCATTATCTTTTCTTAATATTTTTCAAGTCTATTTAATGGTAGCTTTTTCCTCAACAATTTTAATCGGCTAAGACTAATTTTATTAATTTTGATGAATATATCACTTATAGTAATTATATTATAATTAATCAATTAACATTCAAAGTTTTATAGAATCCATAAAAAAATTGTGTGAAACACTTACATAATTTTTTATTGTAATTGAATAATTATAATATTGTACTAAAAGAAATTGTAAGTGAGATGCTTTACCCATTTTGGTTCAATCTAAGGTCCATCATACAGCTTTTAACCACAATTATATTCTAGCTTTAGCCTTGTATACACGTGTTAGTATTTTTATAAAATCAAATTCAAAAACATTTACCAATAACAATTTTTTTTAAACAACGTAAGATTACTTAACTAGCTAGTTTGATAATTGAGATTATATTGAACTAATAACATAATGACAATAACATTAGTGGTTGCTTTAATTTGATTAAGGTAAAAAGTGGAAAAGCTTTGATTGATTTTTTGCTTTGTTCAAATGACATGATCTTAGCTTTTCTTATTAAAAATGTCTAAAATCTTCTTTGATGTCAGCTTTTTTCTTTAATTTTTTTAAAAAAATAAGATCACATTAATTTTTTTAATTTTTATATTATTAAATTAAAAAATTATTATATTAATAAATTATTGATAAAAATTAAAATATTAATTTAAAATGAGATGTTTCAATGTAAATGAATTTTTAAATATACTTTATATTTTGCTTAAATTTATTTTTCGAGTTCAATATTCATCCCATATCCTTTCATATCCTTTAAATACAGACCGAAGTATTAGACTTAGGTGCATAATTAATTTTTAAATAGATCTATATAAAAAAATATTTATTATTTATAATATTTATTATCTAACATTAAAGAAAATAAATATTATTAACAAGAAAAAAATACACAATGTGCTGTCATTCATTTTTTTTTTTAAAAGGAAAATAAATTACTAGGCCACGAATTGAAATCCTAAAAAATTACTTTTTATTTTTATTTTTTAAATCACTTAATGTAACACTGATCACGTTAAATAAAAATTGTAGATCAAACAAAGCTTGCCTCGTGCTTGGCAAAAAAATAGCTTAGATAGAATGAAATTGAATTTTTAAGTTTTTTTTTGGTTAAAATATTGATACAAGTGAATTATAAAATTCGTGTTACTTTGATCTGATTTGATACAGGTAAATAAGTAAAGAAGTTTGATAATTGATGCCATGTTGAATTAATAACGAAAAGATAACAATATTAGTGGTTGCTTTGATTGACTTGACGCCAATAAAAGTCAAGAAAGCTTTCATTGATTTTTATTATTTTTTTTTAAACTTGAATTTTTTTAAGTCTCATTTAATGTTAGTTTTTTCTTTAACAATGCTAACTAACTAGGACTTACCTTATTAATTTTAGTCAAATCTAAAGCTCGTTCCAGAACTTTTAACCACAATTATATTTTAATTTTTAACCTTATATATACATAAATTTAATTAAATAGCTTTGGTGCAATCAATAGTTAGGACTAATATCATTAATTTTGGTCTAATCTAAGGTATAGATGTTAGTATTTTCATAATGTCAAATTCAAAAACATTTACCAACAACAATAAAAATTTTTAAACAATGTAACAACAGTTAACTAGCTATAGTTCAATATAATTTATATCATATTGAATTAATAATAAAATAATTTTAATAGCTTCGATTTGATTTGACATAGGTGGAAAGTAATAAGATCTTGATTTGATGGGACAAAGGTGAGTGCATCATTCTTATAGAGAGAAAGGCGCTTTCGCATCTTCTTAACTCGAAATGACTGGAGAGAGGAAATACTTTTTTTTTAAAGTACTTCTGGGAACAGATCCAGTGAAGACGAGGTAGAGCCTGTAGTTCAAAGGATTAGAACACGTGACTACGAACCACGGTATCGAGAGTTCGAATCTCTCCTCACCCGCAACTAGCTCAAAAGAGAAAGACCTTTCCCTCTGGGGGTAGAAAAATCATGATAAGTAAAAATGCCTTAATAGATTTTTTCTTTGTCCAAATAGGAGCCATTGGTTTTTTCTGACTCAAAAATTTTTAAATCTCCTTTGATGTTATAGTTTTTTCTTTAGCAATCCTACGCTATCTAACCTTAATTAATTTTGGTCCAATCAAAGGTCTATTACAGAACTTTTGACCACAATTTTATTCTAATTTTTAATCTTATATATACATATTAGTATTTCTTTTTATAATATCAAATTCAAAAACATTAATAATATATATTTTTTAAAACAACATTAGATTAATTAACTGGATATAGTGTGATAATTGACGTCATATTGAATTAATAAATGACAATAATAATAGTGGTTGTTTTAATTTAATTTGACGCGGGTGAAAAATTAAAAAAAAAAAGCTTTAATTATTTTTGCTTGATCGGATAACACAGTCATTAGTTTTGATGTTAGCCTTTTCTTTAACAATCCTAGCTTAGCTAGCTAGGACTAACCTTTATTACTTTTGGTCCGACCATGATTATATTCTAATTTTAACCTTATAACCTTATATATACAAATTATTTTTTTTAAATATCAAATTCAAAAATATTTACCAATAATAATAAATTTTTTAATCAGTAGAAGATTATTGAACTTGCTAGTGTGATAATTGAAATCATATTGAATTAATAACACAATGATAATATGACTAATAATTACTTTAATTTGATGCAGGTGAAAAGGACAAAAAAAAACAATTAATTGATTTTTGCTTTGTCCGAATAACATGGCTATTAGCTTTTTTGACTTAAAAATCTGTTCGTCTTCTTCGTCGCTTGTTTGACTTAAACGGATGGATAGTAAATTAGCAATGTCGTCCGCCAGATTTAATTATACAATTCTAGCAGACAAGAGACGGACGACAGCCAAGCTTCTTGATAGTGATTGTACTTAAAATCAGTCTAGACGATACCTGTGAATTTTTGTCTTGTTTTTTTTTTTTTAAAGAGATTATAGGTTTTGCAAATTCCTAGTTTCAATAGAAATTTGAAATTTTGATTTGGCTTGTTTAAAATTGATATTTAATTTGGTATAAATTCAAATTCTATATTTTTTAATATCCAGACAAAAAATTTGCATTTATAAATTTAAATTTAAATTTTTGTGTCCAAATCTAAGCGACGAGATGTTTCTGAATTTAAAATTTATGTGTTTATACCTTTTAAAAATATAATATGATGTTAAATTTTAAGAATATAATATAATAGCACTAAATTGACATTTATTTTAAAAGTATAATCAGGTTAGATTTTAAGTAATTTCTACATAGCACGTGACATTTCATTCTTAAGATTTATATAACAAATGGAATTCAAAATCTTAAAATGTATATATTATTAAACATAATGTAAAGAAAATAAATGTACAATTTTTTTTTGGGTACAAAGAAATGCCCTAAAGATAAATGTCAATTTAGTTAATAAATATATTTAGTTGTATTGTAATAATAAAAATTGAATAAATATTTTTATGATGTTGCTCGTTACGTAGAGTCCTTTTTGTTTAATGTGATAAATAAGATGAATTATGTGTGTATATTATCTTATGTATCCATTTAATTGATGATTATAAGTAAAATTAAAAATTATTTATTATTTTTTTAATATTTAACATGTTACTAATGAATTTAAGGAAAATAATGTATTAGTTTTACTTTTTATTCCATCAAAAGCATTTATTCCACTATATATATTTTTAAAGAAAAAATATTACATCACCTTGTGCTATTCGATTTTTATTTTTCTCCCATCAAAGCATGTTAAAAGGGAGAAAGAAATGGGGGGATCCAAATTAATTGGTACGACACAGCAATTGACGGTACAAGCGGTCTCGGAGAATCCAGCAGGCAAACAAATCGACGACGTTGGCCGCAGTTAAAAAAAAAAAAAAAAAGACCCTGTAGATGCAACGTTAAGAAATGGCGAACCGACACGACATCCAAACTGTGGACCCCACCTACGTCGTACTCGGTGCTTTGGACCTGTTGGTCAAAGAACCTGATTGGCTATTCCATCTTTGACATTATAATATTAATACCGAAAAGAAGACAAGTACAACAAAGGAAAAGGAATGCATTTATATGAACTTTTAAAAATAAAAATGTAAATAAATAATGTCGAATTTAACTGGTGACATTAGACCTCTTCCCAGAGCCAAACACTGTTCATTTATTTATTAATTTTTTTATCTGATGCCTTTTATCACGTTTTTGGAGTTGTTTAATTCTCCAATGCTAATTATTATTTTTTTCCTTTTCGAAAATCAATATTTTTGATTCATTCCTTTAATATTTAATATATATATTCATTTAAAATTAAAGTTTTATTGCAGATTAATAAATTGAATTTCAGAATGATCATTTTTATTTTCGGTGACTCTTTATTGCATGCACTGACGCCAATAGAGATCTCTGACTGTGGGGTCCCTTTGTGGTGACCTCACCTTTACGCAAAAATTTAAAATAACGATGTAATATTTTCTCTGTTATGACTTATTTTGGGCCTAAGAAAGTGTTTTATTACACAAGCATGACACAATTTACCCCTAACCAAAAGCGGATGGGAGTGAGCTTGGAAGAACACAGACTGTGTCCGGCGGGTGCACTGGACCCTTGCCCCTTGGGTCAGGGGTCGATAAGGATTACATTTGTGGGTGAGCTAAAATCCAAAGAGAGCCTGATTCTCTTTTTGACATGTGACCCATATTCAATTAGATTTTAATCTCTGCTTTGATATTTTGTGGCTTCACATATTCATTTAAAAGCTTAAATTACAATTAGATGAGTAAAAACAAAAAATGATATAAATGAATATTTAAAATTTATGTTGTTTTGATTTGATTTGATTTGATTTGATGCAAATAAAATGTAAAAAATAAAACTTCACCTGATTCTTGCTTTGCCCAAATAACACAGTCATTAGCTTTTCTTTAAAATTGTTAAGGTTCTTTTAATATTAGCTTTTGTCCAACAATTCTAGGCTGGGACTAACTTTATTAATTTTGGTCCAATCTAGGGTTCATCATAGAGCTTTTAACCACAATTATATTCTAATTTTTAGCATCATATGCACATATTAGTTCTTTTATAATATCAAATTCGAAAACATTCATCAATAACAATATCTTTTTAAACCACGTAAGATTACTTAACTGGTTAGTGTGATAATTGATATCATATTGAATTAATAAAAAAATATCACTACCAATAGTATTTACTTAAAATTCGATATATATGATTTACGTAAATAAATAATAAAATATGATGGTCAAATTAAATAAATATAAATTGTATAAAAAGTTATAAAATTTAAGTAAATCTGGCTTCATATATGTGTATATAGTATCAGAAACAATTTTATATATGTATTGTGTAATAATTGATTTTTATTATTTTTTTGAAAAAATAAGATCATATAGTTTTCTAGTTTTTCTATTATTAAATTAAAAAAATTATTATACTAATAAATTATCAATAAAAATTAAAATATTTAATATAAAACAGGATATGTTGATGTAAGTGAAATTTTATACGGACCTTATATTTTATTCAAACTCCTTTTTCGAATTCAATATTCAGCCCAAATCCTTTAAATATCAAGCGAAATGTCAGATTTTAATTGATAATCGATCTTTAGACAAATCTTTAGGAAAGATATTTATTATTTATAATATTTAATCTTTATAAACTACCATTAAAGAAAAAAATATTATTAACAGGGAAAAACACACAATGTACCGAGTCACTGAATTTAAAAAAAAAAAAATGGAAAAGAAATTACAAGGCCACGAATTGAAATCCTAAAAAAGCTACTTTCTATTTTTATTTTTATTTTTTTTACAGAACTACTGCGTACTCCAAATTTCATATATTTGATGTCATATATAGCATTTTTATATCAATGTTTAAAGGGTTCTTTCTTTTACTTTGAATTTTGGTATCCTAAGTTTGGGTCCAATGAGATTCTTCACATTAAAATTAAACTATGAAAAAGGTAAACTATTTAATATTTGCTTTTTTTTACTGAAGAATATTTTACATTTGGTTATTTTTTATTTAGCGGGGTTCCTTAATTACTTAATTATCAGCATTAAGTTAAATTATTATTTTTTGGTTTAGAGAAGGATCATGTTACTTAATAAAATCATGATAATTTTGTCAAATGCGGAATCTCTTATAAACACGCACATTATTTGAAATACATTTACTATGAGATATTGTATAAATGCACACTATCACAAAGCAATGCACACTCGTGATTCACACGAGATAAATGAGTCCACGCAATAAGCACCCACCAATGGATTTTTTTTCCATGTTAAGAGGAAAACACTGCTTCGTGCTTTGCCTAAGCGAGGATGCAAGACAATTTGAGACATGATTTTGATAGGCTGCCTCATTCTTGGCTAAAACATACAATTTCATTTTTAGGGTTTTTTGGGCTAAAAAATGATACAAGTGAGTAACGAAATTGCCCTACTTTGATTTGATTTGATGCAAGTAAAAAGTAAAAAGTAAAAAGGTTTTGATTGATTTTTTGTTTTGTTCAAATAACATGACTTTAGTTTATTTAATTTTAAATTTTTAGGTCTGCTTTGATGTTAGTTTTTTCTTCGACAATCCTACTATTCTTATATAACCAAAAACCCTAATCATTTACCAATAGCATTAATTTTTTTTAAACAACATAAGATTAGTTAACTAGCTATAGTGTGATAATTGATATCATATTGAATTAATAACAAAGTAACAATTATATTAGTAGCTGTTTGATTAGGTTTGAAGCAGATGAAAAGCAAGAAAGCTTTAATTGCTTTTTACTTTTTCCAAATAATACAGTCATTAGTTTTTCTGACTTGAAATTTTTAAGTATTATTTAATGTTAGCATTTTCTTCAACAATCCTAGTTAGGTAGGACTAACCTTATTAATTTTGGTCCAACATAGGGTCCATTAATAACAATAAAATTGTTTCAACAACATAAGATTAATTAACTAGCTAATGATGCGACGATTGATGTAGTATTGAATTAAAAACAGAATGACAATGAGGACATAGGTGAAAAGCAATAAGACTTTGATTTGATTTGATAGAGATGAAAAGAAAGAATGCTTTACTTGATTTTTGCTTTGTTCAAATAACACTGTCAGCAGTTTTTTTTTTAATTTAAAAATTCTAAGTCTCCTTAAATGTTAGCTTTTTCATTAGCAATCCAAGCTAGCTAGGATTAACATTATTAATTTTGGTCCAATCTAAGGTCCATTATAGAACTTTTAACCACAATTATTTGCTAATTTTTAACCTTATATAAATATTTGTAAATTTTAAATATCAAATTAAAAAAACATAACAATAATGTTTTTATTATTTTTAATAAAAATAATAGGAGGTCCAAAATAATTGGTAAGACATAGAAATTGACAGTACAAGCTGTCCTGTCTGGAAAATCTGGAAAGCGCCAATTGACGACCTTGGCCCAAAACGACATGGGTGGCAGTTGAAAAAACGACACATAGATTCGAGGTTGAGAACAAACAACCGACACGACATCTGACTTGTGGACCCCGCCTACGTCGCACTCGGTGTTTCGGTCAAAGAACCTTATTATCAATTCCGTCCTCGACATTATAATATTAATTAAAAAACAATGACAAAAAAGAATTACATTTATATAAACTTTAAAAAACAAAAATTTAAATAAATAATGTCGAATTTAGCTGGCGACATTAGACCTCTTCCCTAAGCCAAATGCTGTTCCTTTATTTATTAATTTTTTTATCTGATCCCTTTAACACGTTTTTTTACGAATAATTATTTAATGAAATAAATGAAGAATTATATAAAATTAACCAACCACTCTTAACTCTGATTAATTAAGTCTAATTACTGTGATACTGACATTAAATCAACTTGTAATCCTTTAGAGAACATGGTTTCTTTTTCCTAGAAAACTGGTCATATCAGATTTTTTTTTTTCAGTTAAGGATCATTATTAAATTAGCAAATCCATATTGGAAGGAAAAAAAAATTATTGACTCCCTGAACTTTTTAACATGTATGATTGTCTTAATGCTTATTATAGTTTAGAATATTAGATTTCTAATTATCAAATTGTTAACAAAAATAAAATAGCTTTGTAGGCATTGACATTAAAAAAATAATTTTTAATTATTTTTCATGTAAAATAAAAGATTTACTTAAATAATAGGCTCAATCAAATTTATGTATTTTATGCAGAATTAGTCAACAAATAAGGGCTCTTTTAATAGTCTGTTAAAGACTCATTTCCCTCCCTGAAGCTTCTTCACATTTCCTCGTTCGTTCCATCCCTTCACTACTTTATTGAATTCTATATAAATCTATGTTGTCGGGGTCCCCAAGGGTTTGAGACACATCAAATCACCTAAGAAACAAATTTTCTGTATTTTGTTTTTTTCAGTTTCAACATGGAGAAGAAAGACTGGAAAACTGTCATGTTTTCATGCCTGGTGGTGGCTTCTTTCTTGGCTTCATCGTCCGCCCAAACCTGTCTTACTCAACAATTTTCCAACAACAAGCGATTTGCCAACTGCAGCGAACTTCCAGCTTTGAACTGTTCCCTTCACTGGACATATGATCAAGCAGCTGGGACTGTTGAGATCGCCTTCAGACACGCCGGTACCACTTCATCAAGATGGTCAGCCTGGGCTATCAATCCCAAACGGACCCAGAATGTTGGGTTCACAGGCTTTGGTTGCCTTTGTCAACTCCAGTGGCGTCGCTCACGCATTCACAGCATCAGTTGATACCATGACCCCTTCCATGCAAGGGAGTGATTTGAGCTTCGAGGTTCCAAGCCTTTCAGCAACGTTTGAGAATAATGAAATGACGATATTTGCTGTTCTGAGAATCCCTGAAAACTTGTTATCTACCAGCCAGGTTTGGCAGGAAGGTCCCGTGAGTAACGGCCGACTAGGGGCTCATCCGACCACCGGAGCCAACCTGCGGTCCGCTGGAAGTGTCAATTTCCTCACAGGACAATCTGGAGGGAGTGGATCAGCAGGTTCAAGAACTAGAAGAAGAAATGTGAGTGACTATCGAATCTTGGGTTAATTCACTTAGCAGCTTGAGCTCTGTAGTCACATTGGGTTTAAATTTGAACTGGTTGAATTTTCTCAATTTTCAATCATATATAGATTTAAAATTTAAGATAAAAATAAAGGATTCAATACTGCAATTTCTTAAAGGTGTGTTTCGTCTTGAATTTTCCAGATTCATGGAGTACTGAACACTGTCAGCTGGGGAATCTTGATGCCTTTAGGAGCCGTAACCGCTAGGTTCATGAGGGTGTTCAAGTCTGCAGACCCGGCATGGTTTTATCTCCATGTTGCTCGCCAATCGTTGGCCTATACTGTTGGTGTTGCAGGATGGGCCGCTGGTATTAAGCTCGGCAACGATTCTCCCGGAGTCACGCAGAATCACCACCGGAACATTGGCATTATCCTCTTCTGCTTCGGAACTCTTCAGGTAATTTCTTCTCCCTTAACATCAACATAGTTAAATTCAACCATTGAACTCAGATAGCTTTCATGGCGTTTCCAGATTGCTCCCTCAAATGACTACTTTTCAAATTTATTCCTGCTTTTGCAAAGGTTTCTTACATATTTTAAATGAAATTATTGGCAGGTTTTTGCTTTGCTTCTGAGGCCCAACAAGGATCACAAATACAGATTGTATTGGAACATGTACCACCATTCCATTGGTTACACTGTCATCATCCTCGGCATCATCAACATTTTCAAGGGTTTCGAAATCCTTCAACCCGATGAAAAATGGAAGAGAATTTACGTCGGCATTCTCATATTTTTGGGTATTATCTCCACTTTGTTGGAAGCATTCACTTGGTACATCGTTCTCAGGAGGAAGGAGACTGGATCTGATAAACGCTCTCAAACCATGAATGGAGTCAATAAGGGAGTGAATGAACATGGTGCTAGGGGACAACAGGGCGTGTAATAACCTTTTTTATTTTTTTTTAAAATATTTAGGATGAACACTCTAGGCTTTTTCTTTTTCTTTTTATTTTTTTTCCTTTTTGTATTGTTTCGTAGGTTTAAATATACCATTTGCATTTTTTTTATGTAATAGTTTATACTATTTAAATTTTTTATTTTTTAAAAAATTATTTATATTTAATATATTTAAAAATAAATATAAAAATATAATTTTTTAAATAAATAAATAAAATTTAAAATTAATTTATTATATTTATATCGAATATATATTTATATTCGATATTTATTTAAATCTAAATAATATAGACGATAGTTATATTGTGATTCTCCGAGTCTTACACTATAATTTTGGCATGTATAGATGAACTTGCTTTTTTCCTTGTCTTTGATTCCATTTTTCTTTCAATTCATTAATCTCCACATGTTGGGCTGAGGAAACTAAACAGCAAAATCGAAGTACGACTAATTTCCATTGGTACCATAACGGCGAAAAAGCATGGGTCATTAAAAATAAATATTGTGTATGTGAGGTCCAATGAGATAACGAGGATTGACATTTGCAAACCGTGTTGGATTATTTATTTGAGTTGAGTTTTAAGTATAGTTTAATTTAATTTAAATTATTATTTAATAATAAAAATATTTTTATTTAAATTTAATTATAAAAATATAAAAATATTAATATAAAATAATTTTTAATTTTTATTAATATTTATATAAATTTTCAAGTTGAATCCAATTTTATCATTAACAAAACTTTTAAATAAATTTTAGATTATAAACTTAATTCAATCTATAAATATCCCTATTTCTAACGTTGGGTGGCCCATGAAAGTTGAGAAACTGAAATTTAAGCCCAAACAACCTTTAAAAATGATTTGGCAAGTCTAGTTTAGGTTTAGCTTTCGTTGATAATTACCACGATTACTTTTGGAACAAAAGAGCGAGAACCCTTTTCCTATTAACAAATAGTGCTACTTTCTTTTTAATTGGATTTGGTTTTTTTTGCCTTGGATTGTAAATTTGAATCAGTGGATTTTTAAATATGGTTTGTTTATTTTTGGTATAAAATTAATTAATTATATATTTTTTTATGATTTTAATATATTTATCATTGAGCTTAATAATATAATTACACTTATTATGCACACGAATTATTAAATTAATCTGATATCTGTATCGTATTAATTATGAATATTATATATATTAAACAATTGAAATTATTTTACTTCAAACAAATAAATAGCTAAATATTTTTAATTTAGTCAAAATTTAACGGATAACTTTTATAGATTATGAAATACAATGATAGAATAAAATAAGCATAGATCGTATAAGAAATTATGAAAATACAAAAGAACCAAATTAATTTTACACAAAGTGAATTTTTTAATTAAAATAGAATTTCGTTTTAAACATGTTTTTATATATATATATGTATATATATATAATATAATGAAGAATGGGTTCTGCCTTTTGGGTTGGAATTAATCACTGTCATGGAGAAAGAGCTCGTTGCAGCCCAAACCGTAATATTTACTCTTCAATATAGATAGACACATACAGCCCATAGAATCATAGCCCAATTTTCTTGCGACCTTCCTCCACCAATATTGTTTCATATTAAGCTTGTTATATCTCGTATTTTTTTTATTATTCTTATAAATATAAATATAAAAAATTATTAAATATATTAAAATTTTAAATCCAAAAAGCATGTGTCGTGTTTATTTTTATATCATATTTCTTTACAAACAAATAGCAATTTTGATTAAAAAATGTGATGAAAATTAACCAACCATATTCTTTTCTTTATTTTAAAATTCTACTTTAAAGCCAATTAAACACTGGCTGTGATATCATACGTATTAGTTACAGACTTTCGAAGGTTGTGAATTTAAGAAATTTAGATACGTAATATCTTTTTTTAGTGAGTTAATTAGAATTAAGGTTAGGGGTTATGTAGATTAAGAACTTAAATATTGCTACTATGAAAAATTAATGGAAAGTAGGATAATGAAAATGGCAAAAAAAAAAAAAGAAAAAAAGAAAAATGGAAAAACGGCAAGTTACATGCAAAAAAGCCATAAAATATTTTCAACTTTCTAAATAAAGAAAATTTAATGTATAGTAAATTATACAAGTATATAATCAAGCATTTAAGTATATCGAATAATTTAGCTAAAAATTTATGTATGAAAAATTAACATGGAACATCACAGTTATCTAAATCTTGGCATGAACGATCTGTGGATTGCAAAGTAGCAATCTCTTTGATGATGTGAGATTTGTCCGCTTCAAACTGTTCATCCTCTGCAGCAAAGAAGAATATTTAACGTTAGTTTTTTTTTTTTTTTTTTGATGAAAAGAAAGTCACGGTTTAGGAATACCGAAAATGATTATAAATATTCAAATTTAAATATTATATTTATTATTTATTATTTTTTAAAAATGATTGTATAAATTAACTAGATTTAGTTCCAAGTTCATTAACATTAGTTTACCATATATATATATATATATGTATATAGAGTTCAGAGAGTAATTTTAAAACAGTTGTTTTTTTCTACCTTTATCAATGGTGAATTCCCCAAGGAACCGTAGAAGCTTGCTCCTATTTGTGACAAGGATACTGATGATCTCAGGAGGCTTATTTTGATTAGCAACAAACAGCTATCATCAACAAACAACAAAATTAATAGGGAAATGAAAGTGAAAATTGATTAAAATAAAACAAAAAATTTTTAAAAAAAGGGCAAAATCTGCAATCACAAATATATGTGGCAAATTTCAGCAGCGGCAGCATATTATTCACCTTGAAAACATGAAAGGTATCTAGTTTTATTGTCTTGTTTGAATCCTACAGATTGGGAGAGCCAAAATTATTGAGTTATATAGTAAAGCAGAAGCTTTTGTATATGTACAGAAAATTGGTGTTCCACCGAGGTGTGTACCCTGAGAAGATTCATCATGATCCTCATGTTATCTAATGACGTCACATACCGAACCATCACTGCAGAATTTGAGCGATCTAGCAACATATCTCCAAGGAGCTGCAACAAATAACCAAACAGCATAGCAGGAGGTAGAGATATACATATATATATATATATATATATAAGTAAAAAAAAAAAAAAAAAACAAGTGTTATTGAGAGCGATCAGAAACAGTGATGAAGTTGGGAATTAACTTTATTTGGAAGCAAAATTAGCTGAACAAGAAGCATCTAAAAATATACCTTAATAGCATGTCGTCTGGTGATGTAGCATTCGGATTGCAGTAGTCGGGAATTGTATTCCTGGAAAAACTGTAACCAGGAAAATTTTAATGATTAAAACATTTGTTTTTGTAGTTAGATAATTAAAATAAAAAATTATGCAAAATTAAATGACTAAACGTTTGTTTTACCTTGAATTCATATCTTCGGATCACATGTTCTTATACTTATGCTAGTCACTAGATCATTCATGAAAATAATTTTGCAATAATACCATAATGCATCTAATCTAGATATTGAATCCAAAACTTTACCCAGTCATAGTTTGCAGAAAGGAATTCAGCCACAGTGGATTTATGCCTTGTCAAAAGCTCCTGCATCCAGAAATATATATATATATATATATATATATTTTATGTGTCAGAGTACATGAGAGTTATTTCCTAATTGACCATGGGCCAAAACAGAAGCAATGGCATTTAACAAAACTTCAAACTTGACTCAATTTATTCATTTAATCATTTTTAAAAATTAATATATAATAAATTTAAGATTTAAAATTTGATATTTATGATCTTTTATCTCAAACTACAACCTCCTTGGTAAAAAAAAAATAAGAGAAAAACAAGAACAAAAAGAGAAAAACAAGAACAAAAAGGTACTCGACTTTAAAAGTGGCTTGAACGTCTGATGCGATGTCGAAATTTGGATTTTGTAGATAATCAAAAAACTTCTTCATGTGCTCCGATTCCAAGACATACCTGTAAAATCAACCCACAAGATCACTCTATACTAGCTTACTGAAGAACGTATCAGCTTTGCATATGCAAATATAGAGAGAGACAAACCAGAAAATGTGAATCAAAGCAGCTGCTAGGTATGGATTCAAATTCTATATTTTGGTGCCTCAATCCTTTTGATTGTAAATCTATTTATAGATTATGAAATAATTTGCAGCAAATCAGTGTTCAAGAGCTTAATACCCTTTTTTTTTCCCCCTACATTAACCGTGTTATTTAATATGTTTGATCCCAATCACCCGAAATTCTGCTCGAATTTCTGACATAAAATTCCCCTAAGTTGTACAACTTCATTAGTAGGATTTAAATTACGGCTGTAACATTGTTACGGTCATTATTTTATGTTTTTTTTTGTGGTTTTTTCATGGTTGATAATAGCGATATCATTTGTTACATTCAGAATTGTGATAGGACAAGAATTTACTCTTATATTTGAAAAAGAATCCCAATTAAGCTGATTTCTTACCGAGCAATACTCTGATGACGGATGCACTCCCTTGAGATTGTACCATAAGTCCAAGCAATATCACTATCTTCATAACTAATTGCGCACACCAAAAAACTAGTTAAGATCACATGATTTCTTAGAATAAACCTCTTAATTATCCATGAAAATGAAATTGAGATCTCACCCAGGTATCAAAATATCCATAATGTCCAAATTATTTTCCAAATACTCAGAAGCAATTAGTCTTGAATTCACCCTTTGTCTTTGTAAATTTGCAATCACATGAGTCGCGTTTTGACGGGCCTACAAAATCAGATGCGCCAAATCAAAATAAGTAATAATCTTATTGCTTGTTTCCCAAGCCAAAAAAATAAAGTAAAATAAAAAAAAAATTGATATGTTCCATAAAATGCTAATGAATGCTTACTCCTGAATCCAAACTTGGAAGACAATTGATGAGGAGGCGAAATGTATCCTTTTGAAAGAACTCTTTAGTCAATTGTGCACAAGCATCTGAACTTGGCTCCACTATGCCATCGCCATAAAGAACTATT
Source organism: Adansonia grandidieri (assembly GCA_038382065.1). Classification (NCBI taxonomy): domain Eukaryota; kingdom Viridiplantae; phylum Streptophyta; class Magnoliopsida; order Malvales; family Malvaceae; genus Adansonia; species Adansonia grandidieri. Next base: position 6,359,108 of record JBBYHK010000020.1, on the reverse strand, counting down.
CTTATTTCCAACATTAGTTTGCCCAATTCTGAAATCTGCACAATTTATCAATCTTTGATGTCAATTTATTTTTCCCAAATAGTAGTTAATATAAATTCATTAGGAATTGATTTGATAATTAGTTTTATAAAAAATGACAGACTCTTCTATTTTTATGGTTCAAATAAAAGAACATATCTCTATTTGTTTTTCCAGATAAGAAAATTGTTACAAATTCAAAGATCCCAATATCAACTTTACTGAATAATCGTATCATGAATTAATGAAGTTAAACCCGAAGACACCTCTATAGAAGAATTAAACAATAAATTTTTAAAATTTCTGATCTTTGATTATCAAAAAGGAAACATTCAACAAGTAATTAATTAAGCCATTAATGTCCCTGAATTGAATATAATTTAGAGCGCAAATTTGAGCAAAGATAGAAACATATTATAACAAATAAAAGTTAAAACACTTTAACAATATCATCAAATATATATATATATATACACACACACACACACATATAACCTTCTCGGCTCGTTTGCGTTCACGGGTCTGATCGGTGTTGCTGAGAGCGTAAACAAGAAGGTCATGCATTTGCTGCACCAGCTCCACCGGCGTCCGGGGCTTGGACTTGAACAGCCCCTTCATATTTTCCCGATCCCTAACACCTCCTTTTCTTTCTCTCCTTTTGTTCACGTTAATTATTATCTCAAACTTCGCTTCAAAGGGCTTGGCAATGGACAATATTGACGCATGATTATTAGGGTTTTAGAAGATAAAAGGAGGATGGAATTGAAGAGAAAAAAAAGAAAAATGGGATCAAATTGAATCAATGCAAAAATGTATATTTTTAGGATATGAACGAAGCATTCTTTTAGGTTTGCAAAAGGAGGGTCGTTAGTTAGTTATGTATTTGGAAAGTGTTGAATAAAGGCTTCCCAATAATTTATCCTCGCTTTGCAATGCATTTGTGGTTGGATTTTAGTACACCTCAGTTATCATTATTCATGGAAGTTGGGGACATTGATAATTTTATCCATCTTTTTTTAGTTAAACATTTCACGTTAGATAAAAATAAGAAATGAAATACGAAGAAATCAAGAGGGGAAACATAAATAAAAACTAAATCGAAGAATTTTCACGCTTGAAGACTGTAAATTAGGGTTAGATCAAATATCAATTTAAAACCCATTAAGACATTTTACGTATGAAGACTATGAAATTGGGTTGGATCAAAGATCGATTCAAACCCACTAAGACATTCACATAGACATTTCTTTTTGGTTAATTTTCTTTGAAGAATATCTATCAAACGGAACATGGAATTATCATAAACAAAATAGCTCAGTAACTAGCTTGGACAGTGCTGTTTACCACAATTGATTTATTCTAACTGATTCTTACGGGCTAATTGCCAAGTCATTCACAGCTATTGGGGCTATTTGTCCTATCTTCCTTCAGCTGTTCACAACTCTTCCCCAGCTTCCTTTTCTTCCTTCACATGGTCTTTTATGGCGCAGTTATTCTATTACTTCTCTGAAATATTCTCTACCTCAGCTTCGATTTGGCTTGATCTTATTACCCCTTATCGGTTCATGACAATACCCCCTCTTTCACTGGATCCTTGTCCCCAAGGATCAAACGAGGGAAACTGAGATTTAGGCACAGAATAATCCTACCATGCAGTATTTTTGGAGCCAAGATTTAACCAAACCGCAAGGAGTTGAGTGAGTGCCAGATTATTTTTTTCATAATCCTTTTGTAAAGGAGTGCAGCTAGATAAACAAGAGGCTAGCCATACTCTTCCAGTTCAAGAAGATCTAAACTAGGAACTATATTGTTTCCCACTTTCTTCTGTAACAATCTGACATGAAACACGGTGGATTTTTTATATTGGTGGTAGCTGCAATTTGTAAGCTATAGCTCAAATTTTTGCTATGATAGGGTAAGGCCCATAGTATTTAAAGGAGAGTTTTAAGTTCTTCCTCTATGATAGGGAAGTTTACTTGTAAGGCTGGAGCTTAAAGTAAACCTCATTTGCAACATCAAACTGTCTTTCTTTTTTTTTTTTTCGTATTTTTGTCAACATTGGATTTCATTCTCTCCTGGGCTTTCCTTAGTTGATCGTACAGCAATATACTTAGTTGTTCTCTGTCTTTGAGTACTTGCTCCACTATAGAAACCTTAACATACAAAACAATGTCCCAGGCAAAGGTAAGGGGTTGGTAGCCATATAGTGCATGAAAAGGTGTCTTCCCCATAACAGTATGGTTTGCAGTATTATACCACGATTCAGCTAACGGTAGATATTTAGCCCAAGTTGCAGGCCTCAAGTAACACATACATCCGAGATACTATTCCAAGCACTAGTTTAGCATCTTGGTTTGTCCATCTATTTCCGAATGGTGGGCTTTACTGAGTAAGATAGTGGTGCCCAGTTGTTTCATCAGTTCTTTCCAAAATAAGCTGGTAAATATTTTATATCTATCTGAGACGTAGGAGTTCCAACTTCCAAGCTACTTATGCACATGGTTAAGGTATAACTGAGCAACATTAATAGCAATAAAGGGGTTTGAGAGAGGTAAGAGATGTGCATACTTGGTAAGCTTGTGCACAACCACCAAGATGCTGTTGAACTTCTATGCAGAGGCAGACCTTCCACAAAATCCGTACTAATAAGCTCCCATGCTCTGTCAGGAATAGCTATAGGTTACGGTAAACCTGAGTGAAGAACATGCTCAAATTCGCTTCTCTACCAGATGTCACACTACCTAATATACTCTTGTACTTGCTTCATTAGTTCAGGCCAATAAAAATGAGATTTGATCCTATAATAAGTTGTTTGAACCCCTGAACGACTTTCTTGGGGAGAGTCATGCATTTTTTATAGGATTTTCTCCCTTAACTGACCATGACTTCCTATGTAAACCTTGCCTTTAACTTTGAGGATTCCATTCTTGAAAGAATAGTGGGGGAAGGTAGTAGGTGCAACAACTGCATTAGTGATTTTATCTTGAGCTAATTCATCACTACTTTTGTGACCCACTCTGGAATAATGGTGGTTGATGACGGTGTTGAAAGCTTTCCACAGTCTTCATATTACCTGTATATGGCGTCAGCTACCTTGTTATGCTTCCTTTTTCTATACTAGATGTCATAATCCAATCCTAACAACTCAGTAAACCCCTTCTTTTGAATAGTTGTAGTTAACCTTTACTCTAAGAGATGCTTTAGAGCTTCATGTTCAGTTTTAATAATGAAAGCACCAGTCTCCAAATAATATCTCCATTTGCTTACTGCCATAAGAATAGCTAAATACTATTTTTCCAATATTTACGGCCCACCATGCCTTGGTCTTAAAGCCTTACAAGTAAGCAATAGTTGTCTATCTTGAGAAAGAACAGGCCCCAATCCTAACACTGTTTCCATCATTTTCCAAAAACAGGGGCTTTAAAAATTTTGGAAAAGATAGAACAAGAGCAGTAGACATTGCTTCCATTAATCTGTGAAAAGCAATGACTAATTCCGGATCTAGTGGAAAGATTCTTCTTAAGCATGTCTGTTAATGGTTTACTGATAACACCATAATTCCTGAAAAACTTCCTATAATAGCTAGTTAGGCTTATGAACCCTCTTAGATACTTCAGATTTTTTGGCAGTTGCCATTTCACCATTGGTTCAACCTTGGAAGAATCTGTCGCCACCCCTGTAGCAAATATGACATATGCCAAGTATTCTACTTGTTTTTTTACCGAAGAAGCAATTGGTATTTTTGGCATAAAGCTTATTAGCTTTTAGGACATCAAAAACAGTTTGGAGGTGTGCTGCATGCTAACTTATATTAGTGCTGTAGAAGTTTATCATCAAAGAGAACTAGCTTAAATTTTTCAAGATAAGGAGCAAATACATCATTTATCAGTGATTGAAAAGTGTAAGGGCATTAGTAAGTCCAAATGGCATTACCTTGAACTCATAGTGACCTGATAAGTCCTAAATGCTCTTTTGGAACATCTTCTTCCTTCACTCTGATCTGCTATGCTAATATCCAAAACTTAGATCAATCTTTGAAAAATACATAGCTCACTTAAATTCATCTTGTAAATCATCCGCCACCAGAATAAGAAACTTGTCATTGATGGTCATGGCATTCAACTGTCTATAGTCAATGCATAACCTCCAAGAACCATTTTTTTCTTAACCAGGAGGCAAGGAGAGTCAAGTGGACTTTTATTTGTCTGAATTATGGAAGAAGTCAACGTAACAACAACTTGATTCTCTAGTTCAGCCTTTTGGTGATAAGGAAATCTATATGGCCTTAAATTAACATGTTGTACTTCTGGTTTAAGGGTATCGAATGATTAGGATACCTCTTTGAGGGTAAACCTTGAGGTTTCTCAAATATGTCTTTACAGAGAAGGAGTAAGGATTGTAATGATTGTGGAACTTCACCTTGGTCATGTTCTACACTGATCAAATACAGTTTTCCCAATAGCTCAAGCTCCTTTTCTACTAGCTTCTGAACCCTTTAGGCTTGACGAACTGTCTACCTTCGAGTGTAATGAGCAGCCCATCCTTTTGGAATGTCATAGTCATATCATTGAAACCTAAGGTCAAAGGGCTATGTTTCTTCATCCAATCAACCCCCAATACCATGTCACTACCCCATATGTGAAACTCTCGAATCATGCACAAACTGGTGCCCTTGCATCTACCATGTCAACTACTTCCATTTGGCATTGCTGAACAACTCTTCTCTGTTAGCAACTGTAATAGCTAAAGGATTTCTACTAACTAACTCCTTTCATTCTTTTGCCCCTTGTAGAGCTATGAAACTGTAGGTACTTACACTATCTACCATGCAAAAATCCTAAATAGTTTAATCAATGCCATGAATTATATAAAACCGAACATTGCATGTGCTGTTGTCATTTTTAGTAGATTTACTTGTAATCTTAGTAATGAACAATGGCATGAACTAAGTAAATTGTTAAGATAATTGAAGTATACATTACATTAAGAATTGCATAGCAATTGTGAAACTTCTACTTTAGAACGTTACATTGATGCAATTTAGGCTTCAAAAATATAAGTCTAAATCCATAAATGCTTAGTTATTCATCATTAATGGTTTTATTGTGTTTCTTAGTCATCAATGAAGCAAACTTGTGAGATATTTTGTTCTATGAAATTTGAGTTTATTGCTGCATCACATGCAACTAAGGATTTGCTTTAATTTAAAAGGTTTCTTAGATGCATACTTTTCATTAAGAGAACCAAAGGACCAATCACTTTGTATTGTGATAATCAAGTTGCAGTTTACAATGCAAACAATGAAAGATTGTTAAACAATACAAAGCATATTGCCTTGAAGTATAATCAAGTGAGAGATGTTACAAAAATGTAAAGTGAATCTTGAGTGTCTACCTACAAGTCGAAGGTTAGCAAATCCCCTTACAAAACCTTTCCAACACTTTCAAAGGTATAGGACTAATGCTGGTCACTAGAGATAATTTTGATTGTTACTAACAATATCTCATTGACATTACTTGGGAAATTGATCCCTTTAAGTTTAAAGGATACTCTACTTATTTAAAAGTTATTGTGCATGAGAGTTTAAAAGAATATTAATCATGAATTGTCCGAGGAATTTATATATGAAATTCTAGATGCGTTCTTTTTTGGAATAAGGGGGATAATTAAAGTTAAAAAAAAAAACTATTCTTTATAAAATCCTATATCTAGATGCGTTGTTATTCCACAACAAGAAAGTTGGACATAAGTTCTTAACAAACATATAGCTACTTGAGTAGAATATTAAGTAAAAAAAATTGTGAAAATTGTTGATAAATCTATGTATTAGGAGCGAAGCTAAGAATTTTATATTTGGGAACCGAAATCAAAATATATTTCTTTATGAGGGTTAAAATATTTTTTTTCTATTTTTAACCTAAAAAATATTCAAAAAATCAAAGAAGTTTCGGAGCCAGGGGCCGAGGCCCTTGCCTGCCCCTCTTTTCACTCCCGCTACATATTATAAAAAGCCAAAAAAAAAAAAAACAAGAGTTTAACAAAATCGAGCACCACCAATAACTTTTTGGCCTAATGATTAGGAGTGTGTTGGAGTAGCATATTGTGTTTATGTTTGATTTCAAGAATCCCCTTCCCTATCCCCAATTTATCTTTACAATGTTGTTACCTTCTTTGTAACAAACAACAAAAAAATCAATTTCAACATCCCTAAAATGTCATTGATTCTTATTTATAAGGATATAGTTTCACCGTTTTAAAATAGGAGAGGATGATTTGATTGATTCACGTTTGTGGGCAAATCAACCACAAAATGTACATGGGCCAAGTAGATGTAAAGAAAAGAGCTAATCATAGCAAGTAAAACATGTCCATAAGAATTACTATCACTGATTAAAATAGAAAACATTTGGTTGAAATTTTGGTTGGTTGTAGTTTTCCTAAGCTCTCTATATAAATGAAGGCTTGGAACAAAATAAAAGGCAAAATCATTATTGCTTTAAGGAGAAACTAAAAGTACAAACATGGGTGTAAAATTGAATGTTATTACGGTAATGTTTGCACTATTACTTTTATTCATTTCAGCTGCTAAAGCTCAATCAGCTGTTATTGATGTCGTTGCCAAATATGGCGCAAAGGCTGACGAGCAGACGGATTTGAGTCAAGTAACCAAAATTGCCCCTAATTTTATTCTCCAATCGTGAATATATAGAATTGTATTTTATAATGATGTCATTATTCTTTTGTTTCAGCCATTGTTGGATGCTTGGAAGGAAGCCTGTAACTCCACATCTCCAACAACAATAGTGATTCCTAAAGGGACGTACTTATTAAGTAAAGCAACCCTAGAAGGTCCTTGCAAGGGTCCTATTGAGCTTCAGGTTCAGGGCACTGTGAAGGCTCCTGCAGATCCTAGGGCTTTCAAGGACCCTAATTGGGTTACCTTCAATCGCCTTGATCAACTGACATTGTCTGGCAGAGGAGTTTTTGACGGACAAGGACCCGCTGCTTGGGGCAAGAATGATTGTGCTAAAAACAAATATTGTGGCGCACTTCCCATTGTAAGGTTTCTTGCCTTTTTGCAAGAATTTGAGGGTTTTTTTTTTTTTAATTATCACTAACGAAATTTATTTCTCGTATTAAACAGAATTTGAGGTTCAATTTTGTGAACAACTCTACGATACAAGATATAACTACCAAAGACAGCAAACAGTTTCACGTTAATGTTTTGGGATGCAAAAACATTACTTTCCAACATTTCACCATCTCTGCACCTGAAGATAGCCTAAACACAGATGGAATTCACATCGGGCGATCGGATGGGGTCAACGTTATTAACTCAAACATACAAACTGGCGATGATTGTGTTTCTATTGGTGACGGTAGCAAGAATGTGGTCATCCAAGGAGTAACTTGCGGACCGGGACATGGTATCAGTATTGGTAGTCTCGGAAAGTTCGAAGCTGAAGAACCGGTTGCTGGAGTTAACGTCACGAATTGCACCCTGAGTAATACTTCGAATGGTGTTAGAATCAAAACGTGGCCAGCCTCCTATCCTGGATCTGCATCCGATATGCACTTCAAAGATATCATCATGAATAATGTCAGCAATCCTGTCCTCATTGATCAACAATACTGCCCTTGGAATCAATGCAATTTAAAGGTATATATACATACGAATCAAAATCATGAATATATAGATTGAAAAGAGTTGAATCAATTTTTTGAATCCATTATTTTTGTTTATGCAGCTTCCATCACGTATTAAACTCAGCAACATTAGCTTCAAGAACATCCGGGGCACTTCTTTTACTCAAGAAGCTGTCAAGCTCATTTGCAGCAGTGGTTTGCCATGCGAGAGTGTGGAACTGGCCGACATTGACCTTACATACGAAGGACCTTTAGGACCTGCATCCTCTCAATGCTTAAATGTTAATCCTAAACTTACTGGCAAACAGAACCCGCCTGCATGTTCCAGCCCTACCAGTTAAATCAATGGCATAGCCATTATAAAAAAAAATTCAGTACGGCTGATATTTGTATACTAATTTATATTATATAAATAATTGCTGCTTTTCATATTGAATATTTTAGAAACCTTTTACATTAAATTCAATTGTTTTTTAGATATTAAAAATATACTTCCATAAAAAAACTAGTACAACGTGATATCACCTTATGCATTCAAGCTTATGATATATAACTGTTCTTAAATTTATAAATTGAATAATTGGATAACGTTTGATTAGTGTTTTTATTATTTATCTATATACATATATATATATATATATATATATTTACAGGATACATCATTCAACTAAAACGGTTTTAAGAGAAAATTGAAGATTAATGTCAAAGATTCTCATTAGGAAAAAAAAATAAAAGTTCTTCACTATAATTCATATATTAAAAATAAAAATATATATTTTCAGTTTTATGCTAAGTTCAAGAGTAGATATTATTCATATGTGTACTTAAACGAATTTTATTTTCTCCACTCACTTTATCTTCTTATTAAATTTGAGTGGGGGGAGGGGGCTTATACAAGAAAATTGCATAAATTTTACTACCTTATAGAATAAAATTGTAGCTTTTTAGAATTTAATTAGGATCAATTGATCCAAAAAATTTAAGGTACACGTAACTATCTCAGTAATTAATGTTAATTACATGATATGGAAAGCATCTTTTGGCTTTCGAAATAAATTAAATTTTGCCTATAAACAATTGGTGGAAGCATATCCCCAGCATGCATCTTTCACTATTTTGAGTATTTGCGCATCTATTTTACAACTAGGATTACAAAGGTATTCTTGGGTTAGACTTGTTGGCTTTGAGTTTGAAAAATTTTATTTTTAGTAGTTTAAGTCTAATTCAGTTCGAGCACATAAGGCAAAAAAATTTGGTTCATTATTTAAAATATATTAAAATATTACAAATTTATTTTTATATTAATATTATTTTTATAATTAAATTTTAATAAAATGTTTTTGTCCACGTCTGACCCAATTCGAGCAAGATGTGAAAAATGACATTAATGCATTTTCACGGTTACTATAGAAATTAAATTTTAATTAAGTTTTATTCTAAGTATATTTTAAATATTTTAAATATATTTTTAATTCGATTATATATTAATTTTAAAAGGAATGTGTTAAGTTATGTTTATTTAAAATAAAATTTTTACCTTTATCTCTTTTAAAAAACAATAGTAATAAAGAAATGATTAAAAGAAATAATATGTATGGATATTTAATATTTAAAATATAATGAGAACACTATTAATCCCATGCTTTATTGGATTTGGTGTAATTGAATCAAGTACCAAAAAAAAAATATTAGATTATAAAATCTTCATATAACCTAAAAAGTAAACTACTTTTTAAATCATTTGATAAATTTATTTTAATGTATAATTGTTTTCAATTAACTCTTTATTTAACCATTAGATAAATTTATTTTAACAAGAATAAATATTAATTTGAGTAATAAAATCTTAACATGACTTTTTAAAAAGAGATAAAATATTGTATTTTTTAAATACATAAAAGATAAATTGATTTCAATAAAATACCAACAAATATTTTTTTATTTTTTCTTAAACTTTTTTCTCTTTTAAAAAAATATATAAAAATCAATTTCTTTATTACTAATTTTTTTAACAATATTTGATTAACTATATCCAATGGATGTGGTACAAGTTGCATTCATTTAAAAAAAAATCATGTTTTTTTAATACAAAGAGGCCACAGACAACATTAGGATTAATGAAGGGGATGATAGTGTAGAAATTAGAATATTCAATTTGTTTAATATCATCTCTTAAAAGGATTGCATGAAGAAATTAAATTAACTCCAAGTTCACATTTCATTCGGTTTTCATCAACCGCATAAGTACATATAAGATGATTCAAATAGTATTTCAAAGACAAATGATCAATTAAAAAAGACAGGTTTAATCACAAAAATAAATAAATAAATATATTATATCGAATAAATATCAATCTCTCATGCTTTGAGTCCGAATAACATAGATTTTAAGGAATTCACCTGATTGTTGTGGCTTGGACAGGTGTTTTCATCATCTTATGGTTTCTAGGAGCTTGTCTCTTGGTTGGCGCCTATCATGACAATGGCCAAATGGAGATTTGGGGTTACAAAGTAAAATGGTATTGGATCAAAGAATTCACCATCGAGGGCTTATTTGACCCAAACATTGCAGCAAAATGATATCTTGACACTTCAAAAATGTAAGGGCACGTCCGTCGTTTCCCTAATTCATCCGTCAGAGCTCTATGCATTTCAGAAAATGGCAACATCTTATTATAGAAACAGAGTACTTATTCTGTTTGATCCACAACATGGAATATTCAAGGAGCTAGGTGCGGAGGGTAGTCTTGTTAACCCAAAATTTAGAAAATTCTCTTAATATATATTTATATATTTAATATAATTAAATTGATCTCAAACTAAAATTTATGTTTATTTACTTTTTTATTTCTGTCTACCACTTAATTTTTTGCATTAAAATTTACAAAAAAATATAATTAATTAATCCTGACCTCCGAAAAAAAGTTAACTAGCTCCACCCCTTCAAGGAGCTAACATTTCCTTAAATGCCACATTGGTAAAATAGTTGTTCAATTCTTAGCTTTAATTCCATGTTATTCGGTTTTTTATTTTTTCTTAAAATATACATTTATATCATCTATGTATATATGATACATATATAAATATGGGTATCGGATATAAATCTTTAAATATATATTATAAAAAACTTTTAAAAAATCAAATACACTCATATTGAATAAATACTCGTATAACACTCATTCGAATCCGAGTAATATAAAATAAATTGACACTCGTATTAGTTTCTAAAGAGATAAAGCACCAAGGAGAGGTTAACCTATTGGTTTCAACAAAATTCCTTTGGTACTTTAGCTCTAAGGTAAGTACATATTTTAGATGTTTAAGAAGGGAATTATTACGGAAATAATTCAAAGGAATACCGAGGAATTTGTAAGTATTAGGATCGGTTTCCAATTTTACAAAAATCAATTTTTCTACAAATTATTTGTGTTATGCTTAGGATCAAAATTATTTTTAAATTAGCATGACATTTTAACTTATAAATAATACTCCATAAGACAATTAGCCATGATCTAACATTTAATTTTGAGAGGATCAATTAAAATTATATATTTTTTATAAAAAAAAGATATCCTATTATTTTTACTAATTATTATATATATAGGGAAGAAATGTAGTAATAAAAAGATAGAAAGCTCAACTCATCATTAACATATATATTTTTTGTCCCCATGTAATTATTTTTGTTGAATTTTTCATGTGAATTTAACCATGATCATTATTTTTAATAAAATCACAAAACTAAAAGAAAATTTAATAATAAAATTTGTAATTTATGAATTTTAAATTTTACGAAACATATTTTTTTCAAATAAAAAGTTAAGTTAATAGAATATTTTATAAAATGATGATCAAAATTGAATTTATTTAATTAAAAATAAAAATCAACAATTAAAATGAGACAGATGAGTATATGTTTACAATTCAGAGAACTATATATAGGGAAAAATTTACAACTGAAAAGCCCAAAATGAAATTAAAAAAGAAAAAAGTCAACAATTCGTGATTTTTTGAATCCATGGAAGGTACCTGGCAAACAACACACTACAAAATTTCTTTTCCTTGATTATCCAAAAAGAAAAAGAAAAAGAAAAAGAAAAGAAAATGATTCTAACAGTTTGCTACGACCTTTGAATTTTACATTAAGATTGCATAACGAAGGCTATCACTCACCATCAAATGATTCATCTCGGAAATTTGAGCGAATTCAGTCGACACCCAGACTCCATCGACTCCATTAACATGGGGTTGAGAGAAGCAAGAAATTAGAGGAGCTCTAACAACGCTGTAAATGACAGAAAGACCGTTCCAGGAGGAACCATGGGATGATCTCCCATCGATGAAAATCGGCATCTCATCAGCTCCATCATTGTTATTGTTATTATTCCCTTCACTTCCAACCACGTTTTCATCGGCTACTCGGGCGCTTTTCTTCATGTTTTGCAGATTTCGTCGCAAAACCACCAGCATACGCCACATTTCTTTTAAATATATATTATTATTTTGGGTGTTTCTGGCAATGGCAAGAGGTTTGATTTCAAGAATTTAGATTGCTTTATTGGGGGAGTAGGAGCTTGGAAATGGAAGAAGACGACCTTTTGTAAATGGATTTTGATAATGGCAACTTGCAACAAGTTGGCCCGTTAGTGCTAGTTTTCATCACAAAGGTTGGGTGATTTATTTTTTTTTCCTACAATTGTGGGGTCTAGTTTAGGCCAACATGCCGACAAAGTTGCATGATTGTGTATAAAAGCTTTCCATGGATGAATTTATTTATTTTTAAAATTTTCACCTTTATGAAACGATAGGCATGATGTTTTCTAAGTGATGCAATTGGATGAGTTTCTTAGGAACTATCACATGAGTACGGAGATAATTTGTAGGAACAAAAAAGTTTAGAGGGTATTGATATTAGGGATCTGAAGCTCACCCCCATACTTTCGTACTGATTCGAAGAATTTTTCAAAATAAAGGAACAATCAGAAGGCTCATGTCTTAGTATGGATTTAAAGAATTTTTCAAAGTAAATTCAAGGAATAATTAGGGGGTTTAGTGTTTAGGTTAATAATTTACTTGGATCAATGTTTACTCATGTTTTTATATTTAATTGTGAATACTTATGAGTTTTCTCTTTTCGAAGTTATTGAATAACTACGAACTCATCCAATATTATTTATATAGAGATCTAAATGCATATAATAATATAAAATTAATTAATTAAAAAATATAATAAACTTTTTTAAGGTTTCTTGAGTAGATATGATAATACGTGTATTTATATCATATTTAATGTTATAATGTATTCAAGGTATCAGATACTTTATATAAATTTTAATTCGCAATAACTCATGTTATATAAATTTGACACTTTAATATATTCATATTTTGTTTGTGTTATTTTTTTCATTTTATATTTTATATACGTTATATTTTTATTATTTTTTATTTCATATTTATATTATATAATTATATCACATCTAAAATTACTAGATTTATCATAAAGTTTATTTTAGTACATACCAACTCAGAAAAGCTACGAAATGTAAGCTTAGAGGCAAAAAGTTCAGTCGAAGAAGAGCTTTGTTTAATTTGAGTTTAAGTTATCTTAAGTATTAATTAAATTTATTCAATCAATAGAATCATAACCCGTTTAAAAGTTTGGATTAAATCCCTTAAAAATTTTCATAGATATTCTCAGTTCCTATCAATTTCTATTAAGTTAATGAACTCAAACTTAGTTAGTAAGGCTTATGTCATTATTTTTAAAAGATAATATTTAACAATTTTAAATTTTAAATTTTAAATTTTATAACTCATTTTCTTATCATACTGTAACCTTTTATATATATATATATATATATATATATATATATGTGTGTGTGTGTGTGTGTGTGAAACACTTTTTATCAAGATGATGATGATGATAACGTAGCGTTAAAGTTAAGGAACTCTTTTATATATGGGAACCAGATTTAGGGTACATAATCTATAGACTAAGAATTAATTGCCTGCATTTAAATGCATGAATTGATCGATAGAAGCTAAATGGCCATTGGACATCACCCATTGGCTCCACTCATACTGTTAATTTCCCTTCTTTCTTTCCATTTTATCATCCACTTGCAAGTGCAAATTGCATAGAAACCAAAGAAATAAAAACAAAAAAAATTTCAAACCTCATGGGCTTTTATCCTGGTGCACTTAGTTCAGATAAGTTAAAAGAAAAAAATGGCCAACAAATGTAATTAAAATTGAATTCTTTTGAACCGTGCTAGCTAGGTGAATCTGCAGCATTTACTGCAATAATTATTGATTTTATAACAAGAATTGGAATTTAATTTCGACCCTTTGTGAATATATCTATATAATATAATATAATATATTTCATATTCTATATGTGCTATTTTAATCTCTGACTTTTACTCTTTTTTAAAAAAAATTAATTTGATATTTTTTTTGTTTTTTTAGTATCTTCTGACCAGGTAGATCATAGACTAATCTCTCATAGTACTATTAAGCATTAAAACGGAGTTTATATTTTATGTATTTAATATTATAGATCTATTTTTAATAAAATTAATATATCATCTTTTTTATTATCAAAATATAAGAAAATAAAAAAATAAATTTTAAATAATAAATAAGAATATAAGTTATTTAAAAATGAAAAAAGAATTTTACATTTTTATCATTAAAAAAACAGAAATTTACTTTAGGTAATTTTAAAAAATGAACAGTTAGGAGAAAATAACAATTCTCATGATTGTGTGTGACATCATTCCATCACCTACTTCTTGTGATTTCCATGGCATCCAGAAAAAAGTTAAAAAAAAAAGTGGGGGGAGGGGTTGAACGTAAATGGACGACTTTGTATTTTGCTTCCCTTTATTTGGTGGCAATAATTGTTTTAAGGAAAATATAATACTACGAGAAAGTGATTGACCAAAAAGCAATTTTGATTTTTTTTTCTTTTAATATCTTATAATCAATATTGAGGCAAGTTCGTGAATCACGAACATCGCTTGATTTAAAAAAAAAAACACATACTTTAAATCAGCTAATAAATTTACCAGGAAAAAAAAAAACGCCTTTGGTTTAGTGCATATATTAATCTCCATCATGTACGAACTCATTTAATAATATGAAATATAAAGAAAATGTCTTGAAATTTTTTATGTCATACAAAAGCATGGTATAGGTAAAAATTTAATACAAGTCTTTGTATTATAGTTAACGGAGTATTTTAGTTTCTGTATTATTAAATTTTGTATCTTAATCTTTGTACTTTTAAAATTATAGCAAATAAAAAATAGTTAACGATATTAAAAAAAGTCGTTTAATTATTGATAAAACACTAACGTATTATGTGATATGAAATTTTAAATTTTATACAAAAAATAAAATTAATTTAGGGTCGGGTTTGGAACATCTTTTTATAAAAAATTTAAAATTTAACATCATTTGATACGTCAAAAAGTTATCGGCATTAAAATAATTTTTTTAACACCAGTAATCATTTTTCTTTATTTACTATAATTTCAAAAGTAAAGAAAAATGTTAAATTTAATAGTAAAGTGACAAGGACTCCTAGTAAAATTTTGCACATGATATGAATATGACAAATTTAATAAATATAAAAATAATATAATAAAATTATATAATATATTTAAATACGATTAATATAATATATTTAATATAAATATTATATTTGTATTTAAAATTTTTAATATATTTAATAATTTTTATTTTATTTATGTTTATACGGATAACATAAAAAAATGTAATCACCATTAACGCACAAAAAATTGAAAAAATTATTAGATAGTGCATCAACCGACTACGTTGCTGGAGTTCCAACCTGAAATGATTGTGATGGTATGTGCAAAAACCTTTTAAAAAAAATTTGTTAACTAATATTGCAATAACACTCTTTAGATTATTATATTAAATCAGATTTTGCTAACAGTACTCTTAAATTTTTTAAAAAAAATTAATTAATATTTAATTTATAGTAATAAAATTTTATAATTTAATGTTTGATAATTTTATTCATTATTTTCAATACATTGAATGAAGATATTATTATATATAATCTATAATATATATATATAAACACGAATATGAAAAATCATTTAAACTTATAAAAATAATTATAGATATTCATTATATTTTAAAATTTTTTTATCAATTAATAAAAATTTATCAAATTTATAAGTTAAAATTTTAATTTCATTGAGAGTGTGTCCTTAAATATATTTATTTGATGATAAATAAAAAATTTTAAATTTTACATTAAATTACTTTATTTTTTTAACTTTTAATTTTTCATTAACCTTAAAATACAAATAAATTTATTTAATAAAATATAAAAAAGTTAAGATTTATATTGGTTTTTCATTTTCATAAATTTTAATTATATACTAAAATAAAAATAATAAATTTATAAATTTGAATATCGAATGAAATTTTCATATTAATAAATTTACTTTTATTAATTTTAAATATTTCTAGCATATATAACAACATCTTTTTAAAATAAAAAAAATAACAAGATTTCACATTTGATATATGTGATCATACTAATAACCTTCAATAATACTTTTAGAATGTCCGTAAGTAAATTTTTATTAAATAATATTTTTTTATTAAAGTGTTGGAAATCGTAAAATTAAACGTAAACTAGCGCATTCAATACAAAAATATTACTACAAATAATAACTTAATTAATCTTAAAAGAATCTTCTTAAGACATTCATCAAAAAAATTCTTTAAAAAAATAATAAAAATTAATTACTAAATCCAGCAAAATGAAGCTGGAAGTCCTACTGATTACCGGAAAGTGGTAAGTCAAAATTTCATTGTTAAGTTTAAAGTCAACTGAAATTTGAAGGAGCTCATTATTAAATGAATGAAAACAATTATACCGTGGAAAGCTTTATTTTAATATTTAATATAATATTTATTTTCTAAATATGAGGATAGCCGTTGCTGAATGGTAGCTTGCCATGGCCCACTTCTTTTGATTACTGAACAATATGCAATTGCCAGTGTTATTGGATGGGACGCGTTAAGTAAGATTTAACTTATTTAATTTTGTTCAAAAAAAATTTAATTAATTTTAGTTATTATTAAATTAAATTTAAATTATTAAATAAAATAAATATAAATACTTTAATATTTGATTTAAATAATTTATGAGTTTAATTAAATTAATTATTTTTAATGTATATTTTAATTATTTTTAATTAATATTAAAAAAATTTGATTTGAACTCGAAAATGAATACGAGATAAATAATCAATCAATCTTAGGAAGGAGGTCATTTTTTTGTTGAAAAAATAAACTCAAACACTGAACTCAAGCTTTAAAAATCAAATTCGATTATATGAATCATAGAGAACTTTTTTAAATTCTTGTAAGACTATTACGCTTATATTAAACTGAACCTCTGCACACGTATATCTGGCAAGTTCACGATTGCTAACTGCTTTAGATCTATCAAAAGTCTAAAAGCTTTTAGTGAAGTTCAGAAATCATGTATAAATAATTGAAATAAAGGCTGAGTTGAAGTAAAAGAAACTTAACTAGTGGAACTCTTTGTTGTTTTTCCTATCTATTCTTACAAACGTGTCCACTTAAATGTCAAACCATACTCTGTAAACATTTTGTAACCTTTTTTTTTTTGACAATGTTCTGTTTTTTTTTGGATTTTATCAACTTTCATTCTGACAAATTTAGAAGCTCACTCACTACAATCACCAAAAGAACCTCAACAAAGATAAATTTTTTTGCTAGATTTGTAACTTTTTACAGCAATTAATTAGGGAGTTGTTCTTGTTCCATTCATTGCAATACAAATTTATTCTTAAGTACCCACAAGAAAATAAAATCTTAACAGAGCAAAACAGAAGGCAGCCGGTGCAAGCTTCAATTAGGTTTTCCAGACAAAGCTAGCCCCTAATATGAAATTAGTAAATACCCAAAAGGGAAAAAAAAGAAAGGAATGAGGATAATAAAGAGGAAGAAACCTGAGAATTGAGAGGAGGAGAAGAGGGTTTGATGATGACCATGAAGTGTTGCAAGCTACGTGCATTGAACTCTGAATAAGTGTTAAATATGAATATATATATATAATGTAAGTATATTTTAATTTTCTTCCTAATGGGCCCTTCAGAGCATAAACAAATCAGTAAGTTGAAGTGCCAAAATAAAATTGAATTCGATTTAAAGACATATATATATATATATATGGCTTGAACGTTCAAATTATATTCAGACATATAAGCTCTTTTTTTTTTTTTTTCTAAAAATTAAGGTACATTTGACCAAGTAAAAATTGTAATCAACTTACAAATTTCATCTTCTAAAGATTTTTATTAAAATAACTACTATATTATACTATAATGATGGTAAATTTGATTATTTAGATATATTTGTTGACAATGACCATATAATTTTTTTTTGGTACAAATAAAAGAAGATGAATTTGAAATAAGGGAATGGATGGTATATATTGATATTAAAACCTAAATCTTTTAGATGTGTCTATCGAGGATGACTAAATTTAGGATTCATTTTTTCTCTTTTAACATAATAGAAGAAAATATTTATATTTAATACACTGACGGCTATTAGTAAAATCAGATAATATCTTCTTGTTAAAAATAATTATATATAATTTTATTTTTAATGAAATGATATCATCTTACTCAGTGATAATCTATCAAGTAAGTCTTTTAAATGTAAAATTCGTAGAAGAAAAAAGGGGAAATGTTTCTCGTGAAGTCTTCGAGTTGCTAGTAATATGGAGTAATAGGAAGATCAAATCATACGACTAAACCATCCGATTTTGTAGGTGTACTTTGAGTTGAATGATTTTAAAGATAAAAAATCCTGATATTCAGATTTCGGTTATATGGGGGCAATTGGAAGAATTTTGACAGATTAAAAATGTTAAAAACAAAAGGACTATGATTTATTAGTATGATGAAGACAACATGCATACCCCTTCTAATAAACATTCAGATTTTGGGACAGGAACCATCCCTCGCAGAGAACAACAGACCATGAAAATCACCCCCAATATGCCAATGAATATGGTTAATTTAGGCATTTGGAAAGTTATCATTGGTGGGTCATTCCCATTCCCTGGTCCCAAGCTCTATCCACCTTACAACATCCTTATTGAAGTACATGCAAACCTAGCTAACAGTAGCCTCTATCGACAGACTCCCATTGATACGCATAGATATCTCACAAGCTTTTTACTCAGTCCTCTCAGCTGGAGCTTCTGTTTCAACCTTCTCGGTTTCAGCTGGTTTTTCTTCTTCCTTAGCAACTTCCTCTTTTGGTGCTTCAACCGGTGCTTCTGGTTCCGGTTTTGCTGCTGCTGCTGCTGCCTCACTAGACTTTGTAGCTTCTATAGTTTCTTCAAAAGTTTGCTCGGCGGTCTTCTTGCTTTCCTCGACAACTACTGGTTCCGGCACTGTTTCTTTAGGAGTCTTCTCTTCTTTTTTCTCGATTTCTGGCTCCTCAATGACAACCTTGGCTTCTTCCACCATCTGATCCTTTGTTTCATCTTCAACTGAGGCCTCGGGTTCCAGTGTCAGGGATTCTTCAGATGCTGCTGCTGCTGCAGGATCTCCTTCCTTTGGCTCTTCTGCAACAGGTTCTTGAACCTTAATTGATTCTTCAGTTTTCTCCCCGTGAAGTGCAGTTTGAACTGATACAACCTAAAGAACAATATCAAATAAGGAAAAAAAAAAACATTTTGGTTATTGGACTATGAGATTCATTTTTCCCTTTCAGTCTGAACTGGAGAGTCGGACATGTTAAATTCCGTACGAACTGTCTTGTAAATTTTGTTGTAACTAAGATTTTTAGTATTATTAAGCAGACTAACTACTGTATATAACTATGACAAGTGATTGTCATATATTCAGTTCTTACAGTACATAAAAGTTAAATTAAGTCTCTAAAAGCTTGCTTAGCATGAAAAAAGGATTTCAATAACTAATCTCAAGATCATGATCCCATCTTTATAATCAGTATTCTAATTAGCTCCATCTATGAAACAAGATTGGGTGATTATGTTACCTAAATTTTTTATTTTTTAAAAATATTTATATAATTATTCAAATATAAGTATCTTGTATGATTCTTAAAAATTAAAAAATTTAAATAAATTCATATCAAATATATATTTATTTTTGATAATTACTGAGTTTAGATAATATAAGTGACAATTGGTGTAAACTAGGTGCAAAGATCAGCTAATGAGCCCAAAAGAATTGATAAACCAAGCACAAAAAGGGGAAGTTAATAAATAAGAATTCAATACCTCTGCAGCAGCCATAGGATTCTCAAGGAAATATAATTAGAACTACAAAGAAATGTGAAAGAACCTGGATAATATATGTATATATATATAATATTAAATGGCAAACAAGAGAAAGAATGCTTTTTGTTTATGTAGAGATGAGAAAAAGATAGCAGCTTATATAGAGGTTTATAGGTATAAAAGTAGAAGAGAGAGAGAGAGAGAGAGAGAGAGAGAGAGAGAGAGAGAGAGAGAGAGAGAGAGATGGTGGGTGCAATTGAAGGATCTTGGGATTTGACACCTCATCTAACTTACTACATGTAATTAGCATGTTCGGCAATAATGTTGTAAACTTTTAAAGTTTGTCTTGGAGACGAGGTTATACAATATTTAACACTGAGGATGAAATTTTTTTTTAATTTTATAAATAAATTAAAAAAATATGTTTTGTTTGAGCAAAACAACAATCCCACATCGATTTATTAAAGATATGGACTGTGGCTTACAAAGTAAGGTTACCCTTTACTTATTGATGTATATTTTCTCAAAAGATAAAATTGTGATGACAGTTTGTGCACTGTTCCAAAACGGATAATACTTCATACTGAACACAGTCTAACAATTCTTACATCAACAATGGCACCGTATGTGGGAAATAGCAAGCTATAAGCTCATAATTGAAATCTCACTTAAGCATATAAACATGTCGACTCGATTTATCACATATATTGTGGCAAACTTGACCACTCAATTTACAACCGAACTTGCTTACTCGACCTACACAATCCACACCTTTACCTAGGGGGCTAGTGTTGTGGCAAGACAATAATTCTATATCGATTAGTCAAGGATATGTCGGATAAAACTGTAAGGACAATCTGTGCACTGCTCCAAAACAGACAATACCTCATAACGGACACAGTCCGATAATCCGTACATCAACATGTTTAATTATTGTATCTATGGAGTATTTTTCTACCACTTAAGATTTAAACTGATCACTTACCAAGAAATCAAATAGTTATAACACAGTCTCCGAAAACTGTAAAACTTGATTAGAAAAATAACAGTTGTTGAAGTTAAAGCCAACCAAGAATAGCCAACGCTTTTGATCATTTCAGCCTTGAATTATTCTTGGCATGGTGTGGATCCCTAAAGCAACATGCTTGCTAACTGAAAACTTCGTACGCTGGCGGGCACCTGAGTGTGCCTCCACATTCGTAAAAGTTATTCCTGCCTGCCCCCGACCTGCCTCAGGTAATGTGTCGTTGCTTTTGCCTTCGCCTCCTCCAATTTATGGGACTCTCATTTTCATATATGGAAATTCTAAAAGTATTTATATTATTTTTATATTAAATTATATTTGAAATATTATATATTTATATAAATTTTTATATTAAATTTTATTTATAATATTATATATTTATATAAATTTTAATATAATAATAATTTTTAATATATAAATTTTGATATATTTATTATATTTGTATTATATTTATGTTATTTATATCTATCATATTTTAATTATTTTTATAATATATTTAGAGGTGACAAAATAAATTTAAACTTTGATGACTCGCTGAAAAATATTCTAACTCAAACTCTTCTTTGATCAAAGAGTCAAAAAATCAAAATTTAAAAAACCATATCTAAAATAGTTTTAAGGTTGAAATGAATTGAAATCATAAATTTCAAACCCATAAATATTTAAACTTAAAAAAACCCGAACGCACAAAAAATTTCAAATTTAATAAAACCTAACCCAAAATAATACGGCCTAAATCCGTTTAAATTTGCTTAATTTCCACCTAGATATGTTGGCATAGAGATTATGCTCAAAATTAATTAAACAAAACAGATCTTCTTGGAGACGGAACTAGCTGATTTCTTTCGAAGGAGTTAAACGTAACGATAAAAAAGTTAGAATCTTTTTAAAATTAATATATTCAATTTAATTAATAATAAAAAAAACATATAATATATTTATTTGATGCATTATTAAAAGATAAATGTATAATGTATTAAAAATTTTAAATTTTTGGAGTCCGAGATTAATAATTATATTTGTATATAAATCTTAATGCATAAAATTAAATTATAAATAAAAACAAAAAAAAACTAAATGAATATAAATTTTATTTTGGAAGATCAATGTAATTATATTTACTATATAAATGCATATAAGTTATATATACACTAATTAAGAGATTTTCAAGACTTTTAGAAAAACAATTTAATTATATTTATTGAGAAGGGATCCGATTACACTTATGTAAAATTAAATTAGTTTTATATACTTTCATAACTTTATATAGGCTTCATATTTGTTTAATCTGATTATCATATTTCATTATCTATTTAAATAGATGATGCACTTTAAGTTTTGAGTAGATAAAAAATATTAAAATATTTGCTCGATGTAAAAAATTTTTAACTATTAAATATATACTAAAAATACTATTCTTAATTAATATAATAAAAATATCAGATCGATTAATAAGTATAATTATATTATTTAATCTAATTATCGATTAATTAAAATATAAATATTATATAAAATTATAAAATTATATAAAACTAAATTAATTTTATGCAAAAATCTCCCTCTATATTTATTTTATAAATGCAAATAAACTACATACGATAAAGGTTTCCGAATTTTCGAGGCTAATCTCCTCTAACGTCTTTTCACTTTCGGCCGCTCAGTAAAGTTGGCCAACACCGGCTGCGTAGGGGTGGAGCCTACACAGAACATTGCTACTTCTCTCAACGAATGGTTATTTGATACGTGACATTCAGAATATCGACCACGTTGGATGATGTTCGACCGCTAACCCCACTCATGTCATTATTTGGATTTGATTGGGTGGCTTTTATGGGTTAGTTGACCCCGAATGCATGCCAGCTTGATGAATTCGTTGACGGGTTTGAATGCCATTGCCATCATTTGAATCAGATCATCAATCAAAGAGGTGGTGAGTGACCTTCTCTTGGAATTAACCCTTCTTTTTTCAACGCCATAAATGATTATTTATCAGCCTAATTTCTTCATTTTTGTTGCCTTTACATGTTTCAAAGTCTTTGTAATTATTAAACTTAGCATATTATAATTTAAAGTTTATATCAATATATGTATGACTTAATTTTTATTGTATAAAGTTATTTGATATTAAGGGGTTCTATTTAAAAAGTTTAATTCATGAGTTTAATATGAGAGTTCGATTCATAATTAGTTTACCAGTTCGATTCATAGACCATGTTTAATTGGTCCAATTCATTGGTCTAGTTGATGGGTCTGATTCATGAATTCAATTAAGAGGTTTGAATCATGAATTTGGTTTATCGATTTGATTTATGGGTTTCAAGATTATGGTTTAATATTAAACTTTACTGATTAAGGTTTATAATTTAGGATTTAGATTATAAAAGTTCCCTTCATGGGTTCACTGGCTTTAGGCTTTAAGATTTATGGTTTAAGATTAAGGTTTAGTTTTTAGAGTTTAAGGTTTTAAGGTTAAGTTCATGGGTTCTATTCATAAGTCTAGTTCATGAGTTTAATTTATAGATCTAATTTATAAATCCCATTTAAAAAGTTTAGTTTATAAGTCCAGTTCTTGAGTTTGGTTCACCTCAACATGTGCCGATGCTACAGTAAAAATGGCAAATGATAATGGAACCTGTAAACAAATACAAAATTATGATAATGATCTTAAACTTGTCATCCAAGAAAGAGAGATGGCGAGAATTACCTTCTTTCCTCATGACTTATAAAATCAAAATAACACACTAACGAATGATGCTATTCCTACCCTTTCCTAAATTTACTTTCATATTTCATAAAACAATAAGATGAATAACTTCAGTTGAACTAAATAAAAGAAAAGAAACCATTAAAACAGTATCACTTATAATTTTAATTAAAAGGTGAAGTATGCATTAAAGAGAAAACCTCCAAATAGTCAAGACCAACATTAGAAGGATACCATTGGGAAACAAATTTCCAGTACTTTGCTCATCCAACAAATACCCTAAAAATTGAAAACAAACCAGTGAACTGAATTGAAGCAATATAATATTTTACCAATACTTAATTTTTTTAAAAAAAAATAACTAATATAAACATTATTTCATAGGAGTCAATAACTAAGAAAAGATCATAAAAGTTTAAAATAAAAAATGAATTATATTATTCTAAAAACAAAAGGGGAGAGTAAATCGAATCCCATTTAAAAAAACCCCTAGAGAAATCTAAATTGAAATCAATAGAAAAATTTTGTTATATCAAAAATGATTTGCAAGAAACCCAAACATGAAAAGTAATTATAGACAAAAATATATATATATATGTAATCATAACATAAATTTGAAATACTCATTAGGGGTAAAATAGTTTATATACTAAGGAAATTATAATAATTGAAAAGAAAAAAAAAATGGGAAAAGAGTGGATTGAAAGTTTTCGGGAGATTGGTAACCTTGGAGATAGAAAGTGAATAATTACAAATTAAATGCCCGGTGAAGTTTTTATTGATTTTAATTAGTGAATTAAATACTCAATTAGAGAATAGATAACATCAAATTAGAATTAATTAGTTCTACAAATTTTAAAAGACACCAAAAACAGATACCTTAAATAGCTCCTTTCGGAATACCTAGATTTATGATAATCAAATATGATTATTTCATTTTAATTCCAAGCTAAGGAAAATCCTAGAAAATAATAAGAGTTAAATGTCTAATTTTACCCTAATTACTCCGGTTTGGAGTTGAAAATATATAATAGATTCTTTCTTTTATAGCTGGTTTGATTTTTTTTACAATATTAAAGTAAATTATGGTGTTTCACCGTAATAATATTTATATCTGATAATTTATACCATATTGGCATTAATACATTTAATAGATAAAAATATTATAATAAATATAAAATAATATATTTAAATATGATTAATATGATATATTTAATACATAAAATATATACTTAAATGGTCTAAGTCTAAATATGATACCGAGGGGAATGATCTACTAGGCTCTGTAGTCTTGTTTACATTTGGGATAGCTTTCAAGTTGAAACAGCCTGAACATGCATTGCACATGCAATTGCACTTTATTTGAGCGGTTGGATTGGGTCGTTCTTTTTTTTCTAATCTAAATTCAATTTAATTTAACCTATCAAATGTTGAATAAACTTTACAATTGACTCAACCTCGAAAAATTTAAATTCCAATCCGTATCAAGAATTTCACTAGCTTCTCTTAAATAGATATATATATATATATTATAATTATATTTAAAATATTTAATATAAACATATATATCTTATAATTATATTTAAAATATTTTATATTTATATAAATTTTAAAATATTTATATATTCATTTTACATTTGATTTTTTTTGTTTTTGTGTGTTAAAGTTTGTGACTTGTGAGGTCTATTCCGAAGGGACCACTAATCAGTCTAATTCATAAAATAAAAAACATGGGATCATGGGACCATTGTGATTGACAAACCGTCAAAACCAGCTCAGAAAACCCTTTTTATCCTTTCCTGTCGCATTTAATTTCCTCCCGCTGGTTCTTAAAAATTTAGGTGGAAATTGCAAATGAGTCAAAAGCCCCCCCACTACTTCAGGCTGTCTTTCCCTCGTATTCTATCAATCTCACCTTCAATCATGCTCTTCCCCTTAATGCTTAATGAACCACTACAAATAAAATAATAAGCATTTATATATTTATTATTTTAAAAAGTCTTTATATTTAATATGATATATTTATTAAATTTAATAAAAATTAATACATTAATTATATATTTTTTATATATCGTCTAAATTAACATTATTAATAGACTGTTAATAGGTTGAATAATTTGTCTAATTCAACAAGTTTAACTTATATTCAGCTTGACGTGAATATAAGTTTTTTTAATTCGGATTGAGTTTGAATATAAGTATTTTTAATTTAAATTGAAATTATTTTTTAAATAATAAAAATTTATTTAAATTTAATTATAAATATTAAAATAAAATAATTATTTAATATTATTTTAAATAATAAAAACTAATTTTTAAAATAATTTAATTTAATTCAAATTTTAAAAAAATATAAAAAAAAAATTTTAAATCGTAACTCGACACAACCATAGTCACTTGATGATATTTTCCGAATGCATTCTCCATTTTTTATTTTTTTGCTGTTTTTGATTTTGTTTCCCACGGTAGATTTCGGATCACCACATGACCATTTCTACCCCTTTCAGGTTTCCGACAAACAAAGACCGAAGACCATATATCCAGGAACAGCCCCAAGTCTCTTTTCAGCTTTCCCTCGCTCTTGCATTTGAGTTTTTCAACGAACCAGCTCATCCCACCACCAAAAAAAATGCTAGCAGACAAGGACCAACTGCCCCCACCTCCAGTTTCTTTTGTTGTCTTATGCCCCCTCCTTTTTTTCTGACTCTTTCTGTCTTTTGCTTTAGCCAAAGACAATTCTTACCTTTTTTTCATATTTCCTTATATTGTTTCACACAGTCTGGTTTCCCATAGCAGTCTTCTTTGTGCTTTATTCTGTTTGTTTTTGGGGACGGGTCAAAACTTGATGGTCAGTTGATGTCTTTGGTCGTTGGGGCTGTACCAAGTTCCAGTCCAAAAAAAAATATGGAGTTCGATGACAAAAAGGACAAGGAGGAAGCTGAAGACAAGAAGGTAACCCATCCTGACGAGAGTGATGATGATGACGATGAAGGAGGAGGAGGTCGCGGTGGCAGCTTAGGGTTAGGCAGCAGACAGATGAGCGAATCCTCTTTCTATGCAACTGATCAGGAGGATGATAACGATGATGAGCATCACAGCAGATTTTCATTGGGTCCTCAGTGCACTCTGAAAGAACAGCTTGAAAAAGACAAGGTTTTGCTTTCATTTCAACATTAATATCGTTCATCTTATTACATGCATAGAGAATTTCTCTCTTATTGTTATACGTTGTTGGTGATCATCATTGATGTTGAGCGTAGGATGATGAGAGCTTAAGGAAGTGGAAAGAGCAGCTTCTCGGAAGTGTGGATATTAACAACATTGGAGGTACTCATCATTTTCTTTCACCAACTTTAAATAATTTGTAGCCTTGCAGATTGGGATTTTTTTTCCTTAAATTTTTTCCTCTCTTTCTATCAGTTTCCTTTTAAACTTTCATGTGTAAAAGATGAAAAACGTCTAAATGTAAACCTATCTTTTAGTTTCATGTATATCTTTTTAGAAAAAAGGTCATAGTTTGAGGATGCTTGTCTTTGAATCCTAAATTGGTTAGATGTCACCTTTGAAAGGTGACTATTCAGGGTTCATCTTTTAGCTATACTGTAGTGTTATGAATCCAGCTAATGCCACTTTTTATTGAAAATTGCAGTGAGCTGATATTCTGAATTAATTTTAGTTGTGCTAATTAGTCTTCCATTGACCTTACACATGTTGAGAAGAAAGATCAGACCAAGTTGCAAGTGTTCACATTCTATTGTTCTGGACTCTACAGAAATGCCGCATCTTTTCCCAACTGCTTCTTAATAGCTTTTAATTTATATGTGCTCATTTAATGTGAAGCAAGTCAATAAAATTGAATATAATTCCGCAGACTAGACGGAATTTCTATGCGTTATTTATTGTACAAGATGATAAGAACACTGTCAATCACTAGGTTTTAAGCTTTTTCCCCAACTTTGCTGGTTTTCAGCAGGACTTCTCCCCCAGTACTCATATATTATTAAACTGTTATTATTGTTGAGAATTCTGTAATTTTAAGGAGATATGAAAGGCCTTTTCCTAAACAAAACCCTGCATTTATGTAATATGGGTTTTTCTTCCTTTTATTGCAGAAACACTTGATCCAGAAGTAAAGTTCCTTAGTGTGTCGATCGTCTCTCCGGACAGGTCTGACATAGTTCTTTCGATTCCTGAAGATGGAAAGCCCCAGGGCTTATGGTTTACACTGAAAGAAGGTAGCCATTATCGCTTGAAGTTCACCTTCCAAGTTGGCAACAACATTGTCTCTGGCCTCAGGTACACCAATACTGTTTGGAAAACAGGTGTTAAGGGTAAGCCTTCTATATGTCTTATTTGATGCCCAAAAAAAAAGGATAAAAACAACTGAAAGCCTGCCTAAAAATGAATCTTTTTCTGTTTTCAGTTTATAGCACGAAAGATATGATCGGAACCTTTAGTCCGCAGCTAGAGCCTTATACACATGAAATGCCAGAAGAGACAGCCCCTTCTGGTTTTTTGGCTAGAGGATCATATACTGCAAAATCAAAGGTTTGTTCAACTAAGTTATATCTCTTACCTGTATGCTCTGCCCCCCTAAGACAAATATTTTTATTAACCGCATTTTGTTATATAATTGACATTCTTCCCAGCGCGTGGTGGCACTAAATTGAGAGGTTAATGATGCTATATATGTTGAGGTTCGGCAGAAATGCCAGTTTCTTGAGATTCCTTCATCGAGAGAAGAAAAAGAGTAACACAGAAGTTGAAAGTTCTCTGAGCAGAGTATTTATTTAGAATATATATATATATATATATATATATATGTATGTATTTAAACATCCACAATATATATGAACCCTCTCTTTCTATGTGAAACTTTTTCGTCGTTTTCCATGAAGTTACTTAAGAGTTGAATCAATTGGCACGAGATGTAAGATGTGAGTTCTCCGTCGTGATCATGACTGATTTGAATCAGTTGGCACTAGCTGTGCCTGTAAGATGTGAGTTCTCGGGCATGATCATGAATGAAGTCTGACCTCAACTGTAAAAAGGTTGCTTATCTTGGGGCTGATATAACAGTAGAAAACAAAGAGGACCAGAGCTCTTCTTGTCATAATATTGCCTCAGCTTTTGTTAGGATTTCGATGTGAACACAATGATCTTTGGGGAAACGAGAGAGCACGAGAGAATGGGGATCTTGACTCTTAAATATGCATGCTTGAAAGTTGCCAGTTGAGACCATGTGCAGCATAAGAGCTAATTTATGCGAGTCCTGTTGAGGATTCAACCAAAAAGCCCTCTTTCTAATAAGCATGAGGAGTTTACAATTTGATGCATATTGAATTCTTAATTGAATTTGATCACCAAAAAAAGTATGCCACCTACTTTTAAGTACTTTCATTCAGCTAACATTTATTAAAGGTGAGCACGATATCCCATTTCTTTTGCTAGCAAAAGCTATGATTTTCCTCCATCTGTTCAAAGATCTTTTCTGATTACTATTTCGCAAATTCTTGCAGTTTCTAGGTTGCATCAAACATTTTTTATCTTGAACTTGTCACCATATTCATAGTTGCCGCTTCTTTGTTTCACTAGAAATCCTAATTTTCAAGCTTTCAATTATCCTACCTACCTCCATATGGTTGATGATGTCCATCATCCTAACTTGCTTAATGTATAGTGTGGTATATGTGGCCCAGGAATTCATTCATTTAACTTACCATGTTTGGCTACCTTTAGAAGTTATATGGCCCATGCTGAACTGTTATATTAATTACTCGATGTAGATAAACTCTTCATATTTCTTAAAGTATTTATGTTCGACATCTATTTTTCACACATATCAGATATGGGTATAGAGTAGATCCTCCTAACATAGGAAAAAACTTCTAAAAAAAAATTGACTATGCGCATGTCAGACACAGACGTAATCTTCTGAGACCGAATGACATAAATCCATTGAGCTAGCTTTGTTAGAGTAAGTTCTGATGGTATTGGTGTTGCATGTCTAATTACTCAAATTGTTTTAACAATAATTCTCTTTTGTTTCAGTTTCTTGATGATGACAAGAAGTGCTACTTGGAGATCAACTACACATTTGACATCCGTAAAGACTGGGCTTAGCTGGATGCTCTGAAATATAGAACAGCCAGCTAATGAGCTCTAGCACCATTCAGTCAATGTTCTTATGCTATTTTACATATACTCATTAAAAAAGCTTATCCCCTTCAGGCATTTTTAACTGCTAGTTCCAGGTTATTTTAACCATCTTATTGCTGTCAAAACTAGCTGCTTCTTCCTACAACAAATTGAGTCAAGTGAGAAAGATCTGACTTGATAAACCTTAACCATTAATTTAAGGGCAGAGTTTGCAGTTTTAGGAACAGATATGATTCTGATGATGTCTACAAATTGTTGTCCTTGTTCAATACTTCTTTTTGCTTATATACCAACAAGGAGGTGAGTCTTCATTTTTTGTTGTGTTGGGCATGAGTACTGGTGGCATTGTTAATTAGGACATTGTTTTAATCCCTTAATCCAATGACATTTTTCTTACAAAATGTTATTCAACTTATATACTTGTTTCTAACTCAGCAACATATATAATTATATATAGTACTGCATTTCTTTAGAAGTAATAAGAATTTATTTTATTAGTTGATCCAATTAGTCCAACATTTTATCCTATGAATTTGTAAACCCCACCCTTGAATCTATGTAATTATAAAACATGCTGTTTTAAAATTAAAGTGCAGACAGTTAAAACAACAGGGTGATACGGTGGATCAACATTGTTGATATAAAGACGATTAGAGTTGTTATAAGATATTATCTGTTTTAAGAACTCGAAACTCGCTCTTATGATGTGTTCTTTAAAAAAAATATTACTTCAATAATAAGAAAATGGTAACTTTTGCTTTTAAAGCCACAACCCTATGTTTAACTATTAGCATGAGATCATTTCCCTCTCCATATGAACCCTTTAAACTAAGAGTGAGACTGCGTGCTTATCGAGAGATAGTATAAATTCCAATAAACATTATATCTTTGATGTAAGAATTATTAAGATTATGTTTGTTATAAGATATTATTCATTTTAAAGCTAAGACTTTACCCTCATGATTTTATTTTTAAAAAAAAATCTCAATTAAAAAAAATGAATACCTTTATTTATAAAATCAAAACCCAATTTTTGACTATCGAGTGTGATCATTTTTCCATCAATAATGGTAATTAATACGCTTGGTGTTTAATTTAATTCTAGGTTACGCGTGCAATGAAAGGCGTAAATGAATCCCATAGGATACCAACTGACCGGCATTCATGGGTTGGATATAGAGCTAGCGTTACAACAAGTAGAGGAACAAGATGAGAAGCCAAGTGCAAAACCGAACTGCCCAAAAATCTACATAAGTGGAATTATCATTATCATTATTATTATTATTATTACTATTATTATTATTAAATGCATGCCAATTCTTGAAATTTGTGCGGGCAATAACTAACTAAATTATTAATTTTAAGGTTGCTCGTATTAACATTTTCTTTATTCCATAAGGATGTCTCTAACAATAAAACTAAGTTAATTTCCTTTTAATTTGTTTTTAGAAAATCATTTTAAATATTAATGAGAGAAGTTATTCATGAATCAAGTTAACCACGTTAATTTTCAAGACTTGATTTGATTAGCTCAATAGTATGACACTATCTAAAAAAGGTTTATTAATATTTTAATTTTTAAATATATTTTAAAATTAAATAAAATATATTTTTGTTAATTCCCCACCTAGGTTCTAAAGTAAAAGTGTTTATGGGCTGAATTAAGATTTAAAATTTTTTTCACTTGCCCAAACCTTGATCGGTCTAACCCATTTTACTATTTAAAATAAAATTTTAAAATATTATTTTTATATTAATATTTATGAATAAATTTAAAAGTTTATATTATTTTATTGCTTAAACAGTAACTCAGGCCAGATCAATTTGGTTCGATTGAAATTACGAAATAACTTATTTGACCTGATCTGTTGAATTAAATGTGCTACTTGATCCATGAACAGTTCTAATTTAAGATCCGTTGGATTATATTACAAATGGCTAAATTTCTATTACTTTTGTATATTCCCCATAGATGTTGAAAATATAAATGATATTTTTATAAATATTTGAAATAACAAAAAATTGAATATATGATACTTTTATAAATATTTGAACCAACAAAAGTATGATTGCTATAAGAACTAACTAACTTCTAAAATAATATGTAATAAAATGAAATAAAACTTTGCAAACCCACCAAAACTTTAGAAAACAACAACAATAGCAAAAAAAAACAAAAAAACAAAAGAATTTTTATATGCCAAAAAGTTGACTTCTTTGACTCATTTCATCTCACATGTTGCTTAATGAATATACCAAAAGAGTTGTCTTCTTCTATTTCACCCCATGTTTTGCTTTCCCTTTTTTCCGGTGAATAAAAATTATCATATAACATATTTAATAAAAGTCAATAAACAATAGACATAGAAATAGAAATAGAAATAATAAAGAAAAGAAAGCCAAAGCATTTCAAAGAATTAGATCACTTTCTTCTTTCATTGTTTCAAGATATTCAAGTGAGTAATTTCTTTTCTTAATTTTTAAATATTGTTTATGGTTTTTATTTATATGAATTAAAATTGAAGAATCTTTTTTTTTTAAATTGAATGAAATAATATTATTCTTTTGAAGTTATTTGTTATTTATAAAATTGATTTATTTAATATAATTAAATACAAAATAAAATATGCACATTGAATTTTCATTGCGTTTGAATATATTTTTTTTATTCTTTAAAAATATATATTTTGTCAAAATAAATGTCATTTTTTTAAAGATATGTTCGAGTCTCAAACCTATGGAATATCATTTCTTTAAATATAGTTGTATTAACGTTTCAGATTAAAATAGATATTTTTTTAATATGTCAGTAATCTTGTCAATATAAAAATGCGTAAGTAACTTTAATATTATTATCCAATTAAATTTTTGGGTAATTTCTTCATTGAGTTAGTTGAATTAATTCATGACACCAACTTGATGAAAAACTTTAATATTGAGAAAGGTGTAGTAGGCTCTCAATTGCCTTATAGGTAAATTGAAACAATATTATTATTGCATCTTTACGATTTGTATTGATCATTACATAGACACATATAGGTTTATATTAATTAGTAAAAAAAATTTAGTTTTTTTAATTTTTTAATTTAATTTTTTAAACTAGTTTTTAATCTTTTAAAATTTTCAATTAGATGGAAAATTTATTATAAAATATTAAAATATTAATATAAAAATAACATTTCAATTTTTTAAAATATAAAATAAGCTTATGAGTTGAGCCTAAATTAAGATTTGATAAAAAATTCAAATTGTAATCAAATCCGATCATGAAAACATCTGGTCAAAACACAATTATACTAATCCGTTCAAATAATAGTAAAACTACTTTGATCTCAAATTGACATGTGTAGAACTTAAACAAGTTTATGAGTTTTGACCGAATTAGTTGAAAGCATTTTACAATTCTTTCTCACACTTTTAAAAAGAAGGCTTCAAATCAAAAGCAAAGTTTGAGAAAGTCAAGAGTGCAGACCGGAAACATTAATTTAGGACAAAAGGGATATGCTTGAAAGAGCAATGGCAGCTGCTGCTGCTGCTGCATCTACTCTCCATCTAAACCAATATTTGATGGTAACCCCTCAACTCCCCCACCTCCTTTTTTTAGCCTTCTGCTGCTCTTAGCTTTACATCAGCTAATTATATAGAAGCTTCCGTACATTATTAGCATTTTCTTTTTCAGATTTTGACAATTTGTGTATACATGTGGTATCTATTTTTTTATTAATTGTATAAATAAAAATAATTATATATTTTAAAATTTTAAATATATATATACTACATGTTTAAACGTATCATATTAATTATGTTTAAATATATTATAATTGAATAAATATAATATAAAGTTAGATCATCAAATGCACAAAATAGCCAGAATTTTTCAGATAAATACTACTATATAATTTTATCCTGCATCCAGTAAACAGAATATTTTTTACCAAATACATTTAAAAAAAAGTTGAAATTCGAAGACAAGACCATTCACTTTATTTGCATTTAACCGTAGATCAAACCAATATCAGTTTTTCATTTATTATTAAATTTATTTTTAACAATAAAAAGTAAATGCTTGTGAGATTTTTTTTTTCTATTTACATTATTATATATTTATTGTAAATTTTATATTTGCATAATGCATAAGCAAATCGTGGGTATGACCCTGAAATAGTTGCACTAATTTTTGTTTTTATTATTAAAAGTTTTAGAATATGATTAATTAGTTGGTAAATGCAATCATGCATAATAAATCAATTTAAAGAAGCATAATTAAGTTTGATTAAAGCTTTGCATCTACAGCTTCGAAATTGACTCAAGCCTTACTGTTAATTGAGATTTATGGAGGTGGGTGTCAATAATTAAACTGATAATACAAGTTGTTGAATAAGTTAATCCAAGGAATTAATCATTGAAAACAATGTTCATGTGCAGAAATTCATCAAATCTCTTAACTAACAAGCATTAATTAATTTTTTGGGGGGAAAATTGGGGTCTAGATGCAAAACGACATTTTCGATACGATAAAATATATATATTTTTAGATCCAAATGAACAATTAATTTGATATTGCCATTGCACCTAATTTCCCTTTGTAAGAAAACACAAACCTTTCCTCTTCAAGCAAAATATTTAATTAATTACAGTAGGAGTAATAAACAAATTCTGGAATTCAAGAAAATCTTATTTTTAGTATGAAATTGTTTTTTCTTTTAGTCAAAAAGGTTTTAATAACATACCCAAAACTTGAATCAATTAGTTAATTTAATTACACTTAAAAAAAATCATATTCAACAGTTTAATATTTAAATCCCAGTATTTTATCTGTAATTTCTTTCTTTATTTTTAAATTGAAGCGTATAAAAAAGTGTCAATAATATCATTAATACTACTATAATGTTAGGTCTTGAGGCTTTGTTCATGTTGTCTTAATTTGTGATTAAAATATTTATTTATTGTCGATGAGACAACTAATTTTCCTCTGATGTTAATTCTCCAACATTTGAAAATTTGGAATTCTTGATTGAACAATTCTCTCATTCATTTAGTAATATTTAAAAAAGAAATAGGAAAATAATGTATAATTTTTTTAAGGAAAAAAAAATCATGATTATGTTCACTAATTAGGAGCTGTAGTCTTCGAAAAATCTTAACCCATCTGCACAATATTTTTCAAATTTAATAATAAACAGATATATATATATAAATAATTATTTTATATGCCGACGTAAATTAAAAATTTTTATAAATAAAATCAATAGATTATATATATCCTGTATTATATATTTTTAAGAAATAAAAAATAAAAAGTTATAATGAGGGAGGGGGCGGAGGAGCAGAAATGCAGTTGTTCGGCTTATGATTGAATTGGAGGGTAAGAATCGAACAGTGCAACTCTGGACACGTAATTTGCAGTTGGCAATCGGGGCTTCTTCTCGTGGCAGCAAGCAACGACCCAGCAGGCGACAGCCAATGCTGGTTGGCTCTAATCTCACCGGGGCCCCGCCCCCACTTTCTTTTTCACTCGCATCCTTTTGTTTTGGCTGAAACCTATATATATATATATATATATATATATATATATATTTGAATCTTTTTATCATGTTCTCACCTTGGAATTTTAAAATTCATTTTCAGAGCTTTAATTTTAAATCAATCAATCTTCTAATTAAAACACAATTTTCTCCAATTAAACGAAGATGGTATCATATGTGGTAAGGATTTTATTATTTTTATATATATATATCGTGTTTTATTTTTTTCAATTATATAAATATTAAATAATTTATTAAAAGTTAAAATCTTAAATAATAATATAATATATGTATTATGTTAATCAAATTAATTATATTATATCTTATTTTTATACTAAACATATCATATTTTTATCATAATTTTTATATCGTATTTAAGATTAAAAGATCCAATGACCATACTTTTGAGTAACATTAATATGCTTTTCCTTTCTTATTTTCCACTCTTTTGATATATAGCTTCCGTTTGCTTTAACCTTTGATTTCCAGGTTTCATTAATGTGCATTCAAATTAAACCATCCAACAATGAATGTTTCATTAGTGTTTTTTCTTTCTTATTTTCGTCCCTCTTTCATCCGCTTAGGAAAAAGTTGGGAAAGTGGGGGGGTCCCAATTTCACTTCTATTTTTATTAACCATTGCTCCATATATTATTATATTAAAAAAAAAAAAGATTTATACTTGGATGGTAATTTCCCCTTTTTTTTTTTCTGTGTGGGGGGAGGGGAGTATTGCATGTAATAGAGCTTTAATGTTCTTCAATTTTTCAAAAAAAGAATTTAAATTGGACTTGAATTAAAATGATTTATTTATAATCTATATTCATAATATATAAAAGCATGATAAAAATTTTTTGAATTGACAAAAATGAGTATTGTTGTTGAATATATCTCTAAATTGACATATTAAATGTTTTTAATATTAATAAGAATATAAGATTTATCTAATTTATAAGTAAAAAATTTTTATTTTATTAAAACTTTTTGTAAAGTTAATTCATATGATAATAAATAGAAAAAAAGTTAAAATTTGTATTGAATTGGTTTATCTTCAAAATTTTAATTTTTTATTAATTTTAAAAGGTAAAAAAAAAAAGAGGTTCGTTGATATGATATATATTTTATATATGAAAAAATTTTACATGTTAAATGCAAGTTGAGGTTTAAATGCATTTATTAATTTTGATAATAATGTAATTATGTGCTCATTTTATATTTTTGTATAAATAAATAAGGTTTCATGTGTAGCACATATGACAATAATTTTTTTTTTCAAAAATGTTATATCAGTGATTTTGATACAACTTTTTATTTTAATATTATATGAAAAAATTAAAATAAAAAAAATTTAAACTTTAGACTTCAATTATTTTGACTTTAATTATATTTGTTTGCTATTCGTATAACGATTTTAGTAAATCATTTGAGTGGCTATAAGTACTCGTTAAGGTTCAATTGAACAAAAATTTTGAATTTATCCGTAAATTTCATTTTTGACTAAAGTAAATGGTGATCCCTCAATTGTTAGAAAGACTAACTTATTAACGAGTCAATCAATTTGATTTTTTAAGTATAATGAGTCTACAATATAAAATATTTTAAAAATTATATAAATTAAAATTAAAATTTTAAATTTATTAAATTTCAATATTTAACAAAAAAAAAAAAAAGTTCAATAGTGTGCCTAATTGAGTAGATGCTTCCACATGGGGAAGAGTTCTACAAGTGTTGGGATTCCGAAGATCCCTCCAATAAAGAATTGCTCTTCTAAAACTATATTTATTTAACTCTTACCCTAGTCAATTGAAAGCTAGTTAATTCAAAAGTGACTAGGAAAGCTTACCTTACATGATCTTCTTTCCTCAGGAAGAGTTGCAAATAAAGAATTAGATTTGATATATAAAAATAATAATTAAAATATAAAATAAGATATAATATAATATAAAAATAAAAATTATTAATATTTTAAAATTTATATTAATTATAATTATAATAAAAAATAATAGAAATATGATAAGTGTAAGAAAGTACCATCCCCACATCATATTCAATCCACACTAAAGAAAAAGAAACACCCTATGTATAAGTTAATATTTTGATTTTCTTTCATTATTGTTAATATTTCTCTAGTTTGTTAACAATTTCTTGCACCTACTAATGTCCTTACCCTTTACAATTTGAATCCCCACTTTAAACGCCCAACAGCTGGTTACCTCCCCCACACCCCCTTTTTTTTTTTAATCTTCCAATCAAAAAAAAAAAAAAACACCATCTTTATATAGTCTCTCTCAGCTTATTCCAATCTGCCACATTGGTACCCAAAGCACTAAACTTTCTCTCTGAATTCCTCCTAGTCAGGTTAGTTTCCTTCATTTGTCTGCTCGTTCATTGTAATTTGCTTGGTTTTGTTAAAGTTCCAGTCTTTAAGACTTCTAGGTTCTAATGGTCCATTTTTCTTTCAAGTTAAATCTTGGATCTTCCCTTGACTGTTTGTTGATGTACATTGTGTGGCTGTGTTTTTTTTTTCCTCTTTCTTTCTTTTTTGGTTCTGGAAGAAGTTTCTTTACTTGCCTTTTCTGGGAAACTTCTAGTACCCGGGCAGAAGTAAAGTTGAGTTCAAGCCATTTGCAAAATCAAAGGTGTAATGCGAAGTGAAAATTTCGAACTTGATCTTGGTTTTTGTTCTGAAATTTGATTACTTGGGGCCATTTGGTAAGCTGGAACTTTTGTCTGACGGTGCTCAAGAACAAGAAAATGATCATATTTATGAATTCTGTTTAGGGCTCTTAAGCTCCTCATTTCGATGTCATCCGTAATTGCATTGTCTTAGATCCTGTATAAAGAATTCTGTTTTATTATGGTTTTTAACCAGTGTTCTCATTATTTGCTTTGTTGGATGAGATAATCAAGATCTGGGTTTTCATTACTTTCCATTCTTGTGGAAAT
The DNA here is from genome assembly GCA_038382065.1 of Adansonia grandidieri. Lineage (NCBI taxonomy): Eukaryota > Viridiplantae > Streptophyta > Magnoliopsida > Malvales > Malvaceae > Adansonia > Adansonia grandidieri. The sequence goes on along the minus strand of JBBYHK010000020.1, from coordinate 6,320,746 downwards.
TGGAGATTTGGTTTTATTTATAATTGCATTACTTGTTTTATACAGAAGATGGAACCCTGAGTTTCAGATCTAGATTGTAATGGGGGCTGATCTAAGGGAATTTTTTTTATTAGTTTTGTTCATAATGTAGATTTATTGGGTTTTTTTTTGCCATTCTGCCAATGTAATTGTCAAAGATTTGATTCTTGTAGGAATTTGGAGAGTTGTCATTACTGAAGCAAAAACCAAATTTTCTGGCAAAAAAAATGGAGTTTTCCAGGATTTTTATGATTAATTGTTCTGCATTGCTCTTGTGCTTTTCCTTGGCATATGGTCAAGCTGCTAGTCCTCCAGCTCCTGCTGCCGCATTGGCCCCCAGTCCGACACCAGCACCAGCACCCGCACCGGCATATGTAAACCTCACTTATTTACTCTCTGTGGCTGGTCCATTTCACACTTTCCTTGACTACCTTGAATCCACTAAAGTCATTGAAACCTTCCAAAACCAAGCCAACAACACCGAACAAGGCATTACGATTTTCGTACCTAAAGACAGTGCCTTCAAGGCTCTTAAGAAGCCTTCGTTATCCAATCTCAGTGATGACCAGCTTAAATCACTCATCCTTTTCCATGCCTTGCCCAAATACTATGCCCTTGCAGACTTCAATGACCTCAGTGCAAAAGGCCCTGTTAGTACACTCGCTGGTGGCCAATACTCTTTGAATTTCACCGACGATTCTGGCACCGTGCACCTTGATTCAGGGTGGAGCAAAACGAAAGTTACCAGCGCTGTACACTCGACCGACCCTGTTGCAATATACCAAGTCGATAAGGTCCTTCTTCCAGAGGCGATCTTTGGCACCGACATACCTCCAACTCCTGCTCCAGCCCCAGCTCCAGATATTAGCCCAGCTGCTGATACTCCATCAGCAGAATCCAAAGAAAAAGGTTCTTCACCGCAGTCTTCGCCTTCAACTTCGTCATCTCATAGGATTATGAACTTGGACGTATGGAGTCAGCTGGTTTTGGCGGTCTTGGGCGGGTCAGTCCTGTTCTTCTAAGACAAGACTTCATCGAGTCTAATTTATGTTCAGGGAAGGAAGCACATCTGGGTTTCTCAATTTACTTTTGATTTTTAAAACCATTTTTTGATTTATATGTTATTGAGATATTACGTGTTAAGAATGTGAGTCCTTGTGTTACAGTTACTATTTCAATTTAAAAAATGGCTGTTTGCCTGTGTCTCTGTTATTCACGATCGGATCATCATATTTCTTAGAGGTACTTAAAGACAACTCCATGAATGAGCAAAATGGAGGTTGCATCATACTTACATTTTTTCTTTCACCTTGTTGCCCCATCTAAACTAATTATTCACATTATCATAGAATTGTAAGTGGCATGCTGTTAAAATGAACAATGTAGACTCTAATTGAATTCTGGCGAGGAAATTGGTGAAAGCTTTTAAAGATCATCTTTTTGTAAGAAAACTGAATAAACTAGCAAATTTCAAGTTTTTAATTGCTTAATTTCCCACCATTTTCATTCATGAAAGCCGGTTCCAGCCCCACAGGGGCAAAAGAATACGGACTATGGTTAAGTTGGGTGCGCCGAGACTTGTTTTGGGCGGTGCTAACCTCGCATTAACAGCAAATTCTTTCGAGTTCCACTGAAATTGCCCAGTAGTCTCCTTCTTCCTAGAGTAAAAGGGATGGCTATTTGTAGTAGTACTATCTTCTTTCAATGTTAGATGAGTTGAATTACGAGGTTGGGAAGTTGAAAACCAAGTTTTGGGGTACATTGTTAATGGGGTAAGATTTAATAATCTTATAAAAATGAAAATAGTCATAGTTACTAACAAAGTGTGTCTATATATATAAAGTTAGGTTATTCACTTTGAATATTGGTATGTTAAATTTTTTTCAAGTTTTTTGTATGTTTGAAGGATTATAACTTTATATCTATATTTAAATATATGTCACTCCAAATAAAAGTACTTTAAATAAAAATGAGAAGTACACATTATATGATACAAAGACATAAATGGAAGGAAAAAACAAAAAGAAAAGAAAAACAAGCGGTAAAGGAATGAATGAGAGGTTAAAGCACCAAACCAATGGAATTTAAGATTGGAAGATGTTATGAGGAGCGCCGCAAATTATTATGCTGCAACAAATATTTTCACGAGTATGGTTATGGCCATCAAATTGAAAGGCAACAATTGAATTGGAGCTATCAGAGAGCAAGATTTTTAAGACGACGACTGTGAACGTAGCAACGATCTTTGGGATAAAATTGTTTAATGCTAATTTCAACTTCTACACAACCGGCCTATTAGCTCAGTTGGTTAGAGCGTCGTGCTAATAACGCGAAGGTCGCAGGTTCGAGACCTGCATGGGCCAACAATTATTTTTTGTTTTCTTTTCTACAAAAAAAAAATTGTACGAAGGTGCACTGGATTAACTTCGGCGCAGGCCTTCTAGTTTTGCGATTGAAACGTAGGCCTTTTTTTTAAAATGATGTCACACGCAAATATATTTTCGACTGCAAGTAAATTTATGTTAGTGTTTCGTAAAAATTTTATTTTATTTTTTGAAGTTTATAGATGTTAATTTTAAAAAATGTTTGTGAATAAAAATTAATTAAAATATCAAAATATTCATATTCATTTTGTTGTTTCAACTAAGTGGGTGAATAAAAATTCGAGTAAAAGAATTATATTTTAAAAATTAAAAGTAGGTAGTTATTTTTATTAGGTGAATAGATTTACGTATCTTTAATTTTAAATATTTTTTTAAAATAATTTTTTATTTATTTATAATTAAATTGTTATCATTTAATTCAATAACATCAAATTTATTCATATATTAGATATAATATAGATATTGATATAAATATTTATAAGGGAGAAATATTGATTAAAATAATATTTATAGTAAAAAAAATTATAATTAATATATTATTTTTAAAATTAAATAAAAATTTATATTAAATATAAACAATTTAATTTTAAATTTTTATAAATAATATAGAGTAGTATTAAAACATCTTTGAGAGAAAAAAAATTGTATTCCCTCCATCCCAATATAACTGCTACGTATTTATTTTTATTGATCAAAATTTTTAAATTATGAGATTTTTTTATTGACAAAAATTTTAAAAATTAGGGATAAAATAATTTTTAAATATATATTTTAAAAATTTTAATAAATTAATATATTAAAATAATTAAATATTAAATATTAAAAATTTTTTGAAAAAAAATTTATATTTGCCAATTTAATTAAAATATTGGGAGTTCTGTATTTACACGACTTTTTTGGAAATAATTAAAAATTATATTAAATATTTGAGCATTTTGAATATAAGCTTTTATTTCTAGTTATATATATATATATATATATATCGTTTTTTTATTTATTAGCCTCTCTCGTTTTATTTCTCTCTCTTATTCGCATTTGCAATCGGCAGTGTTCGCGGCTTCTCTGGGGGGCAACACGCTTTTCTCTCCTTCCTCATTTCCTTCACTCAAATTCCAGCATAACCCAAAACAAAACCATCCCTTCTCTCTCTGAAAACTGCCTGAAAATCTACTACAAGCAAACGAACCAAAAGAAAAACAAAAAACAAATTGGAGGAAACTACCCTTTAATCATAACTGCTCTGTCTGTGATCTTTCTGTTTCTTTTAAGGTTCCTCTTTAATGTTCGTTTTCTTACGTGGGTCTCTCCGTTTTTTTTTTAAATCTCTATTTTGATAAATATGATTGTCTTTTGTTTTGTTTTGTTTTGTTTTTTTTTTTGTTTTGATCGTTTAATTTTCCTATTCAAAATATTATGTATGCATGCACGTTGATTTCAAGCCTACACGATGGTTTCTCAATTAGGTCTCTCTTCGTTTCTGCATTTCTTGGATCTGGTTTTGTTTTGAAATGCTGCAATCATCTTTGATTTTTTGTGTAATTTAAGGGTAGCTTTTTGGTGGAAATAACAAGGCAAACGATGTCTAGTTATCAAGGTGTAATCGTTTCTGATCCTTGGCTTCAAAGCCAGTTCACTCAAGTCGAGCTCCGCACTCTCAAATCGAAGGTAACCTTATATTTTTCTTTCTCTTGTTTGCTTTTGGATTTATTTCTTTTTTTTCTTTGGATTGTAAAATGTGACATCATCTCTTTATTGCTTTATGTGGAAGTGGAACCATGCATTTTGTTCTAAAAGATTGCACTTTTAGTTTCTAATTATTAAAAATATCGTTTGCTTTTTGTATTCAAATATTCTTTTGCAAGTAGCATGAACAACCACTTTAGACTACTTTTTTTTCCAAGATTATATAGTGAAAATTGGCAATCTTTGTTTGACATAGGACATGGATTTTTCTTTTTATTGCTTTTAGTTTATCTCTGTGAGGACTCAACATGGTCGTGTAACTGTGTGTGATTTGCCACCGGTTTATGCCAAGTTGAAAGCTTTCAGTGAAATGTTCAGCGAGGATGAGATTAAGACTATCTTGGGAGAATCATATAGTGACATGGATGAAGAAATTGATTTTGAGGCCTTCCTTCGGGTGAGTCTTTTCAATATAGCGGATGCGCTACTTTTCTAGTATATCCTTGCTAATGACAAAGAAGATTCAATAAGCAACTTGTTATGAATCAATCCTTCCCGATGTATTTGTGTTAGGATACCTGGTGCATATGTTTTCGCTTTATTTTATTTATTTTGCATATGTTCTCCTTTTATCTTGCTTAGTGGCATCTGGGGTTTGGTGAATTGGCAGGCTTATTTAAATTTGCAAGGTCGTGCAATTACAAAATCTGGTGGATCAAAATCTTCATTTCTCAAGGCCGCCACGACCACTTTTCACCATGCTATCAATGAATCTGAGAAGGCTTCTTATGTCGCTCATATTAATAACTTCCTGGCAGAAGATAAATTCTTGAAAGATTTTCTTCCAATCGATCCAGCTACTAATGCTTTATTTGATCTCGCTAAAAATGGAGTTCTTCTTTGGTTGGTTCACTGGACCTACTTGAGTATGCTTTACTCCCTTGTATTGATTCATGATTTGATGTTTGTTGACGCTTTTAGTTGCTTTCATGCAGCAAGCTTATCAATGTAGCTGTCCCTGGGACCATAGATGAGCGAGCTATTAACACAAAAAAGGTTCTCAATCCATGGGAAAGGAATGAGAACCATACTCTTTGCCTTAATTCTGCAAAGGCTATCGGTTGCACTGTGGTTAATATTGGCACCCAAGACCTTGTTGAAGGAAGAGTAAGTAATGCTCCTTTCTAATCCAAATTTAGGTGTTATACTTGCATTTCGATATAGATTTGCACAAGGATTTAACTTCTTCTATCATCCTTATTTGGGTTTTTTTCTTTTTTTTTTTTTTTTTGGTTGTAGCCCCATCTGGTACTTGGATTGATTTCTCAAATTATTAAGGTACTGTGTTTGTAATTCATAGAAATCTTACTGTTCATAACTGTTTTGTCATCCCTCGATGTTTCAAGGGTACATTTTTAATTATGTTGCTAATAATGTTTAAATGTCTGTGACATCAGATTCAACTACTAGCAGATCTCAATCTGAAGAAAACTCCTCAACTCGTGGAATTGGTGGATGATAGCAAGGTCAGAGAATGTTAATTTGTTTAGCCTCCTTTCTGTGTTTTGATAATATGAGATACTGGATAAGTTCCCACTTTGCAAGTCAGAAACAAATTTTACTTTGTTTTTGTTTAAATTTTGTAGGATGTGGAGGAGCTCTTAAGTTTAGCGCCTGAAAAGGTTTTGCTAAAATGGATGAATTTTCATCTGAAGAAAGCTGGATACGAAAAGCAGGTTTCAAACTTCTCTTCAGATTTGAAGGTGAGAAAACTCATCAATTTTATAATTCTAGTTGTGGCCATGTCAATTATATCTACAAACGATAATTATTATTATGGTTTTCTATGCTGCATTAATCTTCAGTTTTGGGCCTTAAGTTCCATGAAATGATGAAACACTTGCAGGAAAATGTTTATGTCTTTCAGTGTCTCAAAAATTATATATCATCATGTTATCAAACAATGCCTCATTGTGATAAGGATTTGATTCACGGTTACATATATTAAAATAACAAGTAGTTGTTGATGTGTATAGTATATCTTTCCACTTTTCTATATTATTTTCGGTCTCCTAGTTTGACTGATGTATCATAAACTATTTTGTTTGTAGGATGGAGAGGCATATGCATACCTTCTTAATGCACTTGCCCCTGAACATAGTACCACCTCAACTTTGGATGCAAAAGATCCAACTGAAAGAGCAAACAGGGTTCTTCAGCAGGCTGAGAAATTGGATTGCAAAAGATATCTCACTCCTAAGGATATTGTTGAGGGCTCACCAAATCTGAATCTTGCATTTGTTGCACAAATATTCCAGCACAGGTGAGAAATATTTTTTTAACAACTTTTTTCTTTTTTTGCTTTATGTCCTGAATTAAGTTTTCATGATCATTCGTATTAACTTATCCATGTTCGTTTTCATTGATTTTCTAACGTTTCATGAGCTGATTAGTTTTGTAAAACTTAACTGTATTTTTTAACTGACATATGGTGATCTAATAATGTCTATTGTCTGGTTTATTTGTTATATGCATTTGGGAAAAGCTGACTCAATCATATACTTGTTATTGTGTTTTTTTTTTTTTTTTGCTTGGTTACATGTGATCTTGGGTTACGCTAAAAGAGGTAGCTCTCCCATCCCAAAATGCGTCAATTCTACCCTTCCTATCTCAGGATTTGATCCTGAGACCTCTAAGTTAGAACCTCAAATTCTAACAACTGGGGTATTATGTTGTGAACAAGTACTTACGATTGTCCAATATATTTTAACTAGCATATAATTTCTCTTGCAGGAACGGTTTATCCACTGAAAGCAAAAATATATCCTTTGCTGAGATGATGACTGATGATGCACAAACTTCTCGTGAAGAGAGATGCTTTCGACTTTGGATTAACAGTCTTGGAGTTGCTACATATGTCAACAATCTTTTTGAAGACGTTAGAAACGGGTAATGTGTTCTTTCTCTTCTAAATCTTTTGCTCTCCCGGCACTATCAAGCAGTTGTTGAATCTTGTTCGGTTTTCACCCTTTTTGTGCACGCAGATGGGTTCTGCTAGAGGTTTTAGACAAAATTTCTTCTGGATCAGTAAACTGGAAGCATGCTAATAAGCCTCCTATAAAGATGCCATTCAAAATGGTTGAGAATTGCAATCAAGTTATACAGATTGGGAAGGAGTTAAACTTCTCACTTGTGAATGTAGCTGGCAATGATATTGTGCAAGGAAACAAGAAACTTATACTAGGTAAGATCTTCCACCTTACATTTTCCCCGTAGAAATTCTGCCATCTTTTCCTGATCATTAATGGGGTAGCTAGTTTCTGTCTCTAGTGTGGATGAGGGCTGTTATTTTGATTTAATATAGAGCACACTTTATCATTCGTGTTAATGAATGCATATTCCTAGAAATTTTAGCTTTGGGGTTGTAATGTGATCTTACAGTGGCTAACTTCTGAGTATCACATATATATAAGCCTTGAAATGGTTCTTTGCTCTATGTTGCTGCGCTATGATCTGTAAAACGACATCACTCTTCTCATTTTCTAGTTTTTTGTCCCCACTTCCAGCATTTTTATGGCAACTCATGAGGTTTTCTATGCTCCAACTCCTGAAAAACTTGAGGTCTCACTCCCAAGGTAAAGAAATTATGGATGCCGACATTCTGAACTGGGCTAACAATAAAGTAAAGAAGGCAGGTAGAACCTCCCAAATGGAGAGCTTCAAGGTACTTAAGCAACAGAACAAAATCGTATCTTAATAAATTTTGACACCTAGACTGACACTCTTTTTTATTGCACTCTTGCTTTTAGGATAAAAACCTTTCGAACGGTATGTTCTTCCTCGAGCTTCTTAGTGCGGTCGAACCAAGGGTGGTTAACTGGAGTCTTGTTACCAAGGGAGAAACTGGTAAGGCGGTATTTCACTATTATATAAAAATGTGTCCTTTTCCTTTGAAACTTGTTTGATCATAATTGTATGGCGCTTGAACAGTAAAAGTAACTACCTGCCGTGTTCATTCTTTTTGTTTCTTATGGTGAACATATGGATATAGAAGTCTTAGGTTCCTTTTGTGAAGTTTCTTAGATTCCTCGATAAAAAATCACTAACTTAGAATTAATCATGCTTTGAGCCTTTAATTTTTAATGCTTAATTGATAATTTTAATGCATGGCAGTGCTCTGTTGGGGAAGCTAAGAAACTTGACACAGGAAACATTGTTCACCCGTCGAATAAATAGATTATAAATTGAATGGAAGAGATGTATAGATTTATTGCTGTTGAAATTGCAGACGAAGATAAGAAGTTGAATGCAACCTATATAATTAGTGTTGCACGGAAGCTTGGATGCTCCATTTTCTTGTTACCCGAGGATATCATAGAGGTAATTATTTTTCTGAAATTTAATATCTCTAATCACTTCTCGTCATCATTTCTGAACTTAAATCAACATCATGTTTGTTTACTCGAAGTTATGACAAATATAATTGTAAACTAGTGTGATATTTTGTTAGAAATTTCATGTTTTACAAAAGAGAGGCATCCAGTAATGATGCAGGGAATTGGGATCTTTGTAATGCACCTATAGGGTTATGAGAGCACCTTCATCAGGGCTCTCTGCGCTTCTGACTTGCTTTAACGAAAATGATCCTAATTTCCAACCAAAAAAGGAAAAAGGAGAAGCATAATATTGACAACAATGTCTTTGGGTTGATTTGAATCAAAATCATATAAAAAGTTAAAGTGAGTTGTTTCCTATGTTGTTTCGACTCTTCATTTTTCTTAAAGAATCTGTGTCCAACACATATCCGGACGTGGGTGAGGACATGAGTATGGAGATGTGACCCTCTTAGGATCCTCTAAATATGTGAAAAAAATTTTTTAAAAAAAGTTGAATTTACCTGTGTCAAACATGTACTTGTGTCCAACACTCGCACCCGAGTCCGAATAGCTTCGGTTGTTCTTAAAGGATTGAATAACTTTGGTTAGCAACCCCTTGGGATGAATGCTACTGAGCTGAACCTGACAATTTTATGCTTGAACTGGATTAAATCAGACGTCAGTTTGTAATTTTTTTTTTTTTTTTTTGTTAGGTTGGCACATTACTTGTTTAATTTTAACTTCTAACTTTACGTCCGTTTTGCATTGGCCATAACAGGTAAACCAGAAAATGATGCTTACGTTGACTGCCAGCATCATGTACTGGAGCCTACAGCAGCAGGTAGAAAAGTCTGAAGATGGTGAGGTTCCTGATGAATCCTCTGTGTCACCAAAGGAGGGCAAGAACGAGACAGCTCTAGCCGGTGAAGTCTCGAGTTTGGCAATTGACGATTCGGTTTCAGATGCTGGTCTATCGCCCCAGGTCGAAGACAAGGAAATTCCCTCGAAAATTGAAGAAAATGATGGTAACAAATAATGACCCATAAAGGAGCTTTGTAGTAATTATTTTCCCTTGATTTAATTGTTTCGTCTGAGAGAAGTGGAACCAGAGGCATTGTTCCAGTTTTTTGCTTTTTGCTGACCGCAGGAAAAGTCTGTAAATATTTACCTGTTGTTAGAAAATATTCTTTTGGTTGCATTCATTATTTATTATGCTGAATAATGCAACAGAGGGAAAGAATTTTATTAGCAGTCAGATTTGCTGAAGATAAGATTCACTTTCACTTTGACTCATTCATGTTCTTCTTTTAAGCATGGATGAAAAACCCGGACTAGTCAGTTGTACTAGTACCGGTTCAATTAGGAATCGAAGATTTGTTCGGTTCTATATTATATAAAAAATAAAAAATTATTTGAATTGGTCTAACATCAATGTTTCAACCAATAAAATTTGGTAAAAAAATTGTTTTTATTTTTTAAAAAAAGTAATTTTTTTATAGGTGATCATATTTGACCTCATAATCTCTTGGAGTTAAACTAAATATTATATAACAAAGCCAAACACATATTTTTACTAAAAATAATTATTTAGTACACTAACAGCAGAGGTTTTTAACTCCGCAAATGGGGTTAAAAGGTTATCATATATTTAATTTATTTATTTTTTATTTTTAAATATGTAATAAAGATATATGATAGTTAAAAAAAATTTCACCATCTGTATACCTAATAATAATATTTTTATTAATTTACCATATATAATATTTATTTAATAATAAAATTATTTAAAATATTTAAAATTTTGTTTCAACTAATTAATCGGGCGATAAATTAAACCAATTTAAACTTCAGTCTCAATTTTTTTAACCTTGCTTCTACTTTCACAGGTGGTGGAGGATGTTGATCTTTGTCATGTGGACTTTTTAAATTTATTTTATATTACTTTGATAATATAAACTTCGTAAAATTCATTAGTTTCAATAATAAATTTATGAATTCAAATAAACTTATAACAATTATCGAATTATCTTTAGTTTTTATTCGTTCACATACTTTAGTGTAACACATAAAGGCATAATAATAATTATATATATATATATATATATAAAACTTTTGAACATTGGGGAACTCACATTAGCTTGATATTAAAAGTTTGCAATGTAAACAAAATTAGAGCATTAATACTTTGGTACTTGTTGATCAAATTTATTGTCTTTAATTGAAACATGGAACCAAAGAAACTATATTTAATTTGATTATTTAATAAAATAATTATTCATAAAATTTTATTTCACATTGAATTTAATTTAAATTTATTTATTGAAATATTATTTTTAATATTAAAAAAATAAATTTTAACTTAAAAGATTATGATATTTTACAAATTAAATTATAATCGCCAGCACCCACATATAAAAATGTATTAGTTGCCTAAGAAGCCCAACTCTTTTTCCTCCTTGTGAATCCAAATTGGCACTTTGCATATGGGCGTAGCGTTTTCTTTTCAAGTGTTAATCGCATGAATACAAAAATAATATAATCTGAAATTTAATTCAATTGATTTATTCGATCAATTATCATCTAACAAACATAAAATTCGAATCTTAAAACCTGATAATTTTAAATACAATTACACGAATATAATATGTATAAAATACTAAATACATTAAATAAATACATATTTCAAAATCTATATAATACAAATTATTAACGTATTGAAATCTATATAAATATTAAATACCTTAAACACAATTATTACATGATAAAATATACAAACATGATACATACAAGAGTTGTTAAATCTCAAAATCTGCAACCCTTTCCCTATCTCGAGATTACGGCCCCCATTGTATAAAAAAACACAATATAAATTATAAAATGTGTAAAAATCTTAAACATGATTTTTAATGTGTCAAAATTTAAATATGATTATAACATGAGAATAATATGCATGTAACGTGAATATATGAACTTTCAAGTGAAAAAACCCACAAATCTGTTTGTATTAGGAAATAAACCATGCTATAAAAAAGATATATATATATATATGGGGAAAAAACATCTAGGCTTAATATTTAAGTGTTCATCTGAAGCAAAGACGGATGAAAATGAAAACAAAAAAAAAAAAAAGGCTTATGTAACGTGATCTTGGTCATCATCAGGCAGAAGGAAGAGATTTTTCTTGTTCTGCAACAACCATAAGCATCTCTAGGCGCTTGTCAAAAAGTAAAGCGCTCTCATCTCTCTTGTCAAGCTCAGCACCTTCAGCTTCAAGCCATTTTTCTCGAAGATCATCCAGAAGGTTGGCTTGGTCTGTGTTAATCACAGCTCCTGGGGCACTCGGAACAGTAGTCCGGAGCGAGGAATCCCCCGATGGTGGCGGCAGTGTCAACAGCATTGCCCGGAACTCACATGTGTCGGCAAATGTCTCAAAGTTACAAGCAATGGTATCTAGACAATACTCTCGTATCTTCAAAACACCATACCTGCACACGTGAATTAAAATTAAAAACAAAAAAAATTTAAGCCTTGTGGTCACAACTGCTAGTCCAAAGCTGATAATGATATTAGTTGATCACGAAAAGACTTTAAACTGATTTTCGGTTAAGTATCAAATCTTTCTATTCAATTGAACCTCCAGGGACAAGTTCCCATGCAGCATATTTAACATGGAGGACGACATATCATTTCTACAAGATAATATCAGAATCTAAATAGCCTACAAACTGGAAAACCATTGCTGAAACATTCCGTTGAGCCACGCCAAAGTAGCATGTTATTGTCAATCAAGAGTCTAGAACTCCCAAAGATCTATTTAACAATGAACATCTGGTTACTTTACTTTCATTCTAATAAAATGCGAGTATGAATTCCATTCTTAGGCCCAGAAAACAAATCTAATTGAATGTTAAGTACCCCATTTAAATAATGTCCAATAAAATAAGACATTGATCTCGTACTTCCGACTTTATAGGAAAATAAAAGGTAGATATAACATACATGTCAGATAATATCAGCCAATGGCACAATTCGGCTGCTGAGACCATCTCTAGGTGTGGCAGCAGTACATCAGCTACAGCACGCTTAAGAGGAAATAATAGATAGCGAGATGCAGCATCAAACATTTCCTCCGCCTGATAAATTAGAATGGTTAAGAGTTAGATAACCATGCACTCAAGTGATGTCCATGGGTCACTTTAATAAAAAAATAAATAAATACAATACCTGATCTGGATCTATATATGTCAATCCATCAGTGTACCTGAAGCAGTTACGAAGCTATAATAAGTTCCATGTTCTTAAAGATGAGAGAGTATAAATAACAACATTATACATAACAGTTCCAAGAACTAAGGCACACTTGACCATGACTCGAAGAATATTAGGTAAAAAATCTTTCGTCTCTTTATTAACATGATCTATGATGCAAGACAGCTTAGAGACACCACAAGAGTAGCAATAACGTTCCAACCACAGAACCAATTTAGAAATAGTTCAGTATTATTTCAGAAAAATAAATCCTAGACTAAGCTTCAGTACTGAAAGTAAAAAGTGAGAAGCTAGAAAAGAAAAAAAAAAAAAAAAAAAGGAAAACTTACATATACTCAATCATTTTCTCAAATGCCTCAGCACTCAAATCATGTTCTTCAAGACATGGAAGGGTATCCCTAGGTAACTCATCTTTCCCTTCATGAAAATCTTTCATGCGAGACAATCTTGTTTTAAAATATTCTGATCTTGATGCCAAAACAACTTGATGGCAACGAAAAACCTTTTTGTCAACTATTACACAAATATCTGCAAGATCATCCAGAGAGTCACTTAACTGGATTGCACCAACACCAGGCAGTAATCTGTCAACACCAATGTCTAGGCTGTGTTCCTTTGGAGACTTTGCCAAGGAATTTTTAAGGATCCGATGCAAGGCAGCAGGAAGCCGGTCCTCCTCAGGCAAGGACAGGCCCTGTAAAATAAACCGTTTTTGAGAGTTGTCCACATCTCTCAATGCTTTGTATTCAGCATATTTTTGGTGAATCAGTTCTTTCTCTAGGACCCTTTGCAGCGATTCACATTTGCATACTTTACAAATTCTCACAAGATCTTCCATATCATCTACAGCAACCTCTAGTCTGTCAGAATAAAAGAAGTGGATGAGGCTATAGAGAGCGGGATAAGACAACTTTTCTCTTGAAAATCGCACTTCATTGCGATATTTCCAATCTGTTTCAAACTTTCTCCTAAAAAACGGTGACCGGGCACTTAAAATAACTCTATGACCTTCAATGGGCCTGCCTTGCACAAAAAAAACAACATCTGGAGGAAAATAATAACTTGATGCCCCATTGGCTGTAAAACCTGATTGAATATTCAATGTTATGCGTCAGACTCATACAGACATATTGTTCTTAGAAGAAGAATACTTGCAGCTAAAATGAGCTGATATTTTGGGACCCAATAAATTAACAAAATCAACATCTGCAAGTTATATTCAATCGACTTGAGATTTCATCAAAGATTTCGGCGTTTAGTGTTCCAATATTCATACTTCAAAGCCTCAAAAATGATAGAAAGAGAAATATATGAGAAGCAAAAGTGCTCTTTCAAAGTTAGGTCGCATTTACTTCATTTAAGAAAATAGATTGCCTTGGATAAATATAAATAAATTCTGAGCCATTCATGCTAGATGCTCATAAAAAGAGAAAAAAAAAACATGAGGGTCTAAAACCGCCATTCTTCAATTGATTTAAAGATTTGACTCAAAACTACTAAACATGACTTGATTGATAGAATTTATTTGATACCACCAGGGCCCAACATTTTTTTTTTGGATAAACCCCAAGACTTTTCGGTAGTCAATTACCCTCAAACCAGATCACAGCACCATAAAACCAGCAACCATTCTCTAATCTTAACATCAAGAGGTAAAACATCAATTTCTGGAAAACCAAGAAGATGTAAACTCAATATACCCTTTTCACAGTCGCGAACCTTGAAGCTAATTCAATTAACATATGACCTTGAACCAATCCTCTCTATTCTCCAACATCATGTTCGAAATAAAAGAGAAATGAAGATAAGTGAAATGATGAAATTACTCTTACTTAGCCAAACCAAGAACAGAGAAGCCACTCTTATTCCACAATTTTGACGTCTTTCAATAATTATAAATGACCAATAATACTAGCTATGCAAATCCTTGTAATTTTGTAAATATATCCTTATCAACAAAATATTGAAAAAAAAAATCTTTCTCATTACAGTATCTCATTTCTAATTATAAAATTTATATCTAATCCAAGCGGAAAGATGTTATCTTCACTTTATAAATCACTTCTATTCATCAAGCGTTTCCCATTCTCTTCTGCTCTATAAATCCAAACATTATAAATCATTATTTTTCACTTTACATTGACTATTTAACCGTAATTCACCGATATATCAAACTCCACTTAATTAACATCAATCATCAAGCAATTCCAAAGTTAAAAACAACAATACTACTGAGTACTGACATTACTCAAGCCACATTTCACCGCTATATAATATCAGTAATCAAGGTTTAATAAGGACCATCAGCTTGCTCCAAATAAACAGAAATCAAAAATTAAATAAAAAAGAAAAAGTAAACTAACCTGAAACCTGGAAATGTAATCCACTTTCAGTAGCCTGGTCGAGAAAAGCCCGATTAGCCTCACAGTTCAAGAAAGTGTCCCGAAGGGCACTCTGCAACGGCCCAAGAGGCGGCGGACGAGCCTCGAAAGCCTTGAGAAGTTTCCTAACCTTCAAGTTCAAAGCAGCGTAGTGACACCTGTCCCCATCAAAGGTATGTTCGGAGCAGATGGCCCCGTTCTCCAGTAACATACGGGCGGCATCTAAGTGGCCAGCTAAGCAAGCATAGTACAAGGCAACGGAGTCCCAATTATCACGAGCGTTAACGTTGACGCCGGACTCGAGGAGGTAACGGAGTCGGTCGACGTCTCCAGCGCGGGAAGCTTCGAAGATGTCCCCGTTGGGGACCTTTTTGAGTGGGACGGAGGCGGTGAAGTCAGAGGCGTCGAGGTCGATGTCGTCGAGGTCGGGGGAGATGGTCCAAGAGGAGGAATGCGGTGGAGCTGGGGGCATTTGGGAAATGGGTTACGTTCTTTGAGGTGGATTTTGTGTGTCGGCTTTTGGGTCGGGGGCCTCGGCGGAAGAGTCTTATTGCAGTTGAGAGGGAGTTTTTTGGGCCTTTCAAAATGTTGGATTTGGAATGTTAGCAAAACTGGAAAATACGATTTAACAAAGTCAATGTTAGAAGTTAATTAATATCAATTTAATTAATAAATATATAAAGTAATTATATTTAAAAAATAATTATATTTTTTATTTCATTTGAATTTGAAAAAATTTAAAAGAAAAATTGAATTTGAAAATACCCAAAATCTATGTGAGCATGAGATTCACATGTAACAAGACCAACCTGATTATAAGCTCAAATTTAATATTAAAATAAGAATGATTGAATTGTAACTAAATATTGTTTTACAAAATAAAACTTCAACTATCTATTTTATTATAATATCTTTCTTTTTATTTTTTTAATTAAAAAAATTAAAACTTAATATATGTATATATAATAAATTAATAATTTCATCAAAATATTGTATTTTGTAGTTATAATCGAAGGTGTTCATAAATTAAGCTGCTTGCCTAAGCTGAAAGACCGCCTAATATTTAGAAAGATTTAAATAAAAATATTATTCTTAAAAAATAAAATTAAGCAAAAAAATGACACTTGATTAAAAAATGACCAAGCCTTGGCTCAAATATTTAAAACCCGAGACCAAACCAGCCAAGCTCGTTTTTAATTATATAATATATATTAGTTATATATTTATATATACTATGTAATGTTTATCATATAAAGAATAACTATATATCATATAAACAATAAATATGTAATATTATAGTGTAAACATTAAAAAAAATATGTTAAGTTATTTATATTTTAAAACTTAATAAAAAAATTATTAAATTACTAAAGATTAATTTTTTAAAAAATATTGAAAACATAATTTTGAGTAAGTCTGAATAGTTTTGAACTACCCATTTACAAATATAGGCGAACTTAGTCAAAATTTAAAACCCATATTTTGAGCTAGGCCAGGTTTGGATAAGTATGAATAATGTTAATACCATGCTTAAACTCAATACATGAATACCTCTTGTTATAACTTTAACCTCTCAGGTGTTGATGAATCCAAAATCTAAATAAGTATGTTCATACTCTATTGTCTAATTATCAACAATTAATTTGAAAATTTAATCCATTTTAGGATAATAATATAGAAATATTAATTTACATGTAACTAATTGAATTGTAAAAAATATATATAAATATATATGTTTCTTTTTAGAATCATAAAAAATAAAATGTTGATTTTTTTTAAATATCTTCTAAAAGAGATTTGTTAAGATAATGTTGAAAATATATAAATGATGATAATCTTTTAAATATTTCAATGTTTTTAAATTTTAATATAACATTAAATTTTTATATATATATATATATATATTTGTTTATGTGATATGTTTATATAAAAATTTGTTCATGTGATATGTTTAAAGTCATTTAAAATAATATATTAAAAATCACATTATTAACAACTTGGATACTAGCCTACAAACAATCATACTATTTACTTCATATAAAATAATCAAATAAATAAAAAAAAAAAAGAAATCAAAAACTTAATCGGTACAAAATCCAAAATGTAATATTTATACCGTTATATTATTAATTGTTTGCTTTTCTTTTACGGTAAAACTTGATTAATTTATACATTATTTTAGAGTTATACTTCTTATTAGTTTAGATTTCACAAAATTTATTTTTTAAAATAATTATTTTTATTTAATTAAAACCTAATTAATTAGTAAAATCATAATATTATCTTAAATATCTTGCGTCCTGATTCAACTTAAAACCAAAAAAACCCAAGCTGAAAAGACTTGAACCCAAAAAGACAAAATCTGACATAACCAAACCTAAAATAATCTAACTCAAACCCACAAAAATTGACACCTCTATGCTAACTTGCATGAAAATTGATGAGGTTAACTTTTAAATATAAAAGAAAAAATTATGAATTAAATTTGTCATCGAAGGAGCTAGGTAAAAGTCCATTTGTGATCTTTGTACTATAGTCAAATGTGTGTTTTAATTCTTCTATGATTTAATTGAGTATTTTCATCCTTATACCTTTGAAATTATAGCAAACAAAAAAATTATTAATAATATTAAATAAAATCTATTTAAACTTTCAATAGTGACTTGGCTTTACAAAATATAGCATGTAAATTTGAGTTTTTGAGTGGATTTTTGGATTTTGGATGAAAATAAAGTTGAATAGCATTTTACATATCATATTTTATAAACCCATAGGTCTAATAAGATTTTGTGACCCGGGATGCACCTCAAACCAAGGACCTCTCCTTTATGAAAGTTCTTATATCAACTATGGTACCAATCGAGCCACTTGGTACTCTAGTTTATGAGAGGTCCATAGTTCAAAGCGAGATAAGTGTATCTTTGGGCATGACAAAACTTTATGGGACCCATAGATGCCTAAAGAAGATAATAACTTTGATTTAAGTGTAAAGGGGGTGACGACTAAATTACAATATGCAGGGACCTTACGTGGGGTAGACGCTCTGGAAACCGGCCATAACACAGATTAATTTGTGAAAACTAAATAAATACATTAAACAGTTTAATCCCCAAAATACCTTGGGCACTTCTTAGCAAGCAAATCTTTAAAAACTCTTTGCTCGACATGGCATCCAGATTAAGTTATTTGTATAGTAGTCATTAAGTAAAGCATTTCAAGCAGGACGGCAAGCATCTAAAATGAATCTTCCTCTGTCTTCATAACAAGCAACAACAATGCTGCAACATAATTTAAACCCTACACCAAGGACAATTTTGTCTTTTAATATAAAATCACGATTAGATGAAGAATGAAAAAGATGCCATTACTCAAGGAAACCAAAGCAAGAATTACTAACAGTTAAAGTCAGCAACAGTAGGGACAAATTAATTTCTGTCACTTGAACAAAACTTTCAACGAGGAGAAAAGCAACTCAATTTTTTCTTTCTATTTAGTTGATGAGGTAAAAACAAAAGAGAAAAAGTAATAGTTGAGCACAAGTGATACTTTCCATATCAGGGTTTATATAATGATCCACATAAAATTTGGTACTGACGATTAGTAACCGAAGTAATCAAAGAAAGCTGTGGAATAAGTTTGACTGCAGTTCAAGCTTAAGTCGCCGTAAAAAGTTTTGTTTTCCTCTTCAGTGGGGTATGGCACATAGACATAAAATGCAGTAGCAGGGTTTACTTATCAAGCTTAAAAAACAACTTGGCTATACCAAAGAAAAAACTTGCACCTTGAAACCAGCCTAGCTTTGTTGCTAAAATCATATATAGCGGAATTGCATAAACGACATTCTTCACATTGTTGAAAGCATAAAAAGAGTATTTGCCTTGTTAACTTTCATAATAGACTGAAAAATACAAACCAATGGGAGATGCATGATTCAACCCCCAGCCCACCCACCAAAAGGGAAAGAAAATCCTTAAAGGGGAAAACAACAAACCAGAGAAACCTGTTGTTCAGACAAGAAATAAATTAGTGCCAGATGTATTTGTAGCATGGTCTTTGAGTCCTTTCTATGCCAGTGATACTTAAGAGTCTGATAAAATTCAATAAGACAAGCACAAGTCTTGATCAACTCACCTAACAGTAGCCCACATCAGAATCACGAAAAGAATACCCCACAAGCACACGCCTGAGAGCTGCATGGCCCCGTGGAGTGTCCAACCATGGGTGACCAGGAAAGGTTCATGGAAGGTCCTCCAAGTATATAAGCAAAAAGGCTCAAACCAAATTGCCCAATTGAAAAGAAATGCAGCACCATAACTGAAATAGGGAATATCATTTACAGCTCAATGACTTAAATTTTAATTATCCATCTACTAAATTCCATGCTCTAAAATCACAATTCTAGTTTATATCCAAATCCAATCAAAAATTTTAAGTCAACATTCACGTTTATTGGAATTATCAAATGCATTGAATAAATCTTTGTTCTTTGTCCAGGCATACACATACACCTCCATTTGTAAATTAATTATAGTTTGTATGCAATTATTGCATAAAAACAAGGAAAACTGAATTTGCTAAGATAATGCCAAATCCAATAAGAGCATCATATTTAATAGAACATTTACTCACATTGATATAACTTCTAATTCTGCATTATCAACAGCTTGTGTTTTCAATTCTATAACTCTTCTAGTCAAAAAAAAAAAAATCCGAACTCTTGAGTTTTCATTACAAAAACCCTTTTGTAACAGATCAAAACCTTCTCATGGGATTATTTCTCAAACACAACTACTTCTTTTAAGTTAAGCAATAGGAAAGAATGTCGAGTGAATTACATCTCAAAAACCCAATATTAACCTATGAAAACCATCCTTGCATTTAGGTCCATCATCAAGTACTATTTTCAATTCCAAACTTAAACATCACATCCAAAAGCCATCAATCCAACCACTGATCCAAATACAAAGAGAAAAAGGAACACATAAAGAAAAACAAAAATCAATCAAATTAATGCAGAACGACCCTAATGCAGGTACTTACATGATCAATCTGCCGTTTAGCAGGTGTGACCTTACCCTCCGCAGCCTTTGTCAAATCATTATAATAGCGTTCAGCCACCGTAGACTTCTTCTTGTCGGCACCTGAAAGCGAAAACCAAATCTTAGGCCTAAGCACAGCGGGGATACCTTTCCTAATAAACTTCTTCAATGTAATAGCATTAGCCAAAGCTGAAATTCTGAGTGAAGATTTCAGCACAATCCTTTCAGATATTGAAGAAACCTGCGGCTGCTGCTGCAAATACCAATAAACACCTTTGCTTGATTCGAGTCCCCACCAAACATGCCGTCGCTGCCGTACCTTTTCTCTTACCTAATTAAACACATTAACATCATCCACGTTTTGCCTTCCACCGTGAACCTATTAAGGTCTTGGAATTTCACTGTTAGATTTGCACTTCTTGCATGAACGCTTGGCCTTAAGGTTGGAAATTGCAATTGCAATTCCAAGGCCAGGTCCCTTTTGCTTTAGGTACCATACATTTTTCATTTTTTATTATTAATATTTTTTTTCCCTCTTGTTGTTGTTGATAGATCAAAAGAATAAAAGAAATGAGTTACAAGGGCTTTGTCAAAAAAAAATTGAAATAATTTAAAATAATTTTAATATTAAATATAATAAATAGTTAATAAAGATATGTTTTTGATTTAATGTTACGATCTTTATATAAAATTAAAATTTTAAAATTTTAAATCTCATAAATTATCAAAAATTGAAAAAAAATATATATCAAATTAATTTTTTATCAGTTTTTATTGATTTTTTACTAAATAAATTATTTTTTATTGATTCAATAAATAACTAATTTTGTATAATGTATAAGGCCATACATTTCTAGGAAACAAAAAAAAAAAAAAAATTGAAATTCTACTCATAACAATTAGTTCGGGTGAATGATTACAGTGCTCATAAAAGAGAGATGAGAAATATTTGTGTTTTCATATTATACTTTTATACGTTTAAGGTATTATAAATTTATAAAATTTTTATATTTAATAATTTATTTTGCATATATTCTGACGTATTTGTATATTCGTATCATGTTAATGTTATTTTCATGTTTTATTTCAATTATTTTACTATGTTTGTGTTTATGTCTGTATTCTAATTCATTCTACATTTTATATAGTTTGTCATTGTGATTTAGTTTATAATATATTTTGCATAATTTGTCACAGTAATTCAATTTAGAAAAAATTTTATGTGCTGTGATGTGTTCATAATATTTTTTTGTTTAAATTAATATAAATTTATATAAATTTTTGCGATTTAATAATTGGTGTATTCATTTCATTTCATTTTTTTTTTTTCATGGTTGTGTCTAATTTTTTCTATTGTTGTGTTTTCTATCTTAAATTCATGCATACTCGTAATGATTCAATTTTAATTCTAAATTTATTTATTTAAAAATTAAACCACAACATTTATCATATATTAATATAATTAGTATAAATATTATTTTTAAAATTTTAATTTAATTTTTCGAAACCAATTAAAAGCATATCATTATGCCAATACTTGCATAATCTATTGATAGAGTGTCCTAGTTTTAATTATTAAAAATTAAACTTTCATCATCTCAAATATTTAAAGAAATTGATAATGATACCTTGAAAAGACCAAGCCCATCCCCGTAGGTATTCACTTAGCATATGTTCACAAATAATCGATACAGTGCAAATTAGGATCACGGACAAATATTATATAATTTGTGTATTTATATTATATTTATATATTTTATTTTATTATAATTATAATTTTATTTAAAATTTATATTTATAAAAATTTTAAAATATTTTAGTATTTATATATCATATTATTTTTTATATTATATTATAATTTATATTATATTTTAAATATTTTTTATATCGTATAATCATATTGAGTCTAATATTATCATATCAACGGTTGGATTTAGTGAGCACCTTTTGAATGATATCGGGGTGGTTGGGCACACATGCATTGTCACACCTGTAATGTATATATATGCCACTACTTGGCTTTCGCTAACTTTAATACGTCTATCAATTTTGATTTAAATTTTAAATATTTGATTAATTTATATAAATTCAAATTTAATTTAATTTATTTATTTAAAAATTAACAATTTAAAATTCATTAACATGAATATAAAATAATTTGAGTCAAAAATAATTTAAATTTAAAATAAATTTAAAAAATAAAAAATTTTAAAATAATTTAATTTAATTAATTTAATCTGAAATTAATTCAAATTGACGGAACTCAGCGAATATCTCATGAGAATCGAGAGATGTGATATGGCCAACGATTCCACTAGCTCGATGAATATCAATTAATTAGTTGTTTGAACGCGCGAGTCAATGATTTCCACTGTCAAGCTTTACTGGGATGTCAATTCCTGACATTACCTATGAAGTAATCAATTAAACTTTTGTAACTTATAATCTTGACTAGTGAAGATTGAACTCGTGAGCTTTCAATGACTTATTTGTCTTGTGTGCTTCATAGATGCATTGCACATTCCCGGACCTTCGCTTTTACGATTGGGTTCATTGACTCATACGCACACTCAATAGCCAAGGAAAATGCTAACCTAGTTCTCGCAAAAGAACATTCAATTTAGAAATTTTGATTCCAAATTTTGAAAAAATATATAATTATGAGATAAAGAAGTAATTAGTAATTTAGATGCGATATGAAAATACAATACGTTTAATAAATATAAAAATAATGTAATAATTATAATACAATATATTTAACATGGCATACTTAACGTATATATATATATTTCATATTTATATTTAAAATTTTGATAAGTGTATCCATTTTTGAGAGTTAGAAGACCTACATTATGATGTCTATATAAAAATCTCGATGAAATTTTGGGATCCATGCGATTCTAAATTTTATATTTTAACATGTTTCAAAACAATTTTTTATTAAAAAAATTCTTTTTTAAATTAAAAAGCATTCAACATCAAGATTAATAGCAAAAAAATATTTTACCCAAGTAGATTTGTTTTAATAAAAATAAGCTAAAGTTAAAATCTAGATTAAAGGGACAAGAGAGTGGATATGAAATATTATTTAATATTAATACATTAGTATTATAAAAATGTTTTTTAAAAGACAATGGTTAATGATAAAAAAAAAAAAGACATTGTTTATCATTGATTTCTTTCAAGACAATGACAAAATTTACAAACAAAATTTCAGCCAAAAGCTTTTATGTGCTTATTTTTACTAATGAATGTCCTAAATAAAAACATTTTACTAGGAATTTTTTTATGGTAATATTATTGCACTAAATATAATAGTTTTAATTATTTGATTTGAAGATTTTTAATGTATTAAGTGAACTCATACATAGACATATACATATACATATATATATATATATATAGAGAGAGAGAGAGAGAGAGAGAGAGAGAGAGAGAAATTAAATGCACTTTCAATAGAGTTTTTAGAAAATCACAGACAACGTTTGTAAATGATATATATATATATATATATATCATTCTAAAATATATTAAAAAAACTAAGAAAAAATAGAATATGTTATAGTTTCTTATCCTCAGTTATAAAATTTAAAAAAAGAAATCATTATTATTGTATCAAAAATGAATTTTATATTTATATTACTCGATTGATGCACAATAATTATTGTTTGATAATAATTCTCTCAATTTTTCACGTTATATTTGCGTATGATTTCATCTATATATTTAAATGCAGAATATTAAATAAATTAAGATTATTTAAAAAAGAAAAAAAGCTGAGACAGTCATAGTAAATGAAAATGAAAGAGTGAATGTCAAACATATTAATCCTGGGGGCGCAATGCAATCCGGTTTGCTTTGAAAGGAGCTGCTAAAATATTAAAATAATAATAAAAAAACCGTCAATTGTATTTTTAAGTAAATTTTATTCTTTTATTGGATTTAAATAAATCTTATTTTTAATTGTATTGAAACAAATTTTTATTTCAAATGAAATATTAATTTATATTAAGGACTTATATAAATATAAATTAAGATTAAAATTTTATTATAATTAAATATTAATTAAAGATTTATTTGAAAGCAATAAGAATGTATGAGTTTATCTATGTTAAATGATCAAATTAAAAAAAAAAAAAATCTTATGTGCCCAATAATGATATTTTATTCTATCTTTTGAATATTTTTATTTTTTTTTAAATATTATTTATCACATGTCTTAAATTTTTCAAATTTGTTTGTTTAGAAAAACTTATTATTACTTAATATTTTCGTTATATTATATAGATATTATATATCTTTCACGCAAGTAAATGGTTATTCTATATATTTATACATATAATTAAAGTTAATTCGTGCATCACATATGTCACAAATTAGTAAAGAAAGAAAATAAAATAAATTTAGATAAATGATGTTAATTAAGAATTTAAAGTAAAAAAAAAAAAAGTTTAAGAAAATTTTGACGCAACTGGTTTCCAAAGTAACCCATTACTTTCTTAAAGGTAAGCTCAGATTTGTATGGGCTGGACCTGTTGAAGGATAATGTACTCATTCGATCTAATCTAAGATTAGTTTGAGTATTTTGGATGATCATTATTTATTAATTAAAATAAATTTTTTATTTAAATTTAATTATAAAATATATATAAATATTAATATAAAATATTATTTATATTTTATTATATTTAAATAATAATTTAAACCGTTACTTAAAATAAATTTAAATTTAAACTTAAAATTATTTTCTCTGAATTACGATCTCACGTGACTCAGTTCACGAACAAAATTAGTATGAGTTAATAGTTTATTTCTACTTCTTGATTCTCAATTAGCTTTTACTTTTGAGAATTAATTAATTATTATTATTATATTATTATTATTATTTTCTTGGAAACAAGTAAAAAGCTCATGCATTTAGGAAGTCAATTTTCTGTCACCGAATGGAATCTGATGTCTGATATGAATCAACTCAACCGGCCAAATTCGGAAAACCAGCCGATAGAAAAATAAAGACATAATTTTCTAGACGCCTATGCATGGCTTGACACTATGACAAAGTAACAAAAATAGGTCTTTCATTAATATACCGATTAGCTGGTCCAGAAGTAAAACAAATTTACCTTTTAAATCTTATGATATATTTGATAATTTTAAATATAATTTAAATATTACATAAAAATAAATTAAATTAAAATAAAATATATAATATAATATAAAAATAATATAGATATAATATAAATATATAAAAATAATAAAATTTATATAATATAAATAATTAAAATATAAATTTATATAAATATATAAAATTTTAACTTAATTATAATATAAAATATTAAAATAATATAAATATATGAATTATCGTATCAATAAAGCTCAAGAATCTTATAAAAAGTTTTGCCGATTGATATTTGACATCATTATATATATATATATATATATATAAGCAGCAAATTGGATTCTTGCAAAGGAAGAGGAAGATGTACTTTATTAAGTTATTGGACAAAAAAGTAATTTTGCAATATAAAGTTGACAATATAGTAGGATTAATAATGAAAAATATTATTTTCAAATAATTTAAAAAAATCAACATATATCTAATTCTTGAAAAAAAAAAAAAAGCACTAAACATCCAAAAGAAAAAAATTATGCTTATATGACCTTACATTTGTGATCTAATATATTTAAGATTCACATATAAGTAAATGAAAATTTGATTTAGTTACAAAGGGGCAGTATGAAACTTTGAGATCACAAATTTAATTTTTACAATATATAATATTAACTTTGAACCAAATTTATCTAATTATGTACTATATTCTTTAATCATTGGTATGATTTCCAGTGACTAATTCAGGGAAAGATGCAAACTAGTTTATGATCGCAACAGGTTGCCGCTAAAATTTTTTTTATTTTTTTATCTAAATTTAGATTAATTTTAAAATTTAAATCACTATTAAAAAATATTATTAAATTTAAATTAAATATTTTATTAATAAATAATAATTTAAATCAAATTAATTTAAATTTAATTTAATATGATTTAAAGTTATTTAATAATCTGATTTTTAATACCATTTATTATTGAAAGAAGAAGGGAAAAAAAAAAGATTTGTTCCAATCATTTAATCTTAGCGGCTAATTATGTTAATTAATTAGTTAAGATGGTGGGTAAAGGTTCGCTTAAATAGCAATGAAAGCGACGCCGCCGCTGCTGAAAAACCGTAATGACGTCAGCTATGATTTAACACTGTACCCACCAACCAATTACACAAGAGTTGCAGGAATTAAAAACGGCATTATTTTGCAGTTTTAGAAGCATAAAATATTTCAAAACACATATATTTTAAAATATAATTAAAAATTATATTTATTTATATTTTATATAATTAAATTTAAATAAAAAATTTACATTATATAAATAAATTTGAGTTAAATCAATTTAAATTATTAAAAATAAAATCTTAATCTAATTTAATACGAATAAAACTCGAACAAATGCAAAAACAGGAAAAATATTAAGAACAAAGTGTACTTATAGATATGTTTCTGGTAAATATCTATTTCTCGTTATCAGGAAAATAATTACTGACGTAAAAATTGGATGGAAAAAAAAAAAAGAAAAAAGAAACAGCATGAACACTAAGAAAAAGAAAAAAGAGAAATGCCTGGCTTTCCCGTGTACGCCGCTGAAAAGTTTTTTACTCCGATGAATAACTTCTTGGCCTTGAAAACGATGGAATAGATTATTAATCTTTTCTTTTTTCCCAAGCCAAAGTTTACGCAGATCGACATTAGAAGAAGTGCCTGATCAGTACGTCGTCGCCATTAGAGAAAACTTACAGAAACTCGAAAGCATCGCCAGAAAATGCACATAAACATGACATTATAATATCCAGATTTCTTCCTCTTCTTCATAACTTTTCTGGGTCTTGGCGACGCCTTCAAAAGCCCAAAAATTGAAAGAAGGAAATAGCCAAAAAAAAAAGGATTATCGAATCGTCAAAACAACAAATGAAGAGTTTTCTCTGGGACTTAACACCAAAGAGAAGAATATAAAATAAAAGCAAAAATAGGGTGAAATAATAGGAGGGTAGGAAGCTAGTTAGGAAAAGGGAGGGAAGGTGTTCCCATGGAGATGACGAGCGTTTCCCTTTGGTGTAAGTGTTTTCATATTTTAAAGGTGAAATCAATTTATTCCTTTTTTAATGGTTTAAAGGGTGGGCGGACCAAGCCGGAGTTAGGTTAAGCAAACCAGATTTATCGAATTCATCCGAATAGATTAAATTTAATTAATTTAATTTGTTCAATTTATATTTTATTTAGATAGTTATTTTAATTTTAACGTGTTTATCAGTTTTTTTATTTTTAAATTAAACTGATCGAATAACTATTATTTAATTAAAAATAAATATAATATATTATATTATTTTTATTTAAATATCTCTAAACTCGATTAATATTATTAAATCCAAATAAAAAATTAAAATAATTAATTGAACCGAACCGAACCATATGTTAGTACTTGTCTTGATACAGGGAACATTGTTAATATATTTAAGGTTTTGACAAAACCATTTTTATATTTTATTATTAAATTATAGGTTCTCCCTAATTTTATTCTAATCTAATAATTTATTAGCTAATTGGCAGGGCAGAAGGTTGAGTGTATTATTTAATGGGTGGAGTGAGTCTCTCGTCGGCTATACTTTGATAGGTGGACGATAGCCTTCAATTTTCATCTGTTAATCTTTTCTTTTGATGATACAGCATTAGAAACATATTATTTACGGCTATATCTGTTCTTTTGGTGCCAAATAATTTGATCCATCGTTATTAAAATTATTTTGTAAGAGAGATTAGTAAGACGATATATTCTTTTTTACGTTAAATGAATACTTTTAAATATTGAAAAATAAACAAAATTGGTAACATATTCTTGATCTCATTCATAAAATTATAAAAAATTTTCATTTAGATATCTAATCCGAACTTATTATAAATAAACAGTTTTTGTTTTAATTTTTTTTTTTGTGTGTGGGAATTGTCAAAGGTCTTATTTTCTTATTTTAATTAATAATT
Organism: Adansonia grandidieri; assembly: GCA_038382065.1. Classification (NCBI taxonomy): domain Eukaryota; kingdom Viridiplantae; phylum Streptophyta; class Magnoliopsida; order Malvales; family Malvaceae; genus Adansonia; species Adansonia grandidieri. The sequence continues at coordinate 6,292,514 of JBBYHK010000020.1, read as the reverse complement.
ATGTATATGTCATAATGAATAAAAGGCAAAGATAAATCCCTATTAGAGCACAACAGTTTAGCCTGATTGTATTTGGCATTTGGACATGTGATAAGAAAAATGCAATTTGCAATTAAGAAAAAGAGTAATTTTTTTTCATTAAAATAATTTTTCCTTGTCTACTTTAAAGAATGGGTAATCTGTCTTGATTGAAATGTAATGAAGTAAAAATAAATAAATAAATGAATATAATAAGTATATATAGAAAAGTAAATGAATAAATAAATCATTTTTTATAAGACTTTAAAATTTTACTATGGTGTAAAAAAATTATTGACATTGATGATTGCGGTAGGTATAGATTTCCACAAGAGAGTTTCATTTTTCTCTTAATACATGCCAAATATGAAATCCCTACCATCTATAAAAGTGAGTATTAAGGGACACCAGTGGTATTTTGAGAGTTTTGAGGGTTATTTTAGTCTGTTCATTATCTTTTAAACTGGATTTTTTTTTTTAATTTGGGCTGCTTTGTTACTTTGGGATTTCTGGGCTTTGCTACGCTTTTTGCTTGATTTTGGCCATCTCTCTCTCTCTCTCTCTCTCCATGCTAGGCAAGCTTTTAAAATCTAAGATTCAAAGTCTGACATCTATATTCCCTCTCTTATTCTAACCTAGTTTGTAAAAAAATATAAACGTTTATCTGGATCCTAAATACTTCTTCAGAGTACTGATCTATGTTTTTGGTTTTTGTTTCTTTCACCAATTTTCCTCGTTTTACAAAACTGTCTGCTGAATAAATCGAGTGAACCACGTTATCGTTGCGGAAATGATGATTCAGCAATGGTATTGCAAAAAGATGAGTTTCTTTCATGATCAGATAAAACAAAGTTTCATGACGAAAATGATGATATTCCTACCCCAACAACAATAAAAATATGCTATTCTACAACATCTTATAAAAACAGAGACATCTGAGGCGCTGGAATGAAGGATAGAATACCTTCACCAAACAGCTCGAACAATGTTACCAATGTACGTCCAGAATTCAAGTCATCCTTCCAAACTTGCTTAAGGATGGCTGACCTCTTCAATACTTGACTATCTTCTCCAACTCTGTTGCCTGATCTTTCATCATTGGGCATCTTTTCGGACAACGATGATGATGGCTGGTCCGCATCATAGTGACCTGACGGAAGTAGTGCGACTGTTTCCCCTTGCATAGGAGATGGTGAGGAGTTGGCTGAAACCATGCCAATTCGGCCATCGGTTGCTATTTTCTTCAAGGCTGGTTCATGTTCCGAGGGCTCCATGCTCACCTTGCGTTTGTCTTGAACATTTAACAGGAAGCAAGAAGGTACTCAGAGTTGAACCTCAAGAAATAACATAAAGACTTGGGCATCAAGCATTTCTAGATTGTGTGCGTAAAACATGTTTGTTTACGGTTATTAATGCAGCGATGGAGACAAAACAAAGCATGGGATCTAGCTACCACCTTCACGTCCTAATTGAAAAACGTATCAATGACATCAATAAAAGAATACATGAGAGGCACAATAAAGTAAAAAAATATCAAGCTAAAAGATTCAGCCAGAAGTTCTTCATCAAGGGATAACAGGTTGGCATCTTTCTTTTCTGTCAGAAGCATCATTTTCTTAGATTCAAGCATGTCAAAGGATACACAATGAAGCTAAAATCATTTTGCAGCAGGATGCACATTATATGCTAGTTTGTAATTCTTTTAGGTTTATTATAAAAAATCTCAAAAGTTTCTGAAATTCAAAGCTTTGCCCCCACTGAATTTTTTTTTATCATATTTGCCACCAATAAATTGAGGCTCATAAGATCATTTTTTATTGTTTATCTCATATTTAACATTTATACTCAGGATGGTAGGCAATTTCATTATAGTATATATTAATTTATAAATTTTGTAAAGAATAAAAAAACAGATCTTATCATTTTTTGCTAATCCTATTTAGTAGTTACCACGCATACCATGCATCATTTGAGCAATCCATCATCAGAAGAAACTTGAATTCACACTACTTTGGAGGGTTAAACACCTATGAGTAGGAGCATCTTAAAATACTGAAGGAAATCTTACTTGGCACTGCAGTAACAACTTTTTCTCTGGACCTCCAGATAGCCTGGCCTGGAGGTGATGGTAAAAGTGGAAAGATTTTAAGGCGATCATATATGCCTTGACCTGCTGCACGCTGGAAAGTGCATGCTTGTGTCAAAATTTCTGTGTTCAATATGAAGCACTAAACAAGAACAATACTTACCAGTAAGGCACCATAAACCCGCCAAGCTTCATATCTTTTCATTTCATTCTTTTGCTTCTCTAGTAGCAACTCTGGTTCAAGGATTCGAAGGTATGGCTCAAGATTTGGCAGAATAAGAAGGCGAACCTACTCGTGGAGTAAGACGTATCATAAATGAATAAAATTACTAGAATAGCAACAAAATGTTCAAAACTCAAACAGAAAATGCTTGACAGTAATCCTGACAAGTCTGCCAACAGAGTTGAAAGACCAGAGTAGAAGCTTTGCATCAAATGTAACAGCCAACATTGCAGCGAGCTGTACATCACTCACACTTTTCTGACTTCTTTATTATGCTTAGAAAGGAGAAAAATATTTAACAAGAAGTGAATTTAAAGACGGTCTTGCATGACCGGTAAGCATTAATGGAATATATATATATATATATATCAATCTCTTTTCTATTTTTGTCAAGACTTGACACTTATATTTCATGGTTAATAATTTACAATTTGTTGATGCAGTAAGGCATCGAATATTGCCAAACAGCATAAATTTTACAGGTAAAGATATAATAGTCCTCAAATTATTATTTATTATTTATTATTTATAGCCAATTGTGAATCGAACTTAAGAATCATAAAGAAGGAGAAAGGGGGGAACGGGAAGAATGTGGAGTCATTTATGTTCTCTTCTATTCCACTACATCTAAAATAAACTTTTGATAGAATTCAAATAGTTTCATAAGACATTATGCAAAAAGTAAACTTAACGTGCACTAACAATGTATGACAATGTCAGACGAGGATATATACCACATTTGGTCCTAGGGCTGCCAACCCTTGAATTGCGCCATAGTGTTGCGTCAACGCCCGTTTTGGGTCCAGAAGTGCATTGAGCAAAGTTTTTGTAAGACGTGTCTGAAGGGTGTTATAAACATGGCCAAATCTGCGAAAATTTACAAAACCTAAATTCCAGGTGTAAGATTGACCCAAAAGAAAGAAAGAAAATACGTATAAAAAAAATGGAGAGCATCTGTATGGAAGTTGACAGTAGTGACCACCAAATTAGATAGAAAGGTCAACCAAATGAATGAATTTAGATTATCCACTGATGTTGTGTTACATCTAATTTACTCTTTCACAAAATATATAAATGTCGGGAACAATTAATCCATCATGCGATACATTTCTTAATAGGATTAAATTTTGTTGTTAAAGTAGCATAGGGTTTATTCGTTGCACCAGCACTAAGGTTTTCAGATGATCCAATCTCGGAACAGAGTGGTGTCAACTGACCAAGGAATCAGGGTAACGTCCAACCCACTGAAATTCAGTGATTACCACCTTCTTAAACCTCAGTTGACACAATTATTGATACACAGTTAAAGTCTATATAATATAGCAAGTGCATTGCTAACATATAGCGAGAGAGAAAGTCTGCTCACGGCAGCAAAATCAATGGGAAGATGACCGGAAGTCAAAAAATTCCAACTCAAACATTTCCTTCAAATGCAGAATAGAGAACACTTTAGAAGTTTCACCTTTTGCATATTGAAGCGACTAACTTTGCTGTAAAATCTCTGAGTTCCCAGTGGTTGTCAGCAATCCTGTTCCCTAACTTTTTTGAAACAAGGCAGGTCACTACAGATGGCATCAATTGGTGCAGCTGGCAAGACAAGAAAAAACACAAATGCTCCTTCTTAGTTTAGAATTGGTTAATCTATGACAAATAGAACTCCATATATATAGAACTATGACAAGAGAATGATTCACCTAGCAAACTAGTATATGAATATAGGGGTTTGTTCAGTAGAGTTAGAAGGAGATTAATTAATTTTTAAATCCTTGACAAATATACTAAATATCAATACTTAGATCCAATACGAAAAAGATTAACTTACATAAGGTTCTATGTGTATGTGAGGATTCTGGAGAAGACTCCAAACAACACGCATCAAAGCAAATAGAAGAGAAAAGTCACTCAAACCACGAGAAACCTTTTATTATTGGAGTAAGGAACAAGCAAAATTAGCAGCAAATATATAAATGCTCTAGTTTATCTTTCTAAATCGATATGATTATCTTAAATCCAAAAATTATTACCTCATCAGCGATGAAGTAAGTGAAATAAGGAACTAAAGGATGAAGTCCTGAATCAGTAGCCAAACTCACTAATGCTTCTTTAAACAGGGCTGAATCAGACTTTCTCAAAGTGAGCTCCGTGATTTTATCAAAATAGAGCTGCGATAATAAGAATATAGGCCAAGTAAATAAACAGAAAATATTTTAAAATATACAACACAAAACACCAATGGTAAACAATATACCTGAAGCTCCCTAGATAGCACATGCTTAACAGGTAATTTAATGTCAACCGGAAGTTCATCCTTTTGTTCATAAGTCTTGCCATTAGAAGGAGCAGCAATTACTGCAGATAGAACAAGTCAAAAAAATTATTAGCTCCAGCATTTTAGCTAATAGGGGAAGAAAATCAAAATACCATCCAGTCACCAGTATGCTATTGCCTATTGGTCCTGAGAAAATTTTCAGAAAGCATGGTCAAACAAACAAAGTAATAGCGAAAAAAATCACAGTATTCTGATACCAGAAACAACTTCAGAAATTCATAGTTGAAACATGCTAAAATCATGCTACTCACTGCTTAGATGATGACAAAATGATACATATATAGCAAAATGCTTGGCCTTTACATCTCATTAAGGTAAAATAAATTCATGTTTAGAATGGTCTACTCTATGCTGACAAACCAAGATTCGAACAGGTCCAAATTAAGATTGTGAATTGTAGCTACTGCTAATGCCTCTAACTTTGAACAAACCTCCCACGGGAGCATTTTCTGGAATAGCAGGTTGTACTCCTTCAATAGCAAGCCAGTGACAAGCGATGCCAGTGTCAAGTGGTGCTTTTGGTAAAGGAGCTTCAATAACCTACATGTTGGACGAAAACATGGGAACTTCAGCAAGCACCCAAACAATTTTAGCTCAAAGCACAACTAATGTAGCCTCTGATTTCTTACATCTTTCAAATCCACATCCTTATCATCAATGTAAAACAAATCCCTATGCCCAACAGCCCTTTTGAACTGCAAAGGACCTCCAGATGTAAAGCCATACACTGGCTGAGGCAAGAAAAAACAGAGTGAGACTAAAGAAAAAAGCAAATCCTCTGAAGTAGAAAAAAATAACTAAGTACATCAGAAAATGTTTAATTCATCATCATATGAGAATCATTATATTCTCAATCACCGCCAATCAATCCACAATCACATAACAGAAAATTTTGATCCTAGTTACAATCTATATTGAGATCATGTAACCTTGTCAAACCAAACTCATCCGCTAGTATTTATGCTTCAAGCTAGAGCCCACTGAATTTAGCTATTGAAAACAAAATAAAATTTTTCCCCTGACGGCATGTTTCAATCAGAAATATGATGAGTACACCAAAGCATCAGCAACATTCCCATTAAAACAGCTTGAATCTTTAAAGTTGGAATATCCAAATTCAACAGTAAAGAATATCCCGAAACAATACACTCATTTTCAGTTCAAAACTTCCAACATTAACACTAACTAAATGCAACTACCGACACGTATTTTGTACGTGGTTTAAAATTAAAAACACAAGCAAAGGCCGCACACAAATACAACCAATGAAATTATGATTAGCATATATACAAACCAAAAGTGTACATGAAGTTGCATTATTGCTGCTAACTAACCTCAACGTTTCTTAAGTTAAGTGCACCATCAACATCATCCGTAGTCAATATAGTCCTCCTTGAGTGACGCATACATTTGATTGCCTCCTGAAATTATTAAAAAAAAAAAAAAATCATAGTGACACATTGTTAATCACCTCAATTTTTTGTAAAATTATGTTCTTATATTTAAAAGAACAAGAAAAGCAGCCGAAATCGCCACCAAATCAGATTTAAAAACCCTAATCCGTCCGGAATCGGGAAAAATTAGAAACAAAAAACATAAATGAAGAATTGGGAAATAAAACCTACTTTATTTAGAAGACGGAAGCATAAAAGGTAATTTTAAAAAAAAAAACCTGCATAATCTCGCGCATGCGATACTCGACATCGGGAGCAAGAGAAAGAGCAGCATCATCTGACAGATTATTTATGCCTATGCTTTGAGCTATCACCTCGATCGTCTCCTTCGGCACTATGCTCATTCTTCTTCTCCTTCTTCTTCTTCGCCGAATTTAAAACGTCAATTTTTCATTTTTCGTTTTTTTTTTTTTTAATTTCCTCTTGATGCTTGTTGCCCCTTTCCTGTTACTTCATTTGGAGCGGAGTCGGGGACTGGGATGAGAGGCGAGAACTTTCACGCGTCTGGAGAATTTTTTATTTAAAATGAAAAAGAACAGACGGGTATAATTTATCGGGTGACCCGAATTTTTTATTGGGCTTCTAATTTTGGGCTTTCGAATTTGGAGCTTCGCAATGGCCCTTTCCCAAATCAGACCCATCATGTATTTAATTATATTACCATGTATAAAATTAGGTGCGTTGATCGTAAACAATTAGGCTGAGAAAAAAATCGATTTGAATTGCCCTTCGTTTGGTTTTTATTGAAGTCAGTTCCATTAAGATAATAATTAAATATATTTAATTTAATTTTCGATTCATAAGTTAAAAACTGTAATTTATTTGAATTGAATTAAATTTTATTTTTTTTAATTTTTATTTAGTTTTTAATTATACCAACTATAATTCCCTGCACTCGAATCTTATAATTATGTTTAATTAAACTAAGAAAATTGACACATATGTAACATCGACATCTCACTTTTGTGTCCCTGTCGTGACATAATATCCATTTGGAAGTCTGGGCAGGGGCAACGCGATGGGATCGATAAGAAAAGATGGAGTGCACTAATTGTAAGTACTTTTAGTCGATTTTTCAAATGATAAAAATTTTATCTGACGTCTTGTCTTGATCCCCATTAGGCAAGAAGCAATATGACCGATAATGAAAGAAACTTGTGGATCTACTGAAGTATCTGTCAAGCTAGAAAGCTTATCAGTAACAACTCCTAAGGAAGAAGATGGCCATCAAGGGCCAGGCTTAAAGCTACAAGAAGCAGCATATTAAGGCGGAAAACTGTTCCAAGCTATCTGGCAAGGTTAGATGCCTATAGCTGTATCTTTACTTTGTAGTTTCTATCTATTAACACTGCTGCAGGTAAGCAAGAGAGATGGTTCAAGAGAGAGTTTAAAACATTGAAAAGCACAAGATCAAGCAATTAGGAGGCGAGAAAGAAATCAAATGCATCTATGCTTCCGATGAACTGTTCACCGGATCCTTTGACCTCATCACCTGTGGCTTTTTAATCTTTTTAAGGAGAAAAATAAGTTACTCCTTGGGCCAACACTTACTGTATTATATATGGCTACAACATAATGGTTGAATTTCCCTGTAATTCTGACACTAAACCATTGTTTAATCTGTAAATTCCTCAAGTATCAATCAATAAAGGATCTTTTGAAGTAGCTAAACCTGCACAGTACAAAGGTTCCATATTCAGTTGGTGAAAATGAGTAAAATCTACAGCTAATAAATTTCAGCCTGGAGCCAATGCATGCTGTACATATCCATGCACTATCCTATTTCATACAAAACTGTATTTAAGCTACAGCTCCCACTATAAAGCATGAAACGCCTTTATCAAACGCACTTTTAAAGCATTAATCAATGCCAATAACAAGCTTAAATTTCATTTTCATCTCTTTGAGAGTAAATTTGAGATATGTCACACGCTTTGAGAAAAATTGACAACATACATCTAATAATGACACATTCACCACTTATAAATCTAAACGTATGCCTTATGAGAGAAATCCCAAAACATTTTAGGCTTCTTAATTTAAACATGTGATTCAAGCACAATCAATTCCAAAATCCTAGATCTTATCTATGTCTTCATCTTCAAACTCGACATAATCATCTGCACCTCCTTCATCCTCCTCATCAACAATGCCCTCATTGAGACGAGTATTCTCTGGAAGCTCACCATATGCTTTCAAGAGCCTGGCCTCATCAGGCATGTACTTAAGGATCACGTCAGCCTTGTCATCCTGATAGTCACGAAGTCCAACAAGGATTATATCACCAGCAGCAATCCAGACCTTCTTGTGCATCTTTCCACGGATATGGCAAAGCCGCTTAGCGCCATCAATGCACATGGCTTCACACCGCCCATTGCCTAGCATACGAAGCACTTGAGCATACTCTTGCCCATCTTCCTTGAACACAAGTTCACGCTTTTCATCATCTGCTTCATTCTTTCCTCTCTTTCTGTTCTTTCCTCCCTTTCCCTTGTTCTTCGGCATGGTTTCTTCTTGCTGGGATGTGCCTATAGAAAAACCCCAGATATTTTTCATCCATATAAAACTCAAATATGACATGAAATTGAAATCATTTTATAATATCTGAGTTTAACCAAATTAAGAACAAAAATAAGCCTAAAACGTATACATAAAATCAAAATGAAACTTCTGTGCAAACAACAAAGCAAAAAGGATATTAACAGAATCATTAGAAAAACACCAAATACACTAAAAAATCCAATAGTTCTTATCTCATGATAAAAATTTATAGGGCCGTTAACATAGCCATAATTACTTATTAAAATTTGGGAAATTATATATATATTTTTATTTAATAGTAAAAGTAAGTTCAAAATCAAACCACATAATAAAAGAGCACAACAAAAAGCAATAAGGGACCTAGTTCCAGTAAATAAAACGGGAGTGGGGGAAGGAACAGAAATCATGCATGAATAAACTACATAATACGTATTATATGATCAAGAAATTAAACAAAGTCTCAATCATAACCCTAAAATTTAACTTTCTAGAAAACATAAAAAATAATAATTTCATCGAGACCAATTTAACGGCATAATTTACACAGACAGAGTGCTAAAGCAATTGATTAACGAAAAAACTGTAGCGGAAAATTAATCAAAGATGATGAAAAGTTAAAATAAAGAAAACGAATTAATAAATAAATACCTTTTCTACTGACTTGATAGAAATCGGTATGATTATTTCTTTCTTTCCAAACCCTAGCTTAAGAATACCGATTTATTGAACAACAGAAGAAAAATACCGATTTACCCATATTATCAGTGTCACAAAAGAACAGGAAAAAAGGTTAGGCAGTAATATGGGCCGGATCGAATTTTGTCTGAGCAGCCTGGGCTTTCTCAACATCGTGGGCTTTTACTCTACTTATGAGGAGATTTTTTTTTCAGGCTTTTAAGATTTGAGGTTCGAACTTCAACTAATCATATACTTATTAATTAATTTAATCAAATATTTAAATATTTTTTTAAAAATAATTATTATAAAAAATAAATTAAAATTATTATATTTAATTCTTAAATTTATTGAAAAAAAATATCAATTAGATTTTTTTTTTGGGTTCATAACCAATTAGTTTAACTAATGAATATAATTTTATTTTTTATTAATTTTTGAAATAAATGATTGTGACTGTCTAAATATTTGTATTTGACACGTATAAATAAGTACATAGGCATATTTAGCTTTGCCTTCTCAAAACGCAGCGTTTTAATCCATCTTCCCAAGGAAATCCTCAAATATCTCCGTATAAAGTAAAAAAAAAAAGAAACAGCGAAGCTGTGAAACTGATAAAACTCGTTTAAACCCAATCCTTTACTTACGCTCACTCATCGATCATTTTTCTTTTTTTCAAAAAATTTATATGCAATTTCCTCTCAATCCCATCTCGGAAGAATGCAAGTCTCTCTACCCATTTCACCCTCCAAAATCCCTTCAATTTTCCCATTCCACCACCCCATTTCTCCCCTTCAACAACCCCACAAAAGCCTCGCTTTCCAAACCCAAGCCAGCCCTTTCAACTCCCTCAAAACCTCCGGCTATTTATCCACAATCAGCCGTGCCATAGATGAAGAAGAAGAGTACCGCAAAGCCAGAGCTGCTGTCACGAGAAAGGGTATTGAAGTTGAAGGTTACTTCGTTGAAGGACTCTCTATTGGTGGCCATGAAACCTGTGTCATAGTTCCTGAATTGAAGTCTGCTTTTGATATTGGGAGGTGCCCATCTCGTGCTATTCAGCAGAATTTCGTTTTCATTACTCATGCACACCTTGATCACATTGTAAGTTCCATAATTTGCCCAAAAAAAGATTATGTTTTTAACCATAGTTTTTAGTCAAAATTTGTACTAAGTCCATTGTTTGACCATGAGTTATTTGAAAACAGTGTGCCCTTTCAGTTTTTTAGGTTAGCTCGAGTTATTTGCTTCAAAATTTCTGTTCTGGGCATTAATTATAATCTCATATGGTGTTTTACCGGCTCAGGGTGGGCTGCCTATGTATGTAGCTAGCCGTGGTCTGTACAACTTGAAGCCTCCGACGGTATTTGTACCTCCATGTATTAAAGAAGATGTGGAGAAGCTATTGGATATTCACAGGACAATGGGACAAGTGGAACTCAATCTTGATTTGGTCGCACTTGATGTTGGTATGTTGCTTCCATCACAAGTTTTTTTTTTTCTTTTTTTTTTTTCTTTTCAGGTTTAACTTTAAGATGACTTTAAAAAGGTTTTTTTCAGGTGAAACTTATGAACTGCGGAATGATATTGTCGTCCGACCATTTAGAACTCACCATGTTATTCCTAGCCAGGTATGCCTTACCAACTGTTCTATTGAATTGTATAAATTTATGTAGAAGAGAAAATTTGGACTATGAATTAGGAGAATTTAAATCTTCAAGCTATGTTACTCGGACTCAAAAGTAAGTGTCAGATACGGGTATATGTCTGACATAGGTACGTCATGTATTTGAGGATCCTTGGAGGGTCATATCCCCAGAAGCATGTCTAAATATTGTCGGACATGTGTATTTCAAGAAAACTGAAGAGTCAGAGCACATAGCCCTCAGGGCGAAAATGTGAATCCACCTTTGAGTTGTGAGTGGAATGTGCATGAAAATATGGGGCTCTTTAGTTTCTACCCCTTGGGAAGTTCATTATCGAGGTTTGAAGCATGGATGAAGATGAAATTGTTATCTCAGTTGTTTAAATTTCATATACTTTACAGTCTAAAGTATGAAATTAGTTGGTCCTTTTGCAGGGTTATGTCATATACTCTGTTAGAAAAAAGCTGAAGAAGCAGTACATTCATCTGAAAGGGAAACAGATTGAGAAATTGAAGAAGTCCGGTGTTCAGGTCTGTAACTTAGGTGAAATAGGGTGGCCAAATCCTTTAGTTTTAGGCATTTTTTTGACTTGAAACCTTCCTTTACAGATCACAGACACTGTATTGTCCCCAGAGGTGGCTTTTACAGGGGATACAACAGCAGAATACATGCTCAATCCACGTAACGCAGATGCCTTGAGGGCCAAAATCCTTATAACTGAGGTATAGACTGAATAGAATCTTTCCCTTCTTAGCTGTATGCTAAAAATACTTTTTGCGACATCTGTGGTAATAATCTGAGATTTGACTTAATGTTAAGGACGACGTGCAATTGATAATGGATAAGACAAGCACAATGCTTCATGAAATCCATGATTAAATTGTGATAGGCCCCTGCCAGCATGTGTGTCACTTGCCGATAAGGCATGTCTTCTCTCTGCCGTTTAGCAAGTTATAGCAGTTGTGAGCTTTGGTGTAAACTCGCACTGATGGCTCAGACTATTCTATACCGCCCCTTGCTTTGTCTAATATCTAACTGTACAGTAATCATTCCACTAGTACAAGTCAGTTGCCACGAGTATGGACCTTATCCTATCTAATAGTGGAACTTTGTCTGCCAAGTCATAGAATTCCGAGTAATTTGCATTGATCTTCTGATTTCTGTTTTAGTTCATATCTAAGTGTTCTGGATATAGGTGGCTCTTCTCTGGCCAAAAGATTTTGAAAATTGTGGATACCATGAAAGGAGAGTATATTTGACATGCTTAAGAAAAAACGAAAAGCCCCCACTTATCTTTGCACTGATCTCATGTAGAAATTATGACATGCGATGTTAATATTCTATTCTTGTGCCTTCCCCCTTTTGGACCAACATTCGAAACTTTGTGCAATTTATAATCTTCGCTTTTCTGATGTGGAAAATATATTTTACAGGCAACATTCCTTGATGAAGGTTGTAGCATTGATCATGCAAGACAACATGGTCATACTCATTTGTTTGAGGTAATGTTTGATGTTTGATTATCCCATGCTATTTTTACAAATCAGTAGCGACCTTTTTAACTTTTTCCGATGAAATTTCAGATCATTGAACACGCTCAGTGGATCAGGAATAAGGCTGTCTTGTTAACTCATTTCTCTCCCCGCTATAGTATCGAGGTAAACATTTAATCGAATTACTTGTCTTTGTTCCATGAGCTGATAAGCTTCTGAAATGCTACTATTTGATTGTCCTCTTAAACGGGAGGCAGAGGCTGATTGACTGAAAAATCTTCCTTGGAGAATAATATTCCAAACAGTTTAACTAAGTGGTTTATCATCTGAATTGAGGTTCAGTCCATCTCATGGAATGGTAGATGAAGCTAAACTGTATGTTTAAGCTTGTAGATGATGCATGTGATCGAGTACTAATTCAGCTCTTTCTTTTTATTTTTCCGCTGAAAATCGACAAAAGAATTCAAGTCACTGTTAACAGTTGCAATTGTAGTAAGTTAAATTCATTTAGCCTTAATCCGAAAATGTTTCCTCTTGGCTTAGTATGGGATTCTAGACCTGCTCTCTCCACCTTTTAAACTATGGTAGCAGTTCACAGCTAAGTTAGTCAGACTCGGATGTATTTGGAGGGTCCAAGGAGGGTCATATCTTATATACATGTCCGGAAATGTATTGGACATGGGTACTTAAAAAGAAATGAAGGATCAGAGCAACATAGGTTCATAGAAATGGTGAAGATTCTTTCTTTTCCCACATTGCAGGACATTCGTCAAGCTGTTTCAAAGTTGCAATCTAAAGTGTCAGCCAAGGTGGTTCCTCTAACTGAGGGTTTCAAATCAATGCACTCATAGTCTGGTCGGCAGATACAAACGAAGTAGAGGATTAGATGAAATGAGGGAAAAAAAAGAATTGCAATCTGCCCTTTTGTAATATATATTGATTGATAGACAAAAATTCTTCTGACTTTATACAAAATCTGTTCACGATGTGTACTGGTGTTAAATTTTTGTGGGTTCGTTAACACATTAACGTAAGATATAACGTGAATTCAAAATTTAGTCCAAGGTTCATGTAGTCATTTTTACGTAATAATATTTAGTAAATTTAAAGTTCGAATATTAACATTTGAAATACATTTTTTTTGTGTCGGAAAATATAAACAGATTTCATTCACTTACCACGGAATGGCTGTACTCCAAGTCATTGTACTTGTGTATGGGTCTAGTAATTTTAGATATAATATAAAAAATTTAAAATATGATACAGAAAATAATATAAATATAATACAAATATATAATTAACTTATATAATATAAATTATTAATATATCAAAATTTATATAAATATATATAATTTCAACATTATTCTATAATGTAAGAAAATAATACAAATACAATCTAAATACATGGATTAGTATATTATTGTTCCAATTTAGCTTGAAATTACCTTCCAAAACCAACCATGGAGAGTTAAAACAGTAATTATTAATTTTGAACAAAACATTTTTTTTACATTGTTTTACCCGCTCATATATTTTAGTCTTACGTATATTTCAAATTAAGTTATTTGTCCATTTATGGGTAATTACTAGTATGAACAATTATGTGTGCACAATAAAAATGATGCTATTATGTACACATCCAATGTTAGGAGTTCATAAAAACGTTTGTCTTAATATCAATACGACAATATAACATAATTTTTTTATAATCAATTATTTAAGTGGATTTAATATTTGTTAACAAAATTTGATATTAAAATGCAAATATAATTAAAAAAATGTTATAGTATATACAAGCGATTATTTAAAAAAATAAAAATGTTGATTAATTTTTGAATTTGAACATTAAATTATGTAAAAATGATTATAGCCATATAAAAATCTAAATTGGTATGAAACATGTACGAAATTGACTTGAGATAATTCGACCCTAAGTGATCCAAAATTAAAAAAAGTTGAACCAAAAACAAACTAAACCCAAAACAATTCGAATCCAGAAGAGACAATTTACGTTTATCCAAATCCAAAAAAAATCCAAACCCAATATAATCTAAATCGAAAATGACCCGACTCGAACCCCTAAAGTAATATACCTTGATTCTTTCCACTAAAAGCTATTTATATATTGTTCTCAAATGGGTGAGTACTTTCCTCATTAGTTGTTTTTCCTCCAGAAAATGAATTATTTATAAGGTATACTATACAATGACCTTAAATATCCTTGTTTACTTCTATCTGGCATGTTTAAAGATTGTGTACCTCAAGAAAAGAAAAGGAAAAATCCTCGCATACTAAAGGATGAGAAGAGGCAGAATTGGCAGGCTAGTTAAAGACTCTGTTTAACTATGAGCAAGAGTTTGGCTCATGTGACTTATGTTACCCCATCTGAGGGTGAGTTTCTCAATTCTTTCATATATTCGAAAGATCATATCTCAATATTCATGTCTAAATAATACAAGTGACGTATACGAATTAAAAAAAAAAATGCAGAGTCCAAGTAACATAGCATGTAACAAACGTTAAACATGGAAAGACGAGATAACCTCAAGTAACATTACCCCTTGATATACTAAGCAAAACAGTAAATTAAGAGGAAAAACTATGGAATGCTATTTTAAGAACATCAATGAGCAAATAAAAAGAAAAAATTCATGTTGAGAGAAGTTGGAACAAAGGCTAGTAAAGAATTGCCATTATAGTTTAGGAGAAAAAGAAAAATCAAGGCAATTCAAACAAGTCAACTTTCTTTTCTTGCTGCCCTCAGTTGATCATATCGTTGGGATTCTTTTCAACTAATTAAATTATAGAAAAAAAAAAAAAAGGTAAAATATGTTGAAAATGAAAAAGCTTTAATCCTGAGTTAGTTGAACATGATTGACCACGGGAAAAAATCCTTACTGCTTTACCTTGTGGACCTCCAGTGAGCTCATTTTATGCAACTACAAACAGAAGATCAGAAGTAAATTTCCGCTAGTAACAATTTCAGACAAATATCAGCCATTATCAGCACTTGGTTGTGAAATCAAGCTCGAAAAGCTGCTCTCCAAATTTCTTGCCAGATCTTCTCTGCCTGATTTCTGGAGCTGCTTCTTGACATTCATATAAACTGAAAAGTTTGGTTTGAGACCCTTTGCTATCATCTCAGAAAGAACACTTTGCGCGATAACTGGTTTTCCCCTTTTTCTTTGGAGGCTCGCCAACAAACTGTAAATCGTATTGCTTGCATTCTTATACTTATCACTACAAACAACCACATACCTGTGTGCCTCCTGATACTGCTGTAATTTGAAGTAACCCTTGATAAGGGCAGCATGTGTCGTCGCCCGAGGTTCAATACCCTTTGATTCCATTTTATCCAGCCACTCAACTGCCATATCTAATTTACCATGTCTGCACAAATAACATATAAATAACTCGAACGTTAATGCATCAGGAGGACAGCCCCTTTCCTGCATCTGTTCAAGCAGTTGACAAGCCTCAGCAGTTTTATCATTCTTGCATAAACAACTGAGTACATAGTTATAAGTCTGGGAATTCGGGCTACAACCAATTTCGATCATCTCATTAAGTATCAGTCTTGCTTCTTCGAAATGACCTCGACGACATCTTCCTCTGATCAAAATACCGTAGTTCGACAACCTTTTTTCTGTTTTTGCTATCACATATTTAGCCATTTCAAAGGATCCTAGAAAACACAACATCTCAATCAAAGTTTGGATTCCAGAAACACCGCATGATCCACCAATTTTGTTTAACACCTCAACCACTTTGCATATAGATTTCTTTGTTGCCGCTTTACTAGAAATCATAACAGGCAAATAACCAAAAGCCTTTTGATTCAGACATATGCCATGTAGCCTAAACTCGTTTAAAAGATTAAACATTGAGTCAAAGTCATCTAATCTTCCACAATTATCAACAACCAAACTACAAATGTCGGGGCTATGACAAAACTCGGGATGTGATTGTCGAATCCAATTGAAGAAACGCAATGCAGAAATTTTCTCGCAATTTAAAATCCGAAAAATGGTATTCAATGACACCTCAGATAGACTTACATCCATACCGTCCAACTTGGATTCTAAATCGTTGTCGCCACTTCGAATCAAATTGATAATCTCCGAAATTTGCTTTGGACTCGCATTTAGCCCTGAAGAAGAAGCTGAGAAATTGCGAAACCACCGAAAATCAGATCGATTGAAAAATTGAGAACATGAGTATGTTGTAGAAGTGAACGAGCGAGACCCATACGAGGAAATGAAAGGAATTGAAGAATCGGAAGAAGAATTGGTGCGAAGTTGATGGAAACTGGGAACCGGAGTTGGGCAGGGCTTAGGTAAGACGAGGGTTTGGAGAGTTGAAGAGAGCGAAGGAAGTGATTTGGAGGAAAGAGCAAAGAGAAGCGACGAAAGATAGTAATGGGGATTGGGGAAGAGCCTGAGCCTGAGATTTTTTCTGGAAAGATGAAAGACCTCCATTCATTCGATCACAAATTTCAGCGTTTTAGAAAAAAAAAAAGGGTCTTGGAACAAGGTAAGACGGAAGAAAGAAGACAGAAGAACAGCCCCAAAGCATACCAAGTATTGCGTTGCCTGGGGGAAGTTTAGCATGACTGTAGGCTTAATTTGAAATTAAGAAATTGCCATTAAAAATTAAAATAACTTAAATATTAAATGCATAAAAGTTATGATTTAATCTAGCTTAATCCATTTCCACCTCAAGTTTAACCTCAATCTTTCTTATATTATATTAGTATTTTTTATTTTAATAATATATAAATATTATATATTTATATAATATTTTTACCTATTAATAATTTATATTATATAAATTTAATATTTTCATATTTTTTAATATCATATTATATTTTACATTACATTTTAATTATTTTTATATTATATTAATATTATTGCTTCGTATTGTGCTAATAATTATTACAGTCTACTTAAACTTGGGTAGCCTATTGCCTTCAAACTTTGTTTGTTTAGACATTTACAAGCGCTTTGTTTGGTCTGGGTAATATGTGCGAAGAAATGAAATTTTTTAAAGAATTAATATTATAAATGATCCTTAAAACTTTAATAAATTTATTAAAATAATATTTTTATTTTTAAAATATTAATTTAAATATTTAAAATATTTTTTCAATCTATTAATATAGTATTTATTATTAACTCAGTTAGTTTCTTTTAAATGTCTAGCTTCTACCTAAGTAAACCTTGAGAAGTGGCCTTAAAAATGTAACATATTTTATTTAATTTGCTGGAAAAAAATTTTGAAGAATTTTCCCCTAATAATAATAATAATAATAAGAGAATAATTCTGTTGCATGAATCTATTTGCAACAGAAATTTCATTTTTGGAACAAATCGTGTATCAAGTTAAATTACAGAATCTGGACAGACAAATTCATGAAAAAGCTCTCGAATCCATGCTCAGCTGACTACGAAAATCCACAAGCTTTTTACATGTATCCACCAGCCCCCGGAAAAATTTGGTATCTTCAATAGCGAGCTCTGCAAAAATCAAATGAAAAACTAGTTGAATACTCTTCTATACTATGCTAATATTATTATTATTATTATTATTATTATTATTATTATTGTTTTCAACAAAGTTTTTGTTACCATCAAATAAAACTTAAAATTTACGTAAAAAATCGAAATTTCGAAAATCACACTTAAAAAAAATAAAATAAAAGAATTATTTTGAACAAAAGTCGAAAATTCAATGGTTAAACAACTTTAACAGTGCTTCTCCCGACAAATGAAAATCTTCTAATAAAGATCAATGGTAACTGAATAATTATGTATCAATATTTATACTCCTAAGAAAGAATGATATGAAACTAACATCGACGTTTATGGGACATGGTCTCGTGTGCCCAAGTGAATGCAGGGTTATGGAATGAGAAAGGCATACGCAATGCTTACTTGCTTTCTGTTTTATAACAAGAGAAGAGTTTTCGAGTGGCTCATGAGCCAGCTAAAGAAAAGTAGAAATACACATGGTTCAAACTGCATGGATTAGTTGAATTTTTCTATATCTGTGAGAATGAACATAATTATGCAGGTAATATGCCAAACATCATATATTAGCTATCATTTTGAACAGTAAACAAGAAATGTCATCTCTTGAGCTACAAGACGGATGGATCTTACGTGAATTTTAAAAATTTTATCAAATATATTAATAGCAAATCAATTATATAATAAAGAAAAAAAGGTTTTTTTTTTTTTTTAAATCATAATTCTTTGGAGGGATCTTATTGTATAGCATGGAAGAGCTTACTTATCCTCAGGCAGAAGAAACCTATCCAAGCATTGTTTTAAAAAGATGAAATTAGGAGACATACTTGAGAAATTTATGGTACTTGTTAGTAATAAAAACTATTTGATCAACCAAGATATATCAACACAATTTATGACATAAAAACAATTAAATAGACCAATGAATGACGCTAAGCTTATGATTATATTGATAAATATCAAAACACAAATATTTACATTTCAAATCTATCAAAGAACCAGTTGGGTTTCTTTAAAGTTACCCTATCAAAAGTTGGAAGAGATTTATTTTGTTCTTTAAGCAAAGATTCAAAAGCATCATGCAAACTATTTGATTTGTTGGCTTGGAATATAAAATAGTTTCCAACAAAATATGAAAACAATCATATATGATGATTTATCTCTGATTTTCTTGAGTTTCGAATGTCAAACATTAAATATCAAAAGTATCCACAGAAGATCCATGTTCAAATGCATCCGACTGTCCTTCCTAATTAAACCGAAAACATAAGGAACATTATCTATGCTAAATTTTGGAACACCTACAATGTGGGTAGAAAACATTCAAAATTATGTTTTAAAATAAAAAAGTTACGTGTAATGAGCGGATAATGTATTTTATGAATAAATGAAATATGTATGCGTACATATTTTATTATCTTTAATTTCACTTTTGATGTCACTTGATTAGTGACATTAAACTTAATCAAATACTTAAGTAATACTATATATTTATATAAAAACTCAGTATATATTCTTTAACTTTATATATAGAATTCAACCTGAAGAAGAAATATTGCTACTAACCTGAAAATGCAACTGCTCGATCAGACGTCTTCACCATTTGATACATCTGCAAAAAATTTATGACAAGAAAAAAGGAAGACAACTTGTTTAAAGGGTAGTAAATAAACAGATAAATAAAGACGAGAAATAAATGTCTTGATATGTAATCTCTGTTTGGTGCACAATCAGACTTGAGATTTCAACAATCAATACAAGGAGTCAAAATAGAGAGTTATTTTGACAAACTATAACAAACTCAAGTTTTACATGGTTAATCAAATCTGGTACTTCGTGTTACGTGCTATGTTTTTTTTTTTTTTTTTCCTTTTGCCAAACATAAATACTGCACAAAAAATTAAACATGTCCATCTTATATATGAATACGATAGTGTATTAAATGTATTGTGTTTAAATTTATCGCACTATCATGTTTCATACTATGTTTTCATATTTTGTATTATCATGCATGGTTAACCTCCTATCGGCTGGCTTTAGTATAATTAAGGATGATGCATGAATTGAAGGTCTTCAATTTAAATCTTGACATCTTAGCAAAAACTATAAAAAATCTTAATAAATAAAGAAGAGAATTATATGATACAAGTATATGAAAATTAGGAAATAAATTGGTAGAAATCAAATGAGTATTTAAAACTTAAGTAAATAGATGTTACCCTAATCAATATTGTCTCCATCGCCTTGTTCATTGGTTTCAAGGCCAGCAAGCCTCCCCTCCATCTTTCCATCACCTCTAAAGAATAGCATGAGTCAAAAGCAAAAACATGCAAGAATGAACAAAGAAACAAATATGCAAATAAAGAAAGGAAATTATATATATATAAACACCAAGTGCAGATTTACATAATTAAGGCATCATAATTTTGAGTCAAGAATGTTGCAGACAAAGGACTTGCTAATTACACCAAAAATGAAACCAAAGGACCACGAAGTTTAACCCAATATCAAGCAAGACGAGTTAGTTACCAATTTGTCAAGATGTCCAAAAAAGGAAAATGATATGTATGATGAAAAAGAGTATTTGATGTGTCTCAAAATCTCAAAAAGAAAGGAAAAGCAAGCAATGCTAGTGAATTAAGCAAGGATGGATTGCCCAAGGATGCCGGAAAGTTTGCCTCTTTTAAGCCTAGAAAGAAACGTGCTCCAAGACTGTGAAGGAGTAGAGTTTGAGTGAGAAACATAAGGCTTGCAAAATTTGGCAGGTTTAGTAGTGAAAAAAGTTTGGGGTTTTGCTTTGAGTGAAAAAGGGGCCTTTGTTTGCAGTCAGTGGTGTTGTTAATGTGACTTACTCAAAACATAGAAATTTACAGAAAAAATTAAATAAAATTAGAAAATAATGGAATTGGAAAAAAAAAAAAAAAACCTTTTTCCCTCATTTTCAGCCCATTACCCCCTTCAACTCCTCTTTTTCAATGGAAACGGCCAGCTTGATGAAAGACCAGATTTTTTCTTCCATCCGTCCAGCCTACAACTCTTGATTTCCTTTCTTCTTCTTCTTCTTCTTCTCCCCTTCTTTCTCTCAAACCACTTCCATTTAAGTCCATTTCCATTTCCATGCCCCATCACCCCTCCAGCTCTTTCTCTCTCTTTATTCGATGACGATCAATTTGAAGAATGACGAAATTTCGTCTTGCAGTCATCCAGGCTCCAATACTTTCTCTTCTTTCGTCCCTTTCTTCCATTCCCTCTCTCTCAAACCATTTTTATCTTTTGTTTTTGTTCATCTCTCCTTTTTCCTAAAAGGCAGCATTGTTAATTCCAAAACATGAAAGGAAATAACAACTACCATTTTCTTTCCTTTTCTAAATCCTTTTTCTATTCATTTTTTGTGATTGGAATAAAAAATCCCTCCCTTCCCTGCTTGCTTTCTCTTTTCCCTACTCTTCTTAATATATTTTCCTCACTCGCCCCCACCCTTTTTTGTTTATTTTCTCACTAAATCTGACCAAACAAACCCCATCAATCCATATCTGTTCCTTGATCTGTCCTTTGTTTCTCTTTGTTTACTCTCTGATTATCTCACCAGATCTTACAAAGCATCCATCGAGCCACACCATTTCTTTTCAGATATATATATTTTTTATACTCTTAAGATATCAAAAATACTCATATAAACAAACAGAAATGGACAAAATTATCTTAAGCATTTCAAAACTTCCACCTGTGTCCTTCAGGACTCAAAAGTCATATATTGTAAGATTTTGTTCATTGTTCATATTTTATCAAAGATCACCAAAGATGTAGAAGAGATTTTTTTTTTTTTTTTTTCCAACAGAAATCCGAGCTCCAGTTAAAAGGAGAGCAAGCAAGAAGATTGTGACAAACATCATTTTGCACCTAGCTTTGATTATAAACTTCTAATAGAGGAACTCAAATAAGAATTCAATGGTAAATTTATGCCCTTTGCTATGAATAAGAAGTAACAAATTATGTGAAATTAATTGAATTCTTTCATATAATAATGCTCCCCCATAAAAAAAAAAATCCACCTGCTCGAAAATTAATTAAAATGGGACACTTACCTTTGCACTTGGATGAAACTAGAGGATGACTCATAAGCAGTTCCGAATGTTGCAAACATGGAGGACGCGAACAATCAAATTCCATAAATTGAATTCTTTCATTATCTCCTTTGATTCTTGGTCATCGTCCTCAGCGTTAAAACTTCCAAAATTCGCACCAGCTTCAGTCTCATCATTAAAGCCTCTATTGGTATCATATTCTATCATCTGTCCACCAAAATCTGCCTTGCAATGCATTTCAGAGGAACAGATTTCTTCAAAACTCCTAGACTGTAGATCTCCTTCCTTGTCAATGCTTAAACTTTGACTAGGCCGATCTTCATTGGAGGTGAAGATGTTATGAGGGCACTCCCCCTTATTATTTTTATATATAAGGTGGACGCCACATTTTTTAACTTCGACAAATTCTGTATCTTCGCAATAGTAACTGTCCAAGTGGAATAGAAATGTCGCCTCAATCAAAGAGTTCTGTCTACTCGAATCACCTTCATCTTCTTCAACAATCTGAGCAAGTATGCTGTAATCATAGAACAAAAACAAATGATCAGAAATAGGTTGATCTGCTTCCCATTCCCAGCCACGCCATGATGCCCAACGGAAGTATTGACCGTAACCTTGGCTGCTTTTGAGATAACAATCAACCACAACACTCCAGTAGCTAACATATTCAACCACAACGCAGAATGCAACTCCCAAAAACTGGCTATTTTGCCAACCCGGAGGCAGCTTGACAACTATTGAAGATCCAGTACTTTGGTTTCTGAACCAAGCGGGAATTTCACTTGTCGGTAAACAAAAAATCGCAGAAGCCTGTTCTGATGAAACCTGTAATTTACTGTATTAAATTGGGTCACCAATTATAATAATAGTTTAAGTTAACTATTATATTTATGTTTCAATACGTTCCTCACGTGCAATGGATCAGCCCAATGGGTAACAAAACACCGAGTTCAGAAATATTAAAGGAAAATGCAATTGTCAGGATTCAAAGTTGAAACCACTGATATCATGTTAAATTAGGTGACCAATTATAGAAAATATCCAACAATTAATTATATTTAAGTTTAACGGAGAGAAAAAAAAAAAAAAAAACTTTGGTGTTTGTCATTCAGAGTCAAGACACAAAGAGCGATAGCGAGATACCTGATGATGATTAAACCTTTCCACATATCCAGTGGCCATAAGCTGGATGTCAAGATATGCATTTGCCACAATATCATCACTACTTGCATCCTGAATCAAGTTGAAGCAATTGCTGAATCTGAGCGAGTAGATTCCATTCCAATCAAAGTGAAAATTGTCAACTCTTTCTAAGGATGTGCAGTCATGCGCATCCAACAATTGTAGACTTGGTGGAAGCTCCGGTAATGACTTAAGCCTTGTGCAATAACATATTTGAAGTTCTAGAAGCATAGAAAGTTGCCCAAGATTGGGAAGTCTCTCAAAGTCGTTTCGCGATAGATCCAATCGTCGTACCGAGGACAGAAGGCTGAGGGCCTCTGAGTTTGAGTCTTCCAAGTTATCCAGTAATTTTGTCAGAGTTGGGCAGTTCAAAAGAGAAACCTGTTGAAGAGAAGTCAAGTGGAAGGTAGAGGGAAGCTTAGCAAGATTTATAGAGTTAGATAAATACAAAGCACGAAGTCCAACTATGTTTTCAATAGAGGGGGGCAACTCTTTTATGGCTGTTCCATTCAAATTCAAACTTCTAAGGCTAATCAGATTCTCAAATGAGGAAGGTATGCTCTTTATGCCCGTTCTGCTTAATTCAAGCCGATTTAACCTTTCCATCTTCTCCAAGATCTCAGGAAAGCTCTCCAAATTTGAGCATGATCGGAAATCAAGCCATTCAACAGATTTCATCTTACAAATACTTGAAGGAAGGCTCTTAAGACTGGGGCAGTCTGCCATGCTTAATCTAACAAGTTTAGAGAGTCGGCCAATTGATGAGGTCACTTCTTCTATAGCTGTACAATCTAAATTTAAGTATTTTATGTTCTCTGGAATTTCTGGAAACTTGGTCAAACTTGTGCAGCCAGAGAGCAACAGATCTTCAAGAGAATCCAACTCACGAATAGCGGTGGGAATATCGTTCAGTGCCGTACGGTAACGCAACGATAAGCGACTAAGTTGCTGGAGACACCCTACTGATGCAGGTATTTCTTGTATTGGAGTTCCATCTAAGTCCAGTTTGGTTAGGCACCGTACTTCAGGTAATAAGTTAATGACACTGGAGATCTTTGAATAACTGAGATTAATGTTCTTCAAATAGACAAGATCCTAAATAGCAATAAAATAAAAATGTTGTTACTCTTACAAGAATTTAATATCTAGTTATTTGATAAAACTAGAATGTTAGCCCTACTTTCACTCAAGAATGTTTTGTTTTAACATTTTATTAAAAAAAATTTAAATAATATAATAATAGGATTAATATTTACTATTAATTACTTTATAATTTTTTTATTTGTGTGCTGGTGTAAGTTTAAAATTTTATAAATAATTCATTTAAAAATATTTTGTTTTTCTATATGTTGATGTATTATAATCTTAAAAAAATTATCTAACGCAACACGAATAGACAAACGTGAAAAAATTTACATAAAATGAATTACTGTGTCAAAATTTATACAAATATAATACACAGGATACAATTACGACAAGAAAAAGTAACACGAACATGACGATATATGACACAAAAATGAGAGTTATTTGAATAGTATCAATTAGACGTGACAATTTCAAATATAACATGATTATACGGCATAAACACAATATAAGAAAAATAACATATACATGACATGACATGTAACATAACATAAAAACGATTATAATAGAAAAACGTGTCAAAATCTACGTAAAATGAATTATTGTGTCAAAATGTTTATAAAGATATAATACCTTGAATATGATTTTGATACGAGCAAGTAATAACAACAAAATGTCATGTGACACAAAATTAGGAGTTATTAAATTATATTAATTAGAGTTGACAATTTAGAACATAATATAATTATATAACATGAACACATGAGAAAATAAATACGACACAGCAGAAAAAAACACGAACACAACACGAATACACAAATTATCATAATCTATATAAAACAAATTATTAATGTGCTAAAATTTATATAAATATATAATATCTTATATTCTATTATACAATGAACAACACAAATATGATATAAATACATAAAATAATTTTTTTTTTTTTAAAGTCTCAAAAAATTAAAAAGTAAAAAGAAAATGAGGTTGCCAAAGCAACTTCAATATATAGCCTTTGGATTTATATATATTAGTATTAACCCCCAATTCACCATTTTTTCATTTTTTTATAATTGTTAATTATTAATAAATAATAACATTTAAATTTTGTATTTAGAATCGAGTAAATATTTTAAATCAATCAACGAATTAACGTGCAGATCAATCTCTTTAAATACATCATTTAAAAATAAAAAATAAAATTATCTTTTAAAACTTGTTTTCCTAATTGAGTCAAGTACGAATCCTAAATTGACCTACAAGTCAATGTATGGATCAATCCCTTTAAACATATAATTTAAAAATTAAATAAAAATTAATTTTTTATCTTTTTCTATGCCTATCAAGTAAGTATCCTACATTGACTGGCAACTGAACATGTAGACCAACCCCTTTAAATATGTCATTTAAAAAAAAAAACTTAAATTAAAAACACTAAAAAAAATGATAAAATATTTTTTCCGAACGAGACAGGTAGGAATTTTAAATCAACCTGTGAGTTACAATATAGATTAACTCTTCAAATACATCATTTAACAATAAAATAAAAAAATAAAATATAAATAATAAAATAATACTTTTCTTTTTGTGCGAGTCGGGTATGAATATTAAATTGACTCATAAATTTTTAGGTGGGTCATCCCTTTAAAGAACATTATTTTAAAATAAAATTAAAAACAAAACTTAAAAAAAAAATCCCGAATGGGATTGCCCGCCATGTGTCACGTGAATAGTAAAGTAACCAATACATGTCGAGTAATGACCCGTTAGGGATTTTTTTTTTATAGGTAGGTATAGAGCTATAGATAAATATTGGAACACAAAAACAAACAACATTGAGAAAACTAAGGCATACCATGGGTCCATCCCAAAGGTTTTCAAGATTGCTGTTAGGCATGCTGAACTCCACAAGTTTCTGTAGGTTAAAGTTTGATGGCAAAGATCTCAAAGGGTATCCTTCCCAATAGAGATACCTTAGCTCACTGGGAAGTGATTCAAGACCTTGTTCTGGAAGATGTAATTTAGGTTCCTTTTCTCTGCCAGAGTAAAAAAACCTGAGCAATCGAAGCTTGCACATCCTTGAAAACACCGTAAAACCTAATTCAATCTTTCCAACTTTAGATATATCTAACAAAATGCCTTCAATCAGTTCAGTCCCCTAAACATTAATAGCTTTACGTAAGAATAAATCCAATAGAATATTGCAAATATTAGAAAAATTTTCATAAGCAGATATATCAAGGGTTAAAGAGTTGGATAGTCTTACAGAATTTTCTGTCAAAACATGAGACACTTCTTCAGAAATCCAAAGCCTGCTGCGTTTCCCAAGTTCTAGAGATTCATCACGAACAATCTTCCAACCCATTTCTTGTAGCAAATCATGACACCTTAGAACGTTATTAGAAAGAGTTATCAAAGACTTATCTATAAGGTCTTCTATCCCACAAGCTATAGAGCAGTAACAAGAGGCTAATATTTCCACTACATGATCCATATTGTCCCCGTTAAAGAAGCAGGCAATGTCAAGAAATATGTTCTTCTGCTCTGCATCTAGCATATCAAAAGTGATTCTTAAAACATTAAAAATTTTCAGGTTAGGAACCTGTTTTAGTTTACTCAAAGTCCCTTCCCAGTATCTATTAGACTTGTTTTGTAGTGCTGAACCCAAAACTTTAAGTGCAAGAGGATTGCCTTCAGCATAATTCACTGCCGCATCGGATAGCTCCAAGAAATCCAATGGCGGATGGTTCTTTTTAAAAGCATGCCGGCAGAAGAGCTTCAATGCTTCACTTTGTGCTAATTTCTTAACCTGGTATATTTTATCTTCCTCGACTCCGCAATTAATTAGCACTTGTCTATCTCTACTTGTAACAATAATTCGACTTCCTGGACCAAATCCATCAAGAGCTCCTACTAAGATTTCAAACTGTTCAGGATCATTAATATCATCAAGAACAATAAGAACTTTTTTTCGGCAAAGCCTGTGCCTAACGTAAGTGCACTGCATTCTTAGAGTTTCAAGATAAATACCATCTTCATCTAACAACTTACAAAGAAGCTTCTCCCGTAAACTCAAAAGTCTATCCTGTTCTCTTGATTTGTCTTTGACACTTTCCAAAAAGCAGTGACCTTCAAATTGAGGGGAGATTTGATTAAACACAACTTCGGCAACTGTTGTCTTTCCAATGCCACCCATGCCCCAAATTCCAAAACAAAAAACATCTGAACACTCATCCATGTTTAACAATGATATAATTTGCTTAACGCGTGAACCAATCCCAACTGGGCCCTCAACATAA
Organism: Adansonia grandidieri; assembly: GCA_038382065.1. Classification (NCBI taxonomy): domain Eukaryota; kingdom Viridiplantae; phylum Streptophyta; class Magnoliopsida; order Malvales; family Malvaceae; genus Adansonia; species Adansonia grandidieri. Next base: position 6,264,872 of record JBBYHK010000020.1, on the reverse strand, counting down.
GGTAAAGATTCATATCTCAACTTCTTCAAGACATCCTTGACAATCTCTTCAACAAGTACTGACTCAGGCCTGCCGAAGCATGAAGACAAATACAAGAAATTATTATATGAAGGTAGACTATAAACAATGCTAGCAAAGTATCACCTGGTTCAAAATCGGCTCCACTTAATTTAGTCAACTCAAACATTTGGACGAGATTGAAAAAAATTAACATAAGGCAAACACAAAAGCCTTAGAACTCAGCTCAATTGAGTTGCCAGACACTTTAACCAAACACGAGCTCATACAAGCTATTATGTAAAGCCAAAAATGTAGCAAACTTTTAACTCAGAAACAGAATCCCATTAACGTCATTGGCCAAATATAGCCATTAACAAATAATATTGTCTAAAGTTTGACCCAACTAAGATTGGCACAACATAAATACAGAATATTAACAAATAATATTTCCCGATGTTGTGGGATTTAAAAGTGATGTAATCGATTGGTTTTTAATAAAGAAATCTTGGATGAAGGTGGAGGAGCTCAGCCTTAGAGAACAGCGAAGTGAAGGTTAGGAGAAAAGCTTATAAGAGAACTAAGGTTTTGTTTCCAAACCAGAAGACGGCTATAAGTGGAGAAAATAGGGGCAGAAGGTTGTCAATAACAGCCCTTCATCCAAGATACTTTTTTCGATGCTTTCCTTGTCACTGTGCATGGGGTAAAATGTTATGTACAGACAAATTCGTTAATCATAAAAGGATTTCTTTATTAAAAACCAAAACAACAGAATGTTTACATAACTCATGTACAGGTATATTGTTTATTTGTAGCCGCACGAGAAAGTGAGTCATGCATTTTACCTGATAACAGATGAATCCCATCCAGATAAGGCAGCGGCGTCGAACAAGGCGGCCTTCCAGTTCAGCACCTTTTCCTTCTTCTCCGTACGTTGATGTCTAGAAAATGCATCTGCGAAACTCCCAGATTGTTTGCGGACCTCAGAGGGCGTGATGTGGTAGAAAATTGGAATAACCAACTGTTCGTGACTTTTCTTGCAATCAATGATCTTTACAAGTTCATTCAAGCACCATCTGGAGGAAGCATAATCTTTGGAGAAAACAACAAGCGACAGTTTCGATTCCTCGATTGCTTTTTCAAGTGCCGGAGAAATCTCACCTCCTTTCTTCAGCTGATAATCTATGAAGGTTTTGATCTTTTTCCGCTCCAAAGCAGCGTGAATGTGGCTTGTAAAACTGTCGCGGGTGTCCTCCCCTCTAAAGCTAATGAAAACATCGTACCTTTCTTTAACATTGTTGGTGGAAGATAATGAAGCAGCCATGGAAAATTTTTTTAATTCTTCGTACCGAACAAAATGGAAAGTTTAGCAACTTATGATGCAAAGATCAAAAAGACAAATCGAGTTCGAAAAAGATTTACGCGTATCTAAGAATTGAGAAATCGTCTTGCACTTTATTTAGCCAAGAAAAAAAGCACAGCTATCATGCAACTTTACTCTTTCGCTCGAGTTGCCTGCCTTGACGCCGAAAGCAATTACCCTTTCGCAAGTTGCTAGACTTCAGCATAACGATTAGACTAATCAAAAGTGCAACGAGTAGACTAATCCAAAGCTAATCAAAAGTGTAATGAAAAATGTGTTTAAATGAGGATAAAAATAATTATTATATATTTGTTACAAAAGTGTAATTGTAAGTTATCAATGTTTTATTTAAATAAATTATTTAAATAAAATGTTAATCATTTATTATTATATATTTAAACTAAAAATAAATAATAATTATTAAACAATTATACAAGTAAATAAAGTAATAATTATTTATGTTAATTATAAAGTCACGTATTGAGTTAACTTAAGTAAGATGTAAATAAGCTGAACTAAGCTTAAGTTGTAAGATGAGTTTGAGTTCAATTTAAAATTTGAGGATGAAAACTTAGTTTAAGTTTAATCGAATTTAATTTTTAAATTCAATCTTGATTATTTGAGATAAAAATCAAATTGTTTAAACTCATTCGATTAGGTTTTTTTTAATTAGTAAAAATATGTTTAACTTCAAATTTAATTATTTATGTTCAAGCTTGATTCAAATTTGAATCTAAATTTAGTTTTTAATATTAATTAAACTAAAAAAGCTTCATTAGACTTGAGAGCTACTTGACTCAAGCATTAAAATACTCGAATTCAGCTCATTCAAGTTGCTAGAAACTCGAGTTTGATTTGGCAATGGTCTAGCCGAATTTCAGTTTTTTTAGTCAAACTTAACTAGCTTATGAAAACACATCTCCTTTATATTTTTTGGTGCCACGAGTTAAATAATACTAACTCAATTAATTTTTTTGGGCTAATGCAGTTAAGTAAATTACACTTAAATATGGCACACTAACTAGGATAACGTTTGATGTCATTTTTAAGAACATCGTGAAGATCAAATTACCGTGTTGATAAAATATTAAGGTGATTCAAGAACTAATAATCTTAAATTAGTATATTTGATATAATATTGTGGATTATCGGTGATATTAAATTATTATGTTGCATAAAAAAATTAGTGAATATATAATATCTAAAATAATCTTCTTATTAATTTAAATATTATTAGCAACAATTTTTATTTTTATTGAATGAATAATTTATAAAATAAGAATATATTATTCTATATAACATTATAAGGTATAAACTAATACTAATGAGTATAATTCAAAGTTATTAAATATATTAATATGTAATTGTTGGAAAAATTACCTTGTATAAGATGATTAAAAAACAAAGATTTGTTTATAAAAATTAAAAATTTGTAAAACATTATGTTTAATTATTCTTCTATGTTATATTCATATCTTATAATTATATTGTACAAAAAATTGTTGGGTCTATCGTAAAATAACTTCTAATTTTGTGTTAGATATTGTACATGATCAAAGTTATTGTTTGTCTAGATTAAAAAATAAAAAAATTTTTGTTCGTTTGTATTTATGTTTATTTTTTTGTGTGTTCAAAATATTATAAATTTATATAAACTTTTACGTGTTAATCATTTCTTTATAAATATTTTGACATATTCGTGTATTTGTGATATATTCATATTATTTTTATCGCAGTATATTTTAATTATTTTTTATATGATTTTTGTGTCATATTTTAATTAATTTTAATTTTATATAATTTATCAATAATAATTTTATTTTTAAATCTGAATTTATTTATTTAAAAAATTAATTGTTGTACTAACCATATATTTAATATAAATATTATATACAAAATTTTTTCAATATTTGCAGCGAAAACGTGGGCATCTTCCTAATATATGTAATAGACAAAAAAGAGTAATAGTAATAGTTATACTTATAGAGTCGTAATAAGAAATAAGGAAAAGTAGAAAATTACATTTACTGTAGTGGAAGAATAAATAATTTCAAGAATTCAAGAAAATAGTTATTGTGACGTCACCTCCTCCCAGGTTCCAACATTCATGAGTTGGCTCTGTAGTTAACTTTCTTTCAATTTTTATCGATTACGTATCTGATTCCGGTCTCATCTCATCAATGTGAAGCGACACCCGACACCATCACCAATTTGAAGAGGAAAACCCAAGATCAAGAGCAAAGCACCCCACCTCAGGTTGGTTTGATCTTTGACGTGGTAGAGGCATACCTGGCGGGGTCCTCTTTTTCATCTCGACATCCGCAAATTTTTTGCTGCACAAGACAGCCTCTCATTTTGGTTTGGTTTGGTGTGAACGCAAGTAGATTTTATTTGGGAAAAAAGTGTTCAATTCTAGCATTGATCCAAGAAATATCATTAATACACTGTAGGGCCGTGGCATTGTTGGACGCGGTCACAAGTAAATTTATACACCAAATTTTATTCTCGCCCGAGAAATTTAAAGCACCGAGAAAATCTTCCTTCCACACGTTGGGATTGGCTTCTGACATCTGCCAACTGGAAAACCTGTTGTTCTTTTCTTTTTTTCCATAAACTTGTCTATTAAAGTAGATAATTTTCTATGAAATTTACATTATTTTACTGTAAATAGAGGATCAATTTCATTTATTTTTATAATTACGAACTATATTATCTATGCTGATATCTTTTAAAAGTAGAAACAAGGATGTGTTTTCCAACAAACTAGAACTCCAACAAAGGAAAAATAGAGTTTATGATAGATTAAGAGAACGCAATGCGAACAGCATGCAGAAGGAAAGAACGAGAGAGGGAAAAAAAAATTGAAATGGAACACTGGAAAACTAATGGTGAAAACTTAAGATCTTAATTAGAACCGTTTGGATTTTTGAGCTCCTCCCAAAAGCTTGAAGGAAAGAAATGAGTTTTGCAGTGCACTGCAATAGCATATCGATCGAACGACGTTAATGTCCAAGTACAGTCATCTCGGACTCAACCTCAACCTTTTTCACGACCTTGTAAGTATCATCGAAATCGTCTTCGTCTTTTGGATAACCGACACATCGTTAGCTGTCGTCAGGATGTGCATATTTGTTTCATTCTTCACCATTGCTGGCTTTGATTATGATGTTGTTGAAACTACCATTGATCTGTTTCCACTCTCTAGTATTCTGATCGCGATTTGTTAGACTGCATGGGATGGATGGATACTTACGTTTCTTAGCTTTTGTCCGACAAATCGACCTTTTCCTGCCATCTGAGAGAGAACGTAGAGGTCGAAATGCTTTATTCATAAGTACTGCATTTTTGGCATGATTGAACGGATCGTAGACTTGTGATGTTTATTCCCGTGTGATTTTGTTGCTATTATTTATCTACTGTGTATATGTTTGCTTCTTTGCATCCAAAAAGCATTATTACCTTTACGATTTGTAGATGTCTAACAGCATGATTTTCGTTCGCTGTTTGCGATTTGTAGATGTCTACTAGCAATTGCAGGAATATGAGCAAAAGCTCTTCAGATGATCAGATAGTAGCAATCTTGCTCTGCCTAGCTTCCCACCTGCAGGAGTTCCATCTTTTAACTCCGGCTTCTCAAAGGCAAATGATCCACTTCCTATTCCTATTCCTGCTTTCAATAATCTTGGTGCTACTTCGATATTTGCCCGTCTGCCTTCAGAAGTTCCTCCATATGAATTCAGATTCGGTGCCGGGTCAGAACCAGAATAGTATGTCTGAAAGCCTAGCTAACCCCAGTAGTGATATTCCAATGGATAGCTTTTACATTCCTGAAGTTCCTTTTGCAACACCAATCATATCACCGGGAAATTGAATCAGAAAGACCTCATGAAATTTGGCTGTAAATTTCGAGTTAAATGCTAAAGTTTTATGGATTGTTTGATTTGACTATTTGGTACATTCCTTCTGGGTGTTTTGAACGTTAATGAAGCACATCCTATCAGGCTCGTTACAAATTTCCTATACCCTGCATCGTAAGCTGTTTACCTCGTATAACCTTGTCCGAATCAAAGGACTAACACGTATTTATTGTCAAAAGTAGCGAAGCTTAAAACACGAATGAAATGGAATCAGGAATTCCATCATTGTTCAGTTACCTTATAATATGTAATAAATTTAAAATTCAAATCTTAATATATGTAATTCCTTCTCTCACATCACGTTACATCTTTCGTAAAAAAAAAAAAAAAAAAAAAAATAGAGATGACGTTAAAGCAACAAATCACAAGGGAGAATAAATTGCATGATTAGAGTTGCTCAAATGATGCATTTAAAAGAGTATAGTTCAATATTCAAAATTTAATTCTAACTGATTATTTGAGTCTTTTATCTAAAGCTGCTGGGTCTTTTATTTCAACAAACTTTGCCTCTTTTGTATTAAAAAAAATTCTTCTATTCCATTTTATTTCCTTATAGTAACGAATAGGTCCTTAGAATTTAACGGAACAACATATTATATAATTTTCGTCAACAACATGCTGATTCATTGCACAATTACAATAATTCCACTGCGTGCACCCAAACATTTAGCTCAATCGTTGACGTATAATCTTTTGCTGAATGGGCTGAGTTTGAATCCCCTTTCCCCTAATTAAAAAAAAAATGAAAGGGAATAATTCTATTGCATGAATTTATTTGCAACTAAAATTTCATGTTTGAAACAAATGGTATTAAATCAGAGGTTCAAGTTGGAAAGTCCAATTTATCAAAATACTCTCAAATCCATGCTTAGTTGACTACGAAAATTCACAAACCTTTTACAAGTATCCACCAGCTCATTGACAAATTTGGCATCTTCATAGCGAGCTCTGCAAAATCAAATCAAAATTTTGTTCATTGTTTATATTTTATCAAAGATCACCAAAGATGTAAAAGAGATTTTTCTTGTTTGTTCTAATAGAAAGCCTAGCTCCAGTTAAAAGGAGAGCAAGCAAGAAGATTGTGGCAAACATCATTTTGCACCTAACTTTGATTATCAACTTCCGGTAGAGGAACTCAAATAAGAATTCAATGGTAAATATATGCACTTTGATACGAAAAGAAGTAACTAATTATGTGAAATTAATTGAATTCTTTCATATATATATATATTAAAAAAAAAAAAAAAACCTCCATCTGGTCGAAAATTAATTAAAATGGGTTACTTACCTTTGCACTTGGATGAAACTAGCGGGTGACTCATAAGCAGTTCCGAACGTCGCAAACATGGAGGAAGCGAACAATCAAATTCCATAAATTGAATTGTTTCATTATCTCCTTTGATTCTTGGTCATCGTCCTCAGCGTTAAAACTTTCATTTGAGGTGAAGATGTCACAAGGGCATTCCCCAGTATCACTATTTTTATATAAAAGGTTGACGCCACATTTTTTAACTTTGGCAAATTCTCTACACGCGCCATTTGAGTGACTGACCAAGTGGAATTGAAATGAGGCTTCAATCAAAGAGTTCTGTCTGCTCGAATCACCTTCATCTCCTTCAAAGATATTAGCGTGTATGCCATGATCGTATAAGAGTAACAAGTGATCGGAAATAGGTTGATCTGCTGCTTCCCATTCCCAGAGCCAGTCACGCCATGATGAGCAACGGAAGCTTCGACTGTAACCTTGGCTGCTTTCGAGATAACAATCAACCTCAACGTGCCAGTAGTCAACATCCTCAAACTCGACCACTATGCAGAATGCAAATCCCAAGAACTGACTATTTTGCCAGCCTGGAGGCAGCTTGACAACTACTGAAGATCCAATACTTTGATTGTTGAACCAAGCGGGAATTTCACTTGTTGGTAAAGAAAAACTCGCTGTACCCCCTTCCGATACCTGTAATTTTTGGTATTAAATTGGATGACCATTTATCTTAATAGCTTAAGTTGACAGAAAGAGGGTCCAATCCAATTATTATATTTAAGTCTTAATGCACCCTCACGTGCATGTACTTGCACGTGGATCGGCCCGATGAACAATAAAAACACTGAGTCAAGGAATATTAAAGGAAAACGCCGATTCAGGATTAGAACATGAAAGCTCTGATATCATGTTAAAACAGGTGACCAAATATAGAAAACTATCATATTTAAGTTTCAAACATAGAGAAGAATAATAACTTTTGTGTTTGTCATTCAGAGTCAAGAGACAGAGCAACAGCAAGATACCTTATGATGATTAAACCTTTCCGCATATGCGGCGGCCATAAGCTGGATGTTGAGATATGCATTTGCCACAATATCATCACTACTTGCATCCTGAATCAAGTTGAAGCAATTGCTGAATCTGTACGAGTAGTCCCCAATATTCTGATCAAAGTGAAAATTTTCAACCCTTTGCAAGGACGTGCAGTGATGTGCATCCAACCATTGTAGACGTGGTGGAAGCTCTGGTAATGACTTAAGCCTCTTGCAACAACTTATTTCGAGTTCTTCCAGCATAGAAAGTTGCCCAAGATTGGGAAGTCTCTCAAAGTTGTTTTCTGATAGATATAAAAGTCTTACCGAGGACAGAAAGCTGAGAGCCTCTGAGTTTGAGTCTTCCAAGTTATCTAGATATTCTGTCAGAGCTGGACAGTTGCGAAGAAAAACCTGTTCAAGAAAAGTCAACTGGAAGGTAGAGGGAAGCTTAGTAAGATTCATAGCATTAGAGAAATTCAAAGTACTAAGTCCAACTACGTTTCCAATAGAGGGGGGCAACTCTTTTATGGCTGTTCCATCCAAATCCAAACTTCTAAGGTTAATCATATTCTCAATTGACGAAGGTATGCTTTTAATGGCCGTTCTGGCTAAGTCAAGCACATGTAACCTTTCCATCTTCTCCAAGATCTCAGGAAAACTCTCCAAATTTGAGCATGATCGGAAATCAAGCCATTCAAGAGATTTCACCTTACAAATACTTGGAGGAAGGCTCTTAAGACTTTGGCAATTTTGCATATCTAATCGAACAAGTTTAGAGAGACAGTCAATTGATGAGGGCACTTCTTCTATTGCTGTCTCACTTAAATATAAGTATCTTACGTTCTCTGGAAATTCTGGAAACTTGGTCAAACTTGTGCACCGAGCAAGGGATATGTATTCAAGAGAGTGCAACTCACGAACAGCAGTCGGGAGATCATTCAGTGCCCTACAGTCGTCCAACGATAAGCAAAAAAGTTGGTCGAGACACCCTATAGATGAAGGTATTTCTTGTATCGGAGTTCCACTTAAATCCAAATTGGTTAGGCACAGCACCTCAGGTAAAAACTTAATGGCACTGGAGATCTTGGAGTAACTAAGATTAATCTTCTTCAAATTGACAAGATCCTAATTAGCCAAAAAAACAAAAAAAAAAAAAGGTTCTCACTCTTAAAATAATTTAATATCCATGTATTTAATAAAATATTGGAACACAAAAACAAACAAAATTGAGAAGACTAAGGCATACCATGGGTCCATCCCACAGGTGTTCAATATTGCTGTGAGGCATGCTAAACTCCACAAGTTTCTGTAGGTTAAAGTTTGATGGCAAAGATCTCAAAGGGTATCCTTCCCAATAGAGATACCTTAGCCCACTGGGAAGTGATTCAAGACCTTGTTCTGGAAGATGTAATTTAGGTTCCTTTTCTATGCCAGCGTAAAAAAACTTGAGCAATCGAAGCTTGTGCATCCTTGAAAATACCGTGGGGCTTAATTCCATCTTTCCAACTTTAGATATATCTAGGGAAATACCTTCAATCAGTTCAGTCCCCTAAACGTTAATAGCATATTGTAAGAATAAATCCAATAGAAATATTATTAAAATTAGAAAATTTTCATAATCAGACACATCAAGGTTTATGGAGTTCACTAGTCTTACAGAATTTTCAATTAAAACATGATACGCGTCTTCAGACGTCCACAGCCTGCTGCGTTTCCCAAGCTCTAAAGACTCATCGCGAACAACCTTCCAACCCATTTCTTGTAGCAAATCATGAGACCTAAGAAAGTTATCAGAGAGAGATACCAAAGACTTATCCATAAGGTCTTCTATCCCACAATATATAGAGCAGTAACAAGAGGCTAGTATTTCTACTATATGATCCATATCATCCCCATTAAAGAAGCACACAATGTCAAGAAATATGTTTTTCTGCTCATCATCTAGCATATCGAAACTGATTCTTAAAACATTATAAATATTTGGGTTAGGAACCTGTTTAAGTTTGTTCAAAGTCTCTTTCCAGTATCTACTAGACTTGTTTTTTAGTGCCGAACCCAAAACTCTAAGTGCGAGAGGATTGCCTTCGGCATAATTCACCGCTGCATCTGATAGTTCCGAGAGATCATATGGTGGATGGTTTTTTATAAAAGCACGCCGGTAGAAAAGCTCCAACGCTTCAAGGCGTGACAATTTCGTAACCTCGTATATTTTATCTTCATCTACTCTGCAATTAATGAGCACTTGTCTATCTCTACTTGTAACAATAATTCGACTTCCTGGACCAAATCTATCAAGAGCTCCTACTAAGATTTCGAACTGTTCAAGATCATTGATATCATCAAGAATAACAAGAACCTTTCTTTGGCGAAGCCTGCGCCTAATGTAAGTGCATTGCGTTCTTGGAGTTTCTAGATAAATACCATCTTCATCTAACAACTTAGAAAGAAGCTTCTCTCGTAAACTGAAAAGTCCAGCGTGTTCTCTTGATTTCTCCTAGACATTTTCCAAAAAGCAGCGACCTTCAAATTGAGGGGAGATTTGATTAAACACAACTTCGGCAACTGTCGTCTTTCCAATGCCACCCATGCCCCATATTCCAATACACAAAACATCTGAAGACTCGTCCATATTTAACAATGATTTAACTTGCATAACGCGTGAACCGATCCCAACCAGACCCTCAACATAAGGCAAAGAGTCATAATTCAACTTCTTCAAGACATCCTTGACAATCTCGTCAATAAGTACAGACTCAGGCCTGCCAAAGCATGAAAACAAATACAAGAAATTTTTATACGAAGGTAGAATGTAAACGATCTGAGCCAAGTATCACTTAATTTCGGCAGCTCAAAAATTTAGACGAGATTGAACACAAATGAGCTCAAGGCAAACCAAAAGCCTTAGCCTTAGAACATAGCTCAATCGAGTTAACAGAAACTTTAGCCGAATACGAGCTCATTCGAGCTATCATTTAAAGCCACAAATGTAGCAAACTTTTAACTCAGAATCAGAATCCCATTTATGTAATTGGCCAAATATAGCCATTAACTAATACTATGGGTCTAAAGTTTGAACCCAATTAAGATTGGCACAAAATAAATACGGAAATATTAACAAATAATATTTCCATCGATGTTGTGGGATTTAAAAGTGATGTAACCGATTGGTTTTTTAACAAAGAAATCTTGGATGAAGGTGAAGGAGCTCAGCCTTAGAGAAGAGGAAAGTGAAGGTTAGGAGAAAGCTTAGAGAACTAAGGTTGTCAAGAACAGCCTTTCATCCGAGGTATTTTTTTCGCCGCTTTCCTAGTCACCGTGCATGGGTTAGCCTTCGTTAATTAAAGTTTTAATTCCTAATGAAATGTTTAAGAGACTAATTTCATAGATTAATTTCAATATATAACCTTATTATTTTCTATCGATTTTATCTCATTGATATGAATAATATTCCTAATGTTATGTACAGACAAGCCTCATTAATCACAAAATATTTCTTTATTAAAAACCAAAACAGTAGAATGTTTAAATTACGCATGTGCAGGTATATTGTTCATTCGTGGCCATACGTGAAAGTGAGTCATGAATTTTACCTGGTAACAGATGAATCCCATCCAGCTAAAGCAGCGGCGTCAATCAAGGCGGCCTTCCAGTTCTGCACCTTGTCCTTCCTCTCCGCACGTTCATGCCTAGAAAATGCATCTGCAAAACTCCCCGATTGTTTGCGCACCTCTGAGGGCGTGATGTGGTAGAAAATTGGAATAACCAACTGTTCGTGACTTTTCTTGCAATCAATGATCTTTACAAGTTCATTCAAGCACCATCTGGAGGAAGCATAATCTTTGGAGAAAACAACAAGCGACAGTTTCGATTCCTCGATTGCTTTTTCAAGTGCCGGGGAAATCTCACCTCCTTTCTTCAGCTGATAATCTATAAAGGTTTTGATCTTTTTCCGCTCCAAAGCAGCGTGAAGGTGGCTTGTAAAACTGTCGCGGGTGTCCTCCCCTCTAAAGCTAATGAAAACATCGTACTTTTCTTTAACATTGTTGCTGGAAGATGATGAAGCAGCCATGGAAATTTTTTTTTTTTAATTCTTCGTAACAAACAAAATGGAAAATTTAGCAACTTATAATGCAAAGATCAAGAAGACGAATCGAGTTCCAAAAAGATTTAAGCGTATATAAGAATTGCGAAGTCACCGTGCATCTTATTTAGCCCACAAACAAAAAAAAAAAAAAAACAGCTGTCATGCGACTTTACTCTTTCGCTTGAGTTGCTTTGACTTGACGCCGAAGGCAATTACTTTTTCGCGAGCTGCTAGATTCCAGAGTAACGGTGAGATTAATCAAGCGTGTAATGAAATACGTGTTTAAATAATAGATGAGTTGACACCAAAAAAAATTATTATATGTTTGTTATAAAAGTGTAATTGTAAGGCACTAGTGTTTTATTGCAATGATTATTTTTTTAAAAAATAATTATTATTTTTACAATTAATAATATATTTATACGTTTTAAATTAAAAATAAATAATAATTATTAAATAATCATAAAATTAATTTACTAATCCAGATAATTCCAATGTCAGTTCTACTACATAAGTCTGCAAAGAGATAATATCAATAACATAAGACTATGCCATATAACTTATATGATATAAGTAAACTTATATGATATAAGAATATGCCATGTAACTTATATCAATAACATATTCCTTAATTTTATATGTATAATCCAACTTGATGAAGAAATATTGCTACTAACCTAAAGATGCAGCTGCTCCATCTGTGGTCTTTACCATTCGATCCATTTGCAAAAAAAATTTATGGAAAGAAGAAACGAATATAACTTATTAAAGAGTAAATAAATAGAGAAATAAAGTAGAGACCAGAAACAGACGTCTTAATTTATAATCCCAGTTGGTGGCCCAATCAGCTTGAGATTTCAACAGTCAACACCGGGAGTCAAAAGTGAAATTTATTTTGACAGACTGTAACAAACTCAAGTTTTTACGTAGGTATATCAAATCTAGTACTTTGTGCTATGTGCTGTCTTTTATTTATTTATTTTTTTTTACCTAACATAAATATGATATAAATTATTAAATATATTAAAATTTTAAATATAAATACGATAACATATTAAATATATTTTATTTAAATATATCATATTTATTAAATATATCATATTTATATTATGTTTTCATATTTTATATTATCATACATGATTAACCCCCTACAGGCTGGCTTTAGTATAATTAAGCATAATGTATGAATTCAAGGTCTTCAATTTAACTCTCGACATCTTAGAAAAAACTATATAAAATCTTAATAAATAAATAAGAGAATAAAATGATACACATATATGAAAATTGGAAAAAAAAAAAAAACCTGGCAGAAATAAAAACTAAAATGAGTCTTTAAAACTGAAGTAAATAATAGAAAAATCCAAATAGACGTTAGTCTAGTCTCTATTGCCTCCATTGCCTTGTTTGTTGGCTTTCAGGGCCAGTTAAGCTCCCCTCCATCTTTCTGTCAACTCTAAAGAATAGCATAAGTCAAACAAAACATGGAAGACTGAGCAGAGAAATGAATATGCAGATAAGGAAAGGAAATTAGGGAAAAAAAAAAAAAAAAAGCCCCAAGTGCAAATTTACATAATTATGCTAATTACACCAAAAATGAAACCAGGCGACCAAGTAACTTGACTCAATATCAAGTAAGAAGAGTTACTTAACAATTTATGAAGATCTCCAAAAAAGAAAATGGTATGTATGATGAAAGAGAGTATTTTGATGTGTCTCAAAAACTCAAAAAGAAAGGAAAAGCAAGCAATGCTAGTAAATCAAGCAAAGATGGATTGGCCAAGGATGGCAGAACGTTTCCCTCTTTTAAGCCTTGAAAGAAACCTGTTCCAAGATTGTGAAGGAGCATAGGAGAGAAACATAAGGCTTGCAAAAGTTTGCAGGTTAGTAGTGAAAAAGTTTGGGGTTTTGCTTTGGATAGAAAAGGGGCCTTTGTTTGCAGCCAGTGGTGTTGTTAGTGTTACTTACTCAAAACAGAGAAATGTACAGAAAAAATTTAAAAAAAAAATTAAAAAAAAAAAAAAACAATTTTCCTCATTTTCAGCCCATTACCCCCTTCAACTCTAACGTTTCTCTTTTTCACCGGCAACGACCAGATTGATGAAAGACCAGATTTTTTTTTCTTCCATCCGTCCAGGCGCCAACTATTGTCTTCCTTTTCCTTCTCCCTTTTCTTCTCTCAAACCACTTCTCTCATTTAAGTTCATTTCCATGCCCCATCACCCCTACAGCTCTTCTGTCCCTCTTTAATCGACGACGATCAATTTGACGAATGACGAAATTTCATCTTGCAATCATCCAGGCTTCAATACTTTCTCCTTCTTTCTTCACTTTCTCCCATTCCTTCTCTTTCAAACCTCCTTTATCTTTTGCTTTTGCTCATCTCTTCTCTTTCCTAAAAAGCACTATTGTTAATTCCAAGACGTTAAAGGAAATAAGAACTGCCTTTTTTCTTTTTTCTATTCATTTTTTGCAGCTTAAATCCAAAATCCCTCCCCTCCCTCCCTGCTTGCTTTCTTTCTTCCCTAACCTTTTTAATCTCTTTTCTCAATCGTCCCTTTTTTCTTTGTCTATTTTCTCACTAAATTTGACCAAACAACCTCCATCAATCCATATCCGTCACTTGATCTGTCCTTTTTTTTCTTTGTTCATTCTCTGATTCACCCAATCTTACTAAACATCCATCAAGCCATATCATTTATTTTCAAACGTGTGTGCATGTATGTGTGCATATATATCAAAAAAATACTCATAGAAACAGACAAAATGGACAACATTATCTTAAGCATTTAAAAAATTCCACCTGTGTCTTTTGAGACTCAAAATTCATATATTGTATGATTTTGTTCATTGTTTATATTTTATCAAGGATCACCAAAGATAGATTTTTTTTTTTTCCTTTTTTCCCAACAGAAAGCCTAGCTCCAGTTAAAAGGAGAGCAAGCAAGAAGATTGTGACAAACATCATTTGGCACTTATGTTTGATTATCAACTTTTAGTGCAGTAACTCAAATAAGGATCAATCTTAAGTTTATGCTCTTTGCGACGAACAAGAAGTAGCAACTTATGTGAAATTAATTGAAATCTTTCATATAATAATGCCAAAAAAAAAACTACATGTAGTCGAAAATAAATTAAAATCGGACACTTACCTTTGCACTTGGATGAAACTAGCGGGTGACTCATAAGCAGCTCCGAACGTCGCAAACATGAAGGATGCGGACAATCAAATTCCATAAATTGAATTGTTGGTCATCGTCATTAGCGTCAGAACTTCCAATATTTGCACCGGATTCAGTCCCATTACTACAGCCTCTGTTGGGATCATATTCCATCACCTGTCCACCAAAATCTAGGTTGCGATGCATTTCAGAGGAACTGATTTCTTCAAAACTCCTACACTGTGGATCTTCTTCTTCCTCATCAATGCTGAACTTCGACTAGGCCAATCTTCATTGGAGGCGAAGATGTTATGAGGGCATCCCCCAGTATTATTTTTATATATAAGATGGACGCCACATCTTTTAACGTTGGCGCCATTTGCATCACTGTCCAAGTGGAATCGAAATGAAGCCTCAAGCAAAAAGTTCTGTCTACTCGAATCACCTTCATCCCCTCCAACGATCTTAGCTTGTATGCTGTGATCATAAAAGAGTAACACGTGATCGAAAATAGGTTGATCTGCTTCCCAATCCCAGGACCAGTCATCCCATGATGAGCAACGGAAGCCTCGACTGTAACCTTGGCTGCTTTTGAGATAACAATCAACCTCAACAAGCCAGTAGTCAACACACTCAAATTCGACCACAACGCAAAATGCAAATCCCAAAAACCGGCTATTTTGCCAATCTGGAGGCATCTTGACAACTATTGAAGATCCAATATTTTGATTGTTGAACCAAGCGGGAATTTCACTTGTCGGTAAACAAAAAATCGTTGAAGCCTTTCCCGATGAAACCTGTAATTTACCGTATTAAATTGGATGACCAATTATCTCAATAGCTTAAGTTGACAGAAAAAAGGTCCAACTATTATATTTAAGTTTCAAACGCAATTGTCAGGATTCAAACTTGAAACCACTGATATCATGTTAAATTAGGTGACCAATTATAGAAAATATCCAACAATTAATTAGACTTAAGTTTAACCGAGAGAAAACTTAATAACTTCTGTGATTGTCATTCAGAGTCGAGACAAATAGATAGCGAGATACCTGATGATGATTAAACCTTTCCACATATGCAGTGGCCATAAGCTGGATGTTAAGAAGTGCATTTGCCACAATATCATCACTGCTTGCATCCTGAATCAAGTTGAAGCAATTGCTGAATCTGAGAGAGTATTCCCTATTCCGATCAAAGTGAAAATTTTCAACGGTTTCTAAGGATGCGCAATCATGTGCATCCAACCGACGTAGACCTGGCGCAAGCTCCGGTAATGACTTAAGCCTCTTGCAGTAATGTATATCAAGTTCTATAAGCACAGAAAGTTGCCCAAGATTGGGAAGTCTCTCAAAGTTGTTTCGTGATAGATTTAAATATCTTACCGAGGACAGAAAGCTGAGAGCCTCCGAGTTTGAGTCTTCCAAGTTCTCTAGTAATTTTGTCAGAGTTGGACAGTTGCAAAGACAAACCTTTTCAAGAGAAGTCAACTGGAGGGTAGACGGAAGCTTAGCAAGATTTATAGAGTTTGATAAATCCAAAAATCTAAGGCCAACTATGCTTCCAATAGAGGGCGGCAACTCTTTTATGTCTGTTCCATCCATAAACAATCCTCCAAGGTTAACCAGATTCTCAATTGAGGAAGGTATGCTTTTTATGGCCGTTCCGCCACTTGACTTTTCCATCTTCTCCGAGATCTCGGGAAAACTCTCCAAATTTGAGCATAATCGGAAATTAAGAAATTCAAGAGATTTCATCTTTGCAAATACTTGAAGGAAGGCTCTTAAGATAGCGGCATTTTGGTACACTTAAGCGAACAAGTTCAGAAAGACGGCCAATTGATGAGGGCACTTCTTCTATAGCTGTCGAATTTAAATATAATTCTCTTATGTTCTCTGGAATTTCAGGAAACTTGGTCAAACTTGTGCAGCCAGAGAGGAACAGGCATTTAAGAGAATCCAACTCAAGAATAGTGGTCGAGAGATCATTCAATGCCGTAAAATCCTCCAATGATAAGCAAGAAAGTTGGTTGAGACACCCTATCGATGCAGGTATTTCTTGTATTGGAGTTCCACTCAAGTCCAGATCGGTTAGGCACCGTACCTCTGGCAATAACTTAATTACACTGGAGATCTTGCAGTAACTAAGATTAATCCTCTTCAATTTGACAAGATCCTAATTAGCAATAAAAAAAAAGTTGTTATCTATGTATTTAATAAAACTAGAATGTTAGCTGCTTTAGCTCAAAAATGTTTCTTTTTAACATATTACAAAAGTAATGATGATAACAATAATAATAATTAATTACTTTATAATTTTTTTATTTGTGTGTTGTTGCAAGTTTAAAATTTTATAAATAATTCATTTTAAAAAATTTAGTTTTTCTATATTTTAATGTATTATAATATTAAAAAAATTGTGTAATGCAATACGAATAAACAAATGTATCAAAATTTACATAAAACGAATAATTTATATAAATATATAATATCTTGATTACAATTATGATATAAAAGATAACACAAACGGGACGACATATGACACAAAAATAAAAGTTATTTGAATGGAATGAATTAAACCTGACAATTTCGAATATAATATGATTACATGACATGAATACAACATAAGAAAAATAATTAAAACATGACACAACACGTCATGTAAAATATCATAAACACGGCATAATAGACAAACGTGTCAAAATCTACATAAAATAAATTATTAACATGTCAATTTTTTTATAAATACACAATACTTTGAATATGATTATGATACGATATGAACACGACATCACATGAACACAAAATTGGGAATTATTGAATAATGTCAATTAGAGTTGACAATTTAGAACATAACGTAATTATACAATACAAATACAATATGAAGAAATAATTAAAATACGATATAACGAAAAAAATGAACACAAAACGAATACACAAATTATTAAAATATACGTAAAATAAATTATTAAAGTGTCAAATTTTATGTAAATATATAATATCTAAAATTTTATTATACAATAACAATATAAATATGATATAAATACATAAAATAGATAATTTTTTTTTTAAATCTAAAAAAATAAAAAGAAAGCGAGGTTGCCCGGGAGTAATCCCATCAATTCGAGGGGATGGCTTTAATCTTCTTTAGATTTATACAAATAGTATTAAACCCCCGCTTCGCCAATTTTATATATTGTTAATTATTAATAAAAAATTATTTTATTAAATAATAATATTTAAATTTTGTATTTAGAATCAAATACATATTTTAGATTGATCTATGAATTAATGTACAAATTAATCTCTTTGATTACATCATTTAAAAATTATTTTTTTGAGTAAGTCGAATACGAAGCCTTGATCGACTTACAAGTAAACATGTGGACCAATCTTTTTAAATATATAATTTAAAAATTAAATAAAAAATTTAATTAATAAAATAATTTTTTCAACTCTTCTATGCTTATCAAGTATGTATCCAACATCGACCGGCAAGTCAACATATATACCAACACCTTTAAATATATCATTTAAAAATAAAAAACTTAAAAATAAAAATAATAAAATAATTTTTTGAGCGAGACAGGTATGAATTCTAAATCGACCCACAATTTACAATATATATCAACCCTTTAAATACATTATTTAATAATAAAATAAAAAAACCTAAAAATAATTAATAAATAATTTTTTCCAAGTGAGTTGAATATGAATATTAAATTGACCCATAAGTTCTTAAGTGTGCCAACCGTTTAAAAGAAATTATTTTAAAATTAAAAAAAAGAAAAAAACTAACAGGATTGCCTGTAACATGTCGAATAAAGGAACCCAACACATGTCAAGTACTGACCGCATCAGGGGTTTTTTTTATTATTATTATAGATAGGTAGGATGTAAATGAGTTAATATTCGTAAACTATTCGAGCTCAACATATTAAATACTTGATCAAACTTGCTTGTTTAATTAAAAATAAAACTCAAGCTTGATTTAAGACTTGATTAAATAAATGAGTAAAGCTCAAGCTTTATACGTTTGACATTAAAAGCTCATGAATAGCTATATATTTATATTTCTTTATTAATTTAGGTATAGATAACATTGACTTATATTGTTATATATAATTTTATCTAGAGAATTTTAATTTTATTTATTACTATCTATTAGTCTAATTCTAATTTCCAAAGAGTCTTTTATTCCGATCTTCTAGTATAAACATGTCTACTAAATATAAAATTAATAAACTGAAAAAATACTTCAAGTAAAGATTTGATAAAAGGAAAGAAAATAATCAAGTTATAAATGAGTTAAAGAAGCCGAGTTGTAAGCTTCATATTTTTAAACAAAGCAAGCCCAAGTTTTAAATTTGAGTCTTTTAGAACTAAACTTGAGTATCTCTTTTTTCAGAAGCCAAACCTGAGTTTCAAATGTTCGACTTGGCTCGGCTCGACTTGGCTCATTTACATGGAACACAAAAGCAAGCAACATTGGGAAAACAAAGGCATACCATGGGTCCATCCCACAGGTGTTCAAGATTGCTGTGAGGCATGCTCAACTCCACAAGTTTCTGCAGGTTAAAGTTTGATGGCAAAGATCTCAAAGGGTATCCTTCCCAATAGAGATACCTTAGCTCACTGGGAAGTGATTCAAGACCTTGCTCTGGAAGATGTAATTTAGGTTCCTTTTCTATGCCAGAGTAAAAAAACCTGAGCAATCGGAGCTTGTGCATCCTTGAAAATACCGTAAAGACTTAATTCCATCTTTCTAACTTCCGACATATCTACGGAAATGGCTTCAATCAGTTCAATCCCCTAAACGTTAATAGCAGATTGTAAGAATAAATCCAATAGAAGATTATGAATATTAAAAAAATTTTCTTAAGCAGACATATCAAGTTTTACGGAGTTGGCTAGTCTTACAGAATTTTTGGTCAAAACATGATACACGTCGTCAGAAGTCCACAGCCTGTTGCGTTTCCCAAGCTCTAAAGATTCATCGCGAATAACCTTCCAACCCATTTCTTGTATCAAATCATGAGATCTTAGAACGTTATCACTATTAGAAAGAGTTATCAGAGACTTATCTAGAAGGTCTTCTATCCCACAATATATAGAGATGTAACAAGAGGCTAGTATTTCTACTATATGATCCATATCGTCCCCGTTAAAGAGGCACACGATGTCAAGAAATATGTTCTTCTGCTCATCATCTAGCATATCAAAACTGATTCTCAAAACATTATAAATATTTGGGTTAGGAACCTGTTTCATTTTGTTCAGAGTCTCTTCCATTATAAATATTTGGGTTAGGAACCTGTTTCATTTTGTTCAGAGTCTCTTCCCAGTATCTACTAGACTTGTTTTGTAGTGCTGAACCCAAAACTTTAAGTGCAAGAGGATTGCCTTCGGCATAATTCACCGCCACATCTGATAGCTCCAAGAGATCGAATGATGGATGGTTTTTTTTAAAAGCATGCCGGTAGAAGAGCTCCAATGCTTCAAGGTGTGATAATGTCGTAACCTGGTATATTTTATCTTCATCTACTCTGCAATTAATGAGCACTTGTCTATCTCGACTTGTAACAATAATTCGACTTCCTGGACCAAATCCGTCAAGAGCTCCTACTAAGATTTCAAACTGTTCAGGATCATTAATGTCATCAAGAACAATAAGAACCTTTCTTCGACGAAGCCTACGCCTAATGTAAGTGCATTGCGTTCTTGGAGTTTCTGGATAAATACCATCTTCATCTAACAACTTAGAAAGAAGCTTCTCTCGTAAACTGGAAAGTCCAGCGTGTTCTCTTGATTTGTCCTTGACATTTTCCAAAAAGCAGCGACCTTCAAATTGAGGGGAGATTTGATTAAACACAACTTCGGCAACTGTCGTCTTTCCAATGCCACCCATGCCCCATATTCCAATACACAAAACATCTAAAGACTCATCCATATTTAACAATGATTTAACTTGCATAACGCGTGAACCTATCCCAACCAGACCCTCAACATAAGATAAAGAGTCATAATTCAACTTCTTCAAGACATCCTTGACAATCTCGTCAATAAGTACTGACTCAGGCCTGCCAAAGCATGAAAACAAATACAATAAATTTTTATATGAAGGTAGAATGTAAACGATCTGAGCTATCACTCAATTTTGGCAGCTCAAAAATTTAGACGAGATTGAACACAGATGAGCTCAAGGCAAACCAAAAGCCTTAGAACATACCTCAATCGAGTTAACAGAAACTTTAGCCGAATACGAGCTCATTCGAGCTATCATTTAAAGCCACAAATGTAGCCAACTTTTAACTCAGAATCAGAATCCCATTTATGTCATTGGCCAAATATAGCCATTAACTAATAATATGGGTCTAAAGTTTGAACCCAATTAAGATTGGCACAACATAAATATGGAAATATTAACAAATAATATTTCCATCGATGTCGTGGGATTTAAAAGTGATGTAACCGATTGGTTTTTAACAAAGAAATCTTGGATGAAGGTGAAGGAGCTCAGCCTTAGAGAAGAGGAAAGTGAAGGTTAGGAGAAAGCTTAGAGAACTAAGGTTGTCAAGAACAGCCCTTCATCCGAGGTACTTTTTTTGACGCTTTCCTTGTCAACGTGGATGGGGTAGCCTTCGTTTATTAAAGTTTTAATTTCTAATGAAATGTTTAAGAAACTAATTTCATAGATAAATTTCAGTATATAACCTTATTATTTTTTTATCGATTTTATCTCATGGATATGAATAATATTCCTAATGTTATGTACAGACAAGCCCCAGTAATCACAAAATATTTCTTTATTAAAAACCAAAACAGTAGAATGTTTAAATTACGCATGTGCAGGTATATTGTTCATTCGTGGCCATACCTGAAAGTGAGTCATGAATTTTACCTGGTAACAGATGAATCCCATCCAGCTAAAGCAGCAGCGTCAATCAAGGCGGCCTTCCAGTTCTGCAACTTGTCCTTCCTCTCCGTACGTTCATGCCTGGAAAATGCATCTGCAAAACTCCCCGATTGTTTGCGCACTTCCGAGGGCGTGATGTGGTAGAAAATTGGAATAACCAACTGTTCGTGACTTTTCTTGCAATTAATGATCTTTACAAGTTCATTCAAGCACCATCTGGAGGAAGCATAATCTTTGGAGAAAACAACAAGCGACAGTTTCGATTCCTCGATTGCTTTTTCAAGTGCCGGAGAAATCTCACCTCCTTTCTTCAGCTGATAATCTATGAAGGCTTTGATCTTTTTCCGATCCAAAGCAGCGTGAAGGTGGCTTGTAAAACTGTCGCCGGTGTCCTCCCCTCTAAAGCTAATGAAAACATCGTACCTTTCTTTAACATTGTTGCTGGAAGATGATGAAGCAGCCATGGAAATTTGTTTTTAATTCTTCGTAACAAACAAAATGGAAAATTTAGCAAATTACAATGCAAAGATCAAAAAGACGAATCGAGTTCGAAAAAGATTTAAGCATATATAATAATTGAGTAGTCATCTAGCATCTTATTTAGCAAAAAAAGGAAAAAGAAAGAAAGAACAGCTGTCATGCAACTTTACTCTTTCGTTTGAGTTGCTTGACTAGACGCCGAAAGCAATTACTTTTTCCCAAGTTGCTTGACTTCAGTGTAACGATGAGATTAATCAAGTGAGTAATGAAATGTGCGTTTAAATAATAGATTAGCCGAGAATAAAAATAATTATTATATATTTGTTATATTAGTGTAATAGTAAATTATTAATGTTTTATTTAAATGATTATTTTTAAAAAAAATTGTTATTTTTTTAAAATTAATAATGTATTTACACGTTTTAAACTAAAGATAAATAATAATTATTAAATAATCATATAATTATTTTACTGATCGAGATAAGTCCTATGTCAGTTCTGCTAAAGAAGTCTTATTGTTATATGCGGGATTGGGGATTTGAAGGAAAGATTAGTTACAACTTTGAGAATTGAGTGAATTTAGTATGCGTGCTGTCCAATTACATTGGTATTGCATTGAGACTCTACTTTAGGCCTTGCCCTTTTGGCTAAGCTTATAAATGAGTTAAGCGAATATCTATGGTGATATTTCTTTCTGCTTGCTCTGTGCAAATGAGGCCAACGAAACACGGGGAAGAAGTTTAGAATCAAATGTATGATTTTGGCGTAAGGGAAGACCAGAACTGGATGTCTAGCTGCAATGTAGTTAAGTTAGAACTAGAAATAATAGCAAGATTTATAGCCACAGTTCTAAGAGTGATTCTTTTGTTTTTTAAGTCTCAAGCGTTGAAACGAGAACCTGATGGTACTGTTGGTCATATTGAAGTTGTAAGATTTGCCTAACATTTACTTGAAAATTTCAAAATAGGGATAATTAGTATTGCCATTTACTTAGGTAGATAGGTAGAGAATACCGGACAGTTTGAAGATAAGGGGTGAATGATATACGACATTAAACCTTGCGTGACATTGGACCAAATTTATCATAACTGGAGAACAACAGATGCATCCATCCAAGTTCCTTTTCGCTGTAGTAATGGGATTTCATTTTTATAGTAAATTAAAATTCTATAGAGAGCCATTAGAGATTTGGAGTTAACCAGAAGGTGGATAAACATAGCAGTAATTAATAGCTTGTTTGTTGGATTTACACATTATGGAAGCTTATGTAGTCTGCTTGCCATTTTCTAAGGGATAAAAAAACTGAATTTTATTCCAGTGGGTCAAAGATGAAAGATCTTCTTGTATCAAAGAATGTTGAGATGATTATGTTTTGAACCTAATTTAACTAACACTATAATAGGAATGAGGAGAAAATGGGATTGGGGACTTTGCTGACTGTAGGGTTGGGTTTTGGATGTCGTGAACCATAACTTGTAAACTAAGCAAACAAGTACTTTGCTATCATCAAATTGCTCAGTAGTGGGATTAAAAGGAACATGCAAGATAGTGGTAAGATTGATGGTGACAAGATCCGTTCTATATTTTTCATTCTGTAGTTTGTTCTCCTCCTATTTTTTGGATGTTGCATATTAATCACTATTAGGTGTCAAAAATTTTAGTTTACGTATATGGCATATTCTTATTGATATTATCTCTTTGCAGACTGTACCTGCTTGTCAAAATCTCAACAAGAATTCATTTACCTATCATTGCCTGCAAGATGACAAAATTTTGCAATTTGATGACGCAATACAATTTTTAGTTACCTTAATCTTTGTGTTAATTTTTAGATGCGATTTGAAGCTGTCTATCAGAAATTGCAGGAATATAAACAAAAGCTCTTTGGATCATCTGATAGTAGCAATCTTGCTCTGCCTACATTCCCACCTGCAGGAGCTCCATCCTTCAACTTCTGCTTCCCAAAGGGAAATGATCCACTTCCTGTTCCCGTTCCCGGTTTCAATAATCTTGATGCTACTTATATTTACCCGTCCGCCTTTAGAAGTTCCTCCATATGAGTTCAGATTTGGTGCCGGACAAACCCAGAATAGTATGTCTGAAAGCCTGGCTAACACTAGTACTAGTGATACCCCAATGGATAGCTCTCAAATTCCTGAAGTTTATTTTGCAAAGACCAACCATTTCACCAGAAAATTAAATTAGCTAGAACAACCTTTACAAGGTTTTTATATGATATTTGGCTGTAAATAGCGCGTTAAATGTTAAAGTTTTCCAGTTTGTTTGATTTGAGGAGCTGGTACTATGAATGCAAGGTTTGAGCTAGAATTGTACCTTGATTTTATTCAAATGATGGAGTGTTTAAATAGAGAGTTCAAGAAACTTAATCGCAACAGACATAGCAAAAACAGGAAGCGATAAAGATACAAAGTTAAAAACAATTTAAATGATAAAAAACGAGATATTGACGGCAGTTGGACTCGTCTTTCACGTGCAGGCTACTATTTCTCCAATATTCCCCCTCAAGTTAGGGCTTGTGTCCACATGTCTTAACTTGGAAGCATTGTGTAGAAAAGCTTGCTTGGGGAGAGCTTTTTTGTGAGAATGTCTGCAACCTGGGCAGCAGCATGGACGTCTGACACTTGGATTTCTTTCCTCTGAACTTGGTCTCTTACAAAGTGCAAATTAACAGCAATGTGCTTCATGCGACTATGAAAAACCGGGTTGTGGCACAGGTACGTTGCTCCCACATTGTCACAATAAACAGTCGGAATTGTGTTTAACGGAACGTGAAGTTATTTCAAAAGGTTCATTACCCAGTTTGTCTCAGCAACAGCATTTGCTACAGCTCGATATTCAGCCTCTGTGGATGAGCGATGAACAGTTCGCTGTTTTTTCGAAGACCAGTTAATTGGATTTTGCCCATGATATACGATGTAGCCAGAGGTCGATGTTCTGTCGTTTTAATCCCCTGCCCAGTTAGCATCACTATAGATCTTGAGTTCGCTGTTGGAATTGCGTTGATATTGTAGCCCATATGACATTGTCTGCTTTAAGCACCTCAAAAGCCTCTTAACTGCTTACCAGTGAATAGTTGAGGGGGCATGCATGAATTGTGGCAGCTTATTCACTGATTGATGTCTGGCCTCGTAAAAGAAAGATACTAAAGTTTCCCAATGACTTGGCGATACAGTTTGTCATCTGCTGGTGATGCTTCTTCCTTAATTGTAAGAGATGATGTATTGCTCATAGGTGTGGAACTTCCTTTGCTCTCATGCATGTTGGTCTCACGGAGAAGGTCAGAAACATATTTAGATTGTGAGAGTATTAAACCATCAGGGCAAGGAATTACCTCAACTCCAAGAAAATAGTTAAGGGGCACGGGGTCTTTAACTGAAAAACGCTGAGATAAAGCTTGAATAACCTGTTGTGTTTCTGTTGTGTTGTTGCCGGTTACTATGATATCATCGACGTAGATCAGAACATGGTTGGGCATCTCAGGATGTTCAAATCCTTTCGGTTGTCTCATAAAGGCTTCGCATTCAAGGCGGCCTTGTAAAAACGCGTTGTTTACATCAAGCTGGTGAAGCGGCAAATGTCTTTTAACTGCCAGAGACAAAACAAGACCAATCATTATGGATTTGACAACCGGAATGAAGGTGGATTGGTAGTCAATACCGGGGCGTTGTATGAACCCCTTTGCAACGAGCCTGGCTTTGTACCGGTCAATTGAGCCATCTGGTTTTCTCTTAATTCGAAAGAGCCATTTGCTGTCAATGATAATCTTACTTGGATCATATGGTACTAGCTTCCATGTTTGGTTTCTCAATAGTACGTCAAATTCCGATTGCATTGCTGCCCGTCATTGAAGATGTTTGCGAGCTTGGGTGTAAGTGGAAGGAATGATAGATGGGGAGACTTGAGTCATGTAGTCGAAAATTAGTTTCGGCTTGTGGATGTTGTATTGCGATCGGGTAGTTGGCCGGCTTGGGTGTGCGGGTGGGTTTTTAGATTGCATGGGTGGATGTGAATTCGGGTTGGCTGAGGGATTCAAATCACTTGGTTGATTCGATGGGGTGTTTTGATTTGAAATTGCCGAAGGAGTTGGGATAGGGCTGGAGAGTTTGAATGAGACGGAGGGGAGGTTGTCATATGTGAGGTGGGACTTGGCTCCTGGGACGAAATAAGTGGCTGGGATCTATTCTTGCGGTGATATTGGATAAGTGGCTTAGATGTATTTGAATGGATTGGGTTGTGGGATCCGGCCGAATGGAAATTTGGGTTGTGGCTTAGACGTATTTCTTGGGAATTTGAATGAGCTTGTGTTTGAATGGTTCCAATGATATTTCTGCATTTTTATTTATAATGTGGGAGAATGTCTTTAAAAGGGAAATTATTTTCACAGAATTTAACATCCCGTGATTGAAAAATTTTTGAACTCAAGGGGTCAAAACATTGGTGGCTGTGATGATTAAGGGAAAAACCAAAGAGACACAAGGACGGGAACGGGGTTCGAATTTATTGGATGCATAAGGCTTTAACCATGGATAACATCGGCATCCAAAAGATTTCAAGGAGTGGTAATTTGGTGTTTCTCCAAATAGTAATTGATACGGGGATTTGTTCCGTAAATTTAGAGTGGGGAGCCTGGTTATGAGGTAGGCAGCTTGTTGGCAAGCAAATGTCCAAAGATTGGATGGCATAGATGCTTGGTGTAGTGTTTTG
The DNA here is from genome assembly GCA_038382065.1 of Adansonia grandidieri. Lineage (NCBI taxonomy): Eukaryota > Viridiplantae > Streptophyta > Magnoliopsida > Malvales > Malvaceae > Adansonia > Adansonia grandidieri. The sequence continues at coordinate 6,237,932 of JBBYHK010000020.1, read as the reverse complement.
ACTGTTTCTGTCAGATGCGTATGACGTCTTTCAGCGATTGCTACTCTTTGGGGAGTGTACGGGGGAGAAACATGGTGTTCTGCTCCTTGTGAGCTAAGATATGGTGTTAGCCCTTCAAATTTACCACCATCATCTATGTAAAAAGAAAGAATTTTGGCATTAAAATATTTTCTGTAGGAGGATGAAATTTTTGAAAAATTGTCTGAACCTCATTTTGTTTCTGATTGTGTATAAGCAAATATATTTTGTATATTGGTCAACAAAAATCACATAATAAAGTTTTTATCAGGTGACAAAATTGGGGATGGTCTCCACAGATCACTGAAAATTATGTTTAAGGGACGATCACTCAGTAAAGAATTTGTGGAAAAGGGTAACCTGTGACTTCTATTGCAAGAACACGAATTACAATAATTAAAAGGTTCAGACTTCGAATAAGACAAACAGAAATTATTAAACACAAATTTCAAAAGGCGCGAGTTGGGATGACCCCATCAGTGGTGCCACAAACTCATGGACGGTTGTTGATTGAGAGAAGTCGTGTTCCAGGTTGGTTGGCTGACAGATCCATTCCGCCACTCATAGAGGTCATCTTTACCCCGACCGCACACTAGTGGAACTCCCGTATTCAGATCCTTCACAAGAAATTTAAGCAGAAAGAATTCAATAGAGGTTAGATTGTCTTTACAAAATTGGGAAACAGATATCAAATTCCTCTTAATGGTAGGAGCACAAAGAGTATTGTGGACCATAAATTTGAAATTAGAAGCACGTAATTGAGAAAGACCAGTTTGCGTGATAGGAATTTGTTACCATCACTCATTCATATCTCCTCAGTCCCGTTGTAATCTTGTGGCTGCTGGAGGTTCTGTGAGTTAGAATTGACATGATATGAGGCACCTGTGTCTAAAATCCAGGGACTGTTTGGAGTAGCAGATCGTGTAACGAAATATGCTTTGGCATCCAGATGTTTGTGTGAGCAGGAACGGCAAACTACGCGGACTTGTCTGTCGTTTGAGGGGAATGGACGCCACTGCTGAATGGGATTGATGGGGGAAGGTGGCTTGATTGCATTGGGTTTGCCGTTGACGGCATGGTAGGGAGGGAGTCCAGCGTCTGTTTATGCATTGGCAGGATTTGATGGCTTGGTTCGTTGAGCAACTGCTGCAGTGATATTATTGGTGTTGCCTTTTTTTTGTTCCTTATGCTTGAGAAACATTTCATGGTCGATCACTTTGTCAAGACTTCTTCACACGAGATTGGAGAATCTCGAGCACGGATGGCTGCAGAGATCTCACGGAACTTAGGACTCAGGCCACTCAAGATTTTAACAATCAGCTCGTCATTGGAGATTGGTGCTCCCGCTGTTGCAAGCTCGTCCGAGATTGATAGTATGTCACAGAGATAGTCGGTGATGTATTTGGAATCCTTCGAGATTTTTCCAAGCATGTATCGCAAGCTGAAAATTGGACTTCGCGATTTGTTGGCGAAGGACATACGAAGAGAATCTGAAGCCTTTTTGGAAGTTGCAGCAGCGGCGACTTGAGAGGCGATTGGGACATCAACGGATGCCATTAGCGCATTCTGGATGAGTTGGTCTTGTCGAAACCACACTCTGTATTATGGGTTTTCAACTTCTCTGTCATTCTAAGTGATTGTTTTTGCTGGTGCTAGGTTGGATCCATCCAAAAATTAGTAGGGGTCGTGACCATGCATCAAGATGGCTTTCCAAGTTGTGAAATTGTGGCTTCCAGTGAGTTTGAGTGGAAGTTGTGAGAGGGAATTAAATTGGATTAGTTGTTGGGACGATGGACAGTGTCCAACTGCTGTCGATATCTCGTTTTTGATCATTTAAATTGTTTTGAACATTATATCTTTACCGTTCCCTATTTTTGCTACGTTTCTTGCGATTCAGTTTCTTAAACTCTGTATTTAATACTCCATCATTTGAATAAAATCAAGATACAATTCTAGCTCAAACCTTGCATTCATAGGTACATTCATTTTGGGTGCTTTGCATGTTAATAAAGTACATTCAATCTGGCTCATTCCAAATTTCATATACAAATATAATTTTTACTAGAATCCATGCTCACGCAACGCTTAGACTCTAAACCTACTCTGCATCCAAAGCCAACATTTTACTTAGGATAACCTGGTCCAAATAAGGGACTGACATGTATTTATTGTCAAAGTAGTGAAGTTTTGAATATTGATGAAATAGAACTTCAAAATTTAATTAAGTTAATTATTTAATTATTTTTAAAAAATAATATTTAATAATTTTAAATTTTAAATTTTAATATTTATAATTCATCTTTTATTCTTTTAAGTTATGATTTTTTTTTTAAATATATTTATATATGTATACATATATAAAAAATGAAGCGGAAGCAACAAATCACGAGAGAATAAATCTATAACTATATATAATTTCTATCTCCAAAATCAATGAGAAGGTATAATTTGAATTTTAGAAGGAGGATTGAAGGCCAAGTCAGCATGGTCATATGTTATAATATTAGGGTTATTTATGGCATTGAAATTTTATTAATTTTTAAAATTAAAATGAAGGTAGATGGGCTCGCGGGATAACGAGGAAATAAGTTAAATTGAAAACAATAAATGAGTTTTAATTATTTTTTATGTTCATATTATATTTTATATTATATTTTAATTATTTTAATATATGTTATATTTAATTATTTTTTATATATTTAAAGTATTATAAATTTATATATAAATTTTTATATATTAATTATTTGTTTATATATATTTTGACATGTAAATAAATTTTTATCGTATTACATTTATATCATGTTTTAATATATCTTATATTTTATATAATTGGTCATTGTGAATGAATTGAGAATTAACATCTATACTCCTTATATATATATAAGCCAATGTTATGAATTTTAAAGGGGTTGGTCTACATGAGAATTTACATATTTATTTGATATTCGTATTTGACCCATTCGAGAAAAAATTTATTTTATTAATTATTTTTAGGTTTTTATTTTTTAATTATGTATTTAAAGTAGTTGATATGCTCGATAATTTATACATCAATTTAGAATTAGTACTAAATCCATAAGGAAAAATAAGAAATTATTTTTAGCTTTTTATATTTATTTTATATTTTTATTAAATGATTGATCTTTATAATAATTCACAGGTTGATTTAAAATCCGTATCGAAAATGCAAGAAAAAATTATTTTATTAATATCTTTATATTTTATTTTTAAATGATATTTTTAAATGAGTTATTCTATATATAGCCTACGGGTTGATTTAGGATAGTACCTAACAAGATCAAAATAAATTTAAAAAATTATTTTATTAATGATAATTTTGTATCTAGTTTTTAGATCATTTATTTAAAGAGATTGATCTGTAAGTTAACTTACGGGATGATTTAAGATTCATACATGGTCAGTTAAAATTTTTGTAAAATTTTATATTTTATTAATTATTTTTATATGATATATTTAAAGGGTTTGTCCTCACATTTTTGTACCAAATCCACTGAAAAATTAAATCAAAATCATTTTATTTTAATTTTAAAAATTTATTTGAAAGAATTAATCTCATACTAAATGACAAGTCAATCTATAAAATAACTTTAAAAATAAATTTATTTTAATGATTATTTAATTTTTTATTAATAATAATTAAAATTTATAAAATAAAAATAAAAAGGCCTAGCGAAGCGGGGCATAACTCTAATTAAAGTAAGAGTTGCCTTTTAAAAATAATAAGGTTCAAATCTTTTATTCCATTCGATCTAAAATTTGATTCAATTATATTTATTTTTAATAAGATATATTTAATAAATCTAAAATTTAAATTATAATATAAAATTTGTTTTCTTATTTTTAAAGTGTGACCCCTTTTCGTATAAATTATTTTATTCCATTGAATTTCCTTACTGTAACAAAATAGGTCCTTTTGCTTGTATGGATTTTGATGGGACAACATGTTTTATAATTTTCTTCATCAATACGCTGATTTATTGCGTTGCTTGGTTGGTGCGTGCAGAGTTTAAATCTTTTTTACCTTAAAAATAAAGAATAACTCTGATACATGAATTAATTTACAACTAAAATTGCATATTTGGAACAAATCGAATTAAATTAGAGATATAATTTTGTAAGTCAAATTTATCCAAAAAAAAACTCTCAAGGTCATGCTTAGATTTTATAATTTCAACTCAGCTCCATCTTGTCCACCATTGTTCCTAACTTCTGTCACTTCATATAGTCAAAAAATAAAGGATATTATACTTTATTCTTTGACATCAATGCCGGATGTTTGTTCATCATTGAAATTACAATTATGTAATCTTTACCTATAAATATTAGCAAATAAGGTAAAATGACACTTCTGAGTTCAAATTTGATAAAGAAAGTATAGATATACCATCCTGTTTCCTAATAAACATTGCAGAAAATGAAGTAATTTAAATGAAAAAGAATCACCTCTAATTGATTACGAATATCCACAATTTTTTTATGTGTATTCACCTAGCGAGCTCTGGAAAAACAAATGAAAAAATAATTTAAAATATTTTTTTCATATATATATAGCCTATTTTCAGGTTCCTTGATAAAATATATAGCATTTACAAATGTAAAAATACCACAATTACACACATATATACGTTTTGTATTCAATTATAAATTTTAAAATTATAAATATTTAATATTAAAAATTCTTAAACATCAAATAAATAAATATAAAATATCTTAAAAATTAATAAATCATTATTAATTAGGTTTAATAACCTATTTTAATCAACATATTTTATTTTTAAATGTAATCATGAAAAAAATAAAATGATAAAAATTTCAATAAATGATTTTTTTTAAATTAAAAAAAATTTTAAATTTTTGTACCAGCTGATACGGATTGGTATATACTTGTACTGAGCGGTACAAACCAATATAGGCTGATATAACTAAAATGAACTTGTACAAAAATTAAAACAGTATAAAACTGATATCATTTTGTTTCATTTTAAAATCATTACATATCAATTGATATAATCGATATTGATACGATACAGACTACTCTAGTAAAACCTCATTTCACACCTAACCTTTTTATTATGAATTTTTAGTGGAGGAACTCAAATAAGGATCGATGTTAAAATTTTTGCCCTTTGCTATAAGCAAGAAGTAACAAATACGTCAACCTGAGAACTGAGAACAGCTTCATTTCCCTCTTCTCACCATCATCTCATTGTTGGGCTTCTGCAACAGCTTTCCATTATCATCAGTAACTAGTTTGTATGTCCGCGCGATGCTCAAGGTAATTTTTTTTAATGAAAAATAAGATAATATTTGTTTTTTAATTTTTAATATGTTCAAATTTTTTCAGTCGTAATGATAGAAAAACAAATGTATTTCAGATATTAATAAACTGTAGGAAGAAAATCTAAATGTAGGAATACATAGACATTAGCAAAAACCAATTCAATAACTTGACCCAAAAACAATTTGCTTCTGAATGTCAGTTCTTGTCTAAATTTCCCGTATATGTCATAGATACAAATGAAAACAATTCTAAATTCAATGACTATTTTACACTGATTAATGGATCTACAAAAGCTTGGGGTTATTTTGAAGCTGATGCATCGAAGAGAAATCACGTGTTTGAATTAACCAAAGCTACTGAAGCTGCTACAGCACAGGATTTTCCACCAGAGCTTCATCTGTGGCTCACTCTGGCTTGTCATCAATACCAAGCCTTTTCGGACTTAATTTTAGGAGCTTTATGCTTTAATGGTAGAGGTGATGATGACTTGGTTTTGGACTTGGAATGGTGGGAATGTGAGGCCACCTTTGATGGAGAAAAAGGTTGCAATTCTGACTTTTGGCTTGGATCAGGCAGTGTGAAGAAGCTTAGATAAGGGATTAAGGCACTGCCAGCTTTCTGCTGTTCCACCAAGATCTTCTACAAATACCTTGCATGTTCCTTTATGCATAACTGAAACGGCCTTTGTTACTGTGCATTGAATATAGAAAATAGTAGATCAAGTTAATTAAAACCAATCAGAAAAGCATATATTGGACCACTTACCTACCAGCTTAGTTCCAGCTTTGTCGCCTTATATTCTTCATCTTTTCAGGCGAACAAATTGAGTATATATGAAAAATGACAATGGTTAACAAAAGGGAAAATTAAAACACAACTAAAACTCAATAAATGGTCTATTAGCATGTCGTTAGTGTCAACGGCATCCATAAACCGAGACAAATTGCTAGAATAGATGATAAAGATATCCATAAGTCATGCGGATCAGCCAGCAAGACGGTTTTCAAACAAATAGAACACTGAGTTAAAAATAACTACTAGCTGGCATAATGATTTACCAAATCCAGAGAACAAGCAAGCATGATAGATAACTTAATCAAGTTAAATTTAACAAGCAGTAACAAATACCTTGACTGGCTTGTGTAATTTGTTTCTGTACTTCCATCTGAATGCACGGAGCTTCAGTAATATGCTTGCTTTAGGACGAAAAACGTGAAGAAACATTTTACCCAGTGTTTTGTGTAAGAAATGAGAAAGTAGAAATATATTAGAGAAAATAAAACAACAGTTACCCTTTTTTCCTTCGATCACTTTCATTACTAGTTCAAGCTATTTTCTTTTCTTCAAAGGGAGAAATCTTCATATCTGAAAGTCCAGAGGGGTAAAAACATGTAAACGTTTTTGTGAAACATGCGTATTACAAAGAAATCCAGCATTAACTATCTCCATTTAAAATAAGGTTTAGTTTAGGAGTTGCAAAATGAAAGCATTGCAGCAGTCAACAATGTTTATCTGCAAAATAAATTTTACTTACGTCTATAAACATAAAGTTAACAAAACCAAATAGCTGGTGTATGAAAATAAGATATCAGAAATTTCGATGATAGGAGCCACATCAAAGGAAGCCACAAAAGTATAGTATGAAATAAAAATTAAGTCAAAATTAAAAGGCATATGATTCAGAAACACTCAAAGTTGAAGATTGTCTCAGGCAGGAATGGTTAACATCCATTGATGACAAACAATGGCTATCAGAAGGGTGCAATATAGGGCTTGACCTTTTTTTTAATAGATCCAAAGTATTTATTATGATTATTCAATCTTCTTTTCTTATTAGAGAGAGCATAGTCACTTTCAGATGTACTGTCGTGATCCAAAGATTGGCTCAATTCATAGAATATCGGATGTCGAATCCATAAGTGACATTCTTACGAGAGAATCATTCTATCGGAAATCATAGTCTTCTCAATTTTAACAGAACCATCAACTTCAACAGAGGAATGCACGTAAACATCACGATGCCATATGACATCAAACAAACCAGATTTTTTAAATCTATCGTCCATAACTCAAAAAAAAATCCAAATACTTACAAATAAATATAAAATCAGATACATATCTTTTTAGCAAACCTGAATAACATAATCTCAAAGGCACCCAAATAAAAACATTATCTATCAACAAATTTGAAACCATACATGATTTCAACAATCTACAATTCGAACATTAAAAACACACACATGATACATAATCAGACAACACAAGACTCAAAATTTCAGTCTCTCAAGTCCGAGACTTCGCAAAGAAGATTGTAAGAGAAAAGAAACAGGATCTGGCTGATAAATCCTCTTTAAAATCCTCTGATCTCTTATCAAGGTTTTTGAGCTCAGGCCACTCGGACGAGAATTTCGCTACGGAAATCGTCATCAGCTTCATACTTGCTGGCCGTGACACAACATCCGCGGCTTTGACATGGTTTTTCTGGTTAATACACAAGTACCCTGAAGTTGAACAAGAAATTCTCAAAGAAATCAAAGGGAAATCCAATATGCCAGTTTTTGAAAAGTTAAAGACATGATTTACACACATGCTTCGCTCTGCGAGTGCATGAGATTGTACCCTCCGATCCCCGTGGACAGCAAACTGACGATGAACGACTATGTTTTGCCGGACGGGACGGTGGTAAAGAAAGGAATGTAGTGACGTATCTTCCTAACGCAATGGGAAGGATGGAGAAGCTATGGGGATCAGATTGGGCGGAGTTCAAGCCAACGAGATGGTTGGAGAGAGATGAGGCAGGGAAATGGAGCTTCGTGGGGAGGGATCCTTATACTTATCTTGTGTTCCAGGCAGGACCCAGGATTTGTATGGGGAAGGAGATGGCGTTCTTGCAGATGAAAAGGGTGGTGGCTGGTGTTCTAAGGCGGTTCAAGGTGGTGCCGGCGGCTGGAGATGAGTTTCAGCCGTTGTTTATTGTTTATCTGACATCTAAAGTGAAAGGTGGCTTCCCCACAAGGATTGAGGACAGGGGAGTGAATTTAATTTTTTATTGTTTTATCTTTACGTCCTTCTGTTCCTTGGCATTTTTTTATAAATTAAACTTTGGTATGTAAGCATATACTTTTGAAATAATTAATGAATTTATATTTATATACTAATAATATATATTTACACATTATCATTTAATCAGATGAAAATTTTTTAAAAGTAAATACAATTAATTTTATTTTTAATAAAATAATATTTTTTAATTAATGTATAAATTTATCATTAAAATACTTTAAGTATGAATTAAAATTATATCATATTTAATCATATTTTGAATCCATTGTATTGCGTTTCAACTCCGGCTTCCAAGTCCTCGTATGACAAATAATTTTTAAAAAAAAGTTTTTATTACTTTTTAAAATATATCTAAAAGTGTGTTGGATTAAATTAAATTAAATTAAATTTAATAATTTATATATTTGTATTATATTTATTAATTTTAGTATTTGGCGTATTCAAAAGTTGTTCTAGCAGCCTAGGGGTGAAAAATTTTAATCGGCAATATACTTTGATACTTTATACGCATACGATACTACAATACCGTTTGATTCATGATAAAACTGATTTACATATATTTGTTTATATAATAAATATCACTTTTATCTTGTATCGATAGCGTTTACGTCGATTTACAAACAAATGAATCTGTACTATGTAATATATAAGTATATATGACAAATGCGAACAAATCAATCCGAGAAATTTCATGAGACAAAAAGTACTTGATTTAATCACGCACATGAAGTACTTAATCTGGCGACTTCATGTTTAGAGAAACTTCCACTGACATCATCCATTTCAGTACATACATAGATTCGGCCGGCTTTGGTGAGTGAATAAGATTTGCTTAATTACTTTATACATATTTATATATATATGTGCTTTTTTTTGCCGGTATATGTGCGTGCTGTTTAATCAAAGATAATTTGATATTATTCAAATATTCTCCGGCAATTTTCACAGCAAGAATTAAGACGAGTATTTAGTTTGTTCAATTTAAAATTTTCAAAATTAAATCAAGTGAATTGTAAAACCAATTAAATAATTTAACAGAATTTAATGGTTTATTTAATAGATTTTTGTCAGTTCCACTCTAACGTTATGTTTGATTTCCGCGCGGCTCGATAAAGCTATAGTTTGGTTGGGTGCGAAGCGTCAAATAGTTCATTCAACGGAATGAGCTACTCATCAAATCTGTGGAATAGTCCATCTTCATTCGGTAATCCACCGACCAGAAAAAACAAAAATTTTCTCAATTTAATCTTCATGTATGTAAAAGAAATTCGAATCTAAGAAAAAAATTCATATACATTTTAACAAAACCTCAAATCTGAGAAAAATAAAAAAATTTTCAAAAAAGTCATAATCTAAAATAATCTGCTAGAAATTCTCTCATGAACCAACATCAGAAGATAACAAGTAATAATCGGAACTAAAAAAAAAAAAGAGGAGAGAGAAAATATTCTCTCTCATAAGCTACGCTTAGGCTAGTTATGGAAGGATTTGGGATTTCAAACTAGGGCAAGATGAAGATGGCACGTAGAGGATGAAACTATGTGAAAATGAGGCTTTTGGAGCAGTGGAGGACGGCAAAAATGGAGGGCGAAGCAGCGAGATGTTTTTGTAGATCTAGGATTTTTAGGAAAAATGGATTAGAACACATGAAAGAGGAGGTTAAGAGGAGCATTTTCATGAGTTTTGGTGAAATTTTGGGTTTGAACGACGGCGGCTAACAGCGGCGGATGGCAGGAGACGCGACGGACGGTGGGACTTGGGTTTGGTTATGCTTTCTGGTTGAATTTTTGAAACCGTTAAGAGAGGCAGATGGTTTATTGGTTTTCGAGAGGCAGAAAGAAAAGCAAAAAATAGGCGAAAGGAAATTTTTTTGCCTTTCATACTCTGAATTTTTCATATTAATTATTTTATTAATATTAAAAATAATTTTAAATATTATTTTTTAAGTATAAATTTAATGTTATTTTCAAATTTAACTTCCATCTCTCAAAAAAAATAAATTTAACTTCCAAATATATTTTAAATATAATATTTTTAACATTAAATATGATTAATTTTTTTGTTTTATAGTTTAAATGTAATATATTAAAAAAATATTTAAATATTATTATTTTAATTTTAACATTTTATAATTTCATATTAAATATTTATTATTTTTTAAACATATTTATAATAGTGTATAAGATATTAATTAAATAAAATTAATTTTTATAAATAATATACTTTTATTCCACTAATGGATAAAATTATCATTTAATATTTATTCCTTATATATTACTTAATATAATTTTAATCAATCAAATAATGTAATAATATTTTTTTTATTTTATTCAGTGAACTAAACTACATAATATCTATTTTTTTTATTTCATTACTTCTGAATAGCTATTTCATTTTTGTTCTATTTCATTAAATAAACTAAACGTGTCGTGAAATATTTTAAAGGAACCTTGATTTCCATTCCATGGCTCCAACCTAACTGTATTTTATCATTGGTTCTTTTATTTTATGCGAGTAAGTCACTATGCCTACATAATCTAAGTAAGAAAAAGGGCTAGACCTTCATTAGCCACCGAGTTTTCAAGCTAACGAAGATTTCTTTGAATCAATAAAAATACAGGATGACAAAGCTGTTCCCATTCCACTTACAGTTCGCAATTCACAACAAATCATGCCCACACACCAATGAATAGTCGTCCCAAATGAAATCCGAAGCAACTTTACCAGATAACACTATGCAGAAAACGAAGGGAGAGAAAAGAAATGAACTAAGATCTAGATTTTTTTATGTAAAGATTATCAAACTGTATTCGTTACAAGATATTATTTATTTTGAAACAGTATACAAACTATTTTTACAGTTTTATCTTTTAAAAAAAAAATACTTTGATAAAAAAAATAATTCTTCCTTTATAAACTGCAGTACATATTTTTTACTGATTATATGAAATTATTATCTGCCAATATTTTTTTTTTCAGTCAAGCGTACCTAAGTTGCATACGAAACATAAAAGTTTAAATTTAGTTGATTATGGGCATAGGGTAATGCGTTATGGATTTTTGGGTTGGATTAGTTTAATTTTGAATTTATTGAGCTAAGTTGAGTTAAATTGTTACAATGAATTTGGGTTTAAATAAAGATAATATTATTAATTTTTTTAATTAAGTGTTGATGATCGGTTTAGTTTAGTTACATTCAATATATTTTTTTAACATTTTAAAGAATTTTTATATAATTTTGGTTGCTTTTGATACAATTTTGATAAATTTTGATATGATTTTGTTAACATATTTGATAAATTTTATATAACTTTTGATAGAATTTTTTGATTTTTTTGATACTTTTTTATAATGTTTGACCGAACTTTGATAACCAATGATATATTTTTTATAACAATTGATACAATTTTGATAACTTTTGATATAAGTTTAATGATTTTTAATATAATTTTGGTTATGTTTGATATTATTTTTATAACCTTTGATACATTTGTGCCAACCTTCGATACATTTTGGTAACGTAAGTTTATAATTATGTCAACCTTTGAAGCACCTTTTGGTGTAATTTTGACATACTTTGATACAATTTTGATAATACTTGATGTAATTTTTATAATTTTTAATTCACGTATTTTAACCTTTAATACAGTTTTGAAAACTTTCTATACAATTTTGACATCTTTGACATAAATTTAGCTACCTTTATTGTAATTTTTATAATCTATATCTATAATTATATATTAAAATTGTCCCTAAGGGGAATGTTTAATTGGATATTTAAAGTAATTGTCGAGGGACAAGTCCACGGTGAATTTTTTTTGGGGTTTTAGGGTTAATTGAGTCATTTAAATGATTTATTAAGGAAAGGAATGAAAAGAAAAGGGAAAAAAGAGAAAAATTAGAAAATTGTGATTCGGATTCATTTTTTTTTTTTTTTACTTTTAAATTATTATAAATTTGTATAAATTTTTATATGTGTTTTATGTATTTTAACATATTTTTATATTCGGATCATGTTTATGCTATTTTTTATGGTATGCTTTAATTATTTTTTTTATATTATGTTTGCATTATATCTCAACTTATTTTAAATAGTGTATAGTTTGTTACTGTGATTCAATTTAGAGAAAAAATTATGTATTCGCATCGTATCTTAATTCATGATATATTTTACATAATTTCTCATGATGATTCAATTTAGAACTTTCGTATCGTCTTTATTTTTCGTATATTTAAAATATTACAAATTTATATAATTTTTTTACACGTTAATAATTAATTTTATATCTATTTGATATATTTGTGTATTTGTCGTGTTCATGTTATTTTCATGTCATTTTGTACTTTAATTGTTTTCTTCTGTTATGTTTGTATCATATTTCAATTCATTTTATATTTTTGATACTTGTCATCATGATTCAATTTTAATTCTAAATTTATTCACTTAAAAATTAAATCATTATATCCACTGCACATTAATATAATTAATATAATTATCGATTTCAAAACTTAATGGTCATATTCTGGAATTTTATATAGCTTTGATAACATTTAATGCATTTTTTTTAACATTTGATACAATATTGGTAATTGTTTATATAATTTAAGCAACTTTGATGCTATTTGATAACTTTTGATAGAATTTACGAACTTCGATGTAATTTTAGTAATGTTTGATATAACTTCTAGAATTATATGTTGTCTATCTTCCTAAAGTCAAAGGAGAAACATAAACATTTCATGATATGTTTGGATTTGGATGAGCAATTTTAAAATTTTGAAGCATTGTAAAATACTAAGATTTTAAAATTCACTGATTCATTTTTAATTCATAATACTAATATTTTTAATTGTATTTTTTGGATAAATAATTTTTTTAAAAAATTGAATATGGGATTTTGATAAAATAAAAATAATTATAAATAAAATAAAAAAATATACAATATAAATGTCATTAAATTTATAAAAATATATAACTATTTTTAATAACATAAAAAATTGAAATAAGTTTCTTGTAATTAAAATTAAAAAAATAATAATAATCAGACTAAAAATAATAATAAATATTAGTATTTAATAAAAGGTAAAAAATTTACATAAAGTCTACAACTAAAATGGAAATTTAGAAAAAGTAGCCTTCCAGAATTTCTCATTCAAATACGAAGGACTTTGGTCTGGCCTATAAACTGAACGTAAGATTTTAAGAATAGAACAAGCCAACCATTCCTAAGCTCCCATTGCTAAGATAGCTTCAACATTAGTAAGATGTTGATTCAGTTTTTCACTTCGTTGTTTCTCCTTATTCTGCCATTTCTCATCTTAATAATCATCACAAATGCCTCTAAATCCAAGAAATCATCCCCATCTCCTACTATTATCCCCAAGTCTTATCCAATAATCGGTTCGTTTTTCGCCTACAAATCCAATAAAGATGATGTATTGCAATGGATTACACAAATCCTGCAGAGCTCCCCTTCTGCAACCTTTACTCTCCGCCTCTTTTTTGGTCATCGCCAGATCATAACTGCAAACCCTGCCAATGTCCAGCACATGCTCAAGACCCACTTCTTCAACTACCCAAAAGGCCCTTTCACTACAAGCCTCCTCTTCGATTTTCTTGGCAACGGCATCTTCAATGTTGATGGGAATTCTTGGAAGTTCCAGAGACAAGTTTCTAGCCACGAGTTCAACACCAAGTCTCTTCGTAAATTTGTGCAAACCGTTGTTGATACCGACTTCATGACCGTATGATTCCGATGCTTTCTGGTGCTGCTGTTGACAAGTCCGTGCTTGATTTGCAAGAGATTCTTCAGAGGTTCGCCTTTGATAACGTTTGCAAGATTGCTTTCGGGTTTGACCCTGCCTGCCTTTTGCCTTCTTTACCATCGGCAGAGTTTGCAGAAGCGTTTGATATTGCTACTAACGTAAGTGGCAAAAGATTCTTTGGTTTCTTGAATATAGGTTGGAAAATCAAGCGAGCTTTGGACGTTGGATCGGAGAAAAGACTCAAAATTGCAGTCTCTCAAGTCCGTGACTTCGCAAAGAAGATTGTAAGAGAAAAGAAACAGGAACTAGCCGATAAGTCCTCTTTGGAATCCGTTGATCTCTTATCAAGGTTCTTGAGTTCAGGGCATTCAGACGAGAATTTCCTTACGGATATAGTCCTCAGCTTCATACTTGCTGGCCGTGACACAACATCCGCGGCTTTGACATGGTTTTTCTGGTTAATATACAAGCATCCCGATGTTGAAAAAGAAATTCTCAAAGAAATCAAAGGGAAATCCGATATGCCAGTGTTTGAGGAAGTTAAAGACATGGTTTACACACATGCTGCTCTCTGCGAAAGCATGAGACTGTACCCTCCAATCCCAGTGGAAATCAAACAGGCGATGGACGACTATGTTTTGCCAGACGGGACTGTGGTAAAGAAAGGAATGGTAGTGATCTATCATCCTTACGCGATGGGAAGGATGGAGAAGCTATGGGGATCAGATTGGGCGGAGTTCAAGCCAGAGAGATGGCTGGAGAGAGATGAGGCTGGGAAATTGAGCTTCGTGGGAAGGGATCCTTATACTTATCCAGTGTTCCAGGCAGGACCCAGGATTTGTTTGGGGAAGGAGATGGCGTTCTTGCAGATGAAAAGGCTGGTGGCTGGTGTTCTAAAGCGGTTCAAGGTGGTGCCCGCGGCGGGAGATGAGTTTCAGCCGTCGTTTGTTTTTTTTCTGACATCGAAGATGAAAGGTGGCTTCCCCATAAGGATCGAGGAAAGGGGCGATCTCGATTAGCTTAAAGCAGTGGTCAATGAATATAAATTTTTATTATTTTTACTTTACATCCTTTTGTTTTCCTGGCTTTTATAAATTAATCTTAGTTATTCAATAAGCATCATCGAGACTTTGGAATAATTAAGATGGTAATATTATATTTCGAGTGAATCTGCTTTGTTTGGGCTCCTGCTTTTAAGGTCACGTTTGACTCAAATAAATCGTAAAAACGAGTTTTACTGTTTTTTTTTTTTTTTTTTAAATCAATCCAAAATTGCGTTGGATTAAAGGCAAGACGTAGCAATATGCGCTTCAGCTTCACCCCTAAAGCTATAGTCATGTTTGTACGTACATATAAATTTACTTTGAATTATTTGTTACGGTAAGTGTTCAGAGTAATTAATATTAAAAATATTATATATTTATATAAATTTTAATATATTAAAATTTTATTTTATATATATTTTTAAGTATTTATTTATTTGTATTATGTTTATTTTTTATGTTATTTTATATTTTAATTATTTTTTTCACATTATGTTTGTGTTTATAGTCAATTTGTATTTAAAATTGTTAAATATAATTGATACTGTTTAAATCACTTTTAATTTTGTATCATGTATCATATAATAATTAAGAATTATTGTTAATCTAGATTAAATTTTATAATTTTAGATATCTATATCTTATTTTAAAATTATCTCAAAATAAGAATATCTTGTATAATTTATCACAGTGATTCAATTTAAACTCTAAATTCATTAACTTAAAATTTAAATTTAAAAATTTGGGATTAAAATTTTATTTATATACATGAAAAATTAATAATAATAATCATAATAATAAGTATTATTCTTAAGTTTTCAATAATTGAAAAATGTTTAAAATTTTTCTAGTGACATTTTTTCAAAACTTTTCTGAAGGTGAAGAATAATTTGACAAAATTTATGGGTGAATATTTTGAAAAATAATGCATAATTGATAGTAAATTCAAGTAATTATAAAAACCGAAAATAGTACATACATAATGCTAATAATATTTAGCTTGTATTTTTATTTTATACTAAAAAAATTATGAATTTAAATAATTAAAAAATTTTAAATATTTTACTAATCAATTATTGTTTTATTTCGGAAATCCAAACTTTATGGATGAAAATTATGAACCAAGCGTAACTGGAAAAGCATTCTAGTAAAAAGTTACACACAAACACTTATTGACACGCGATTATGGTGAGCTTGATGTTTAAAATATTTAGTTAGTAAATTCTTGCTTAAAAAAGACATTTAATAAATTTTAAATTTAAATTTTAATATTTATAATTTTTATATATTTACAAAAAAAGCTTAATCGACAACATATAAAAATATGTATTATACATAATTCAAAAATATAATTTTTTTGAAAGTTATTTTTCGTTATTTAGAGTCCGTTTGGATGGGTGGTGATATTGATTCTGGTGAGATTAAAAATAACGGTAGCAGTGAGATTAATTACTGTAGCGATAAGATTAAAATCAATGAAAGTATATATATTTGGGTTCAATCGTAACTACAATAGTGAGGTAAATTATAGAAAAAAAATAAAGTGATAATTAAGAACATTAAATTAAAAAGTATGTATATATATAATGAAATTTATAACTTATTTAAAACGTTAATAAATAATTAAAATTATTAAAACATTAACATGTTATTTTTTATATTTATTTAAAGATTTTAATTAATGAATATTATTAACTATATTAAATGAATAAAAATTCTTTAAATCAAATAAATTAAAAATTGAAATAAATAATTAAAAATTTAATAACTTGAAAATTAAAGAAATGGTGTGAAACTCAAATAATAATTTATTTAATAAAATTATTTAAACTTTTTAAATAAAATGAAAAAAATAAATAGGTATCTACAATTCTACACTAAACCATAACTTTAAAAGAATAAAAACAGTTGGGCAACGAAAACCAACTCGCTCATTGCTAAAAAACAAAAAAACAAAAAAGGAAAAGGAAAAGACAAAATAAGAAAAACAGAAAGTGTACTGACTGTTTCAATGTTTACCGAAGCATAAAGCTTTGATAAAAAAATCATGCTCAATGTGGTGTAAAAGATCTCTACCTCACCGTAATTTGTGATCCAAACGGGATCAAAATCCTGATTTACAATTTTCAAGGTACTAAGTGTACTACACTGACTTCAACTGGAATACCAAAGGAGCTCTTCGAGTTTGTATTAAACATCAAATCAACCGTCTCAACAATTAATTAGATTTGATAGAAAGTTGCAAGAAGGCTCAGCAGCGAAATGGACGCTTAATTTAGAAGCAAAACAAGATTGAAAAAAAAATAATAAAGGGTTGCAAGAAAAAGAGTCAAAAAGCAAATCGGCGAAGTGGATGCTATGTATAAGACAAGACAGAAAAGACAACAAAAACAAAGCCAAACGACCAAAAAAAAAAAAAACAGAGAGAGGTCCGAACTATGGATCTTACCTTATCCGTACATTTAATTAATTTTTTTTATTTAATAATTTAATAATTTATATATTTTTATGTATTATAATTATATTTAAAATATTATATATTTATATAAAATTTTTATATTTATTGTATTTATTTATTTTTATCATATTTTATTTTTTTATGTCATAGTATAATCATAAGATTTCAAAAATTACTATAGCTTTCCTCCTGCTTGTTTGGTTAATGTAGGTCAAGTTGTGTGGGAAAGGAAGCCAAATTGTAAAGAAGAAGCTATGGAAATTCATGCATTGAATTTGAAACTGCATCGGTCTTAATCAAAATCATAACGACATTTTTGACAAATTTGAAAATCTTCCTCATTATATGCACACTTAACCAGTTTAATAAATTAATTAGATCAAGTAATTGATTATATATATAATAAGTTTTCTTTGGATCAAATTGAGAATATATATTTCCACAAATTAATCTTATCAATATGAAGGATTGAATTCCTTAATCCTCAAACTATATCCCAAAATCAACTAAAATAAAATTACAGTGACTTGTTTCAATGTTGTATGATCAATCCTATGAGAATAAAAATTATAACACATATTTTTACATTAATGGTCTTTAATTAAACATGATAAAAAAATTAATATATATATATATATATATATCCAACGAGTAATAGTTAAAATAACCATATCTTGCAAATTGTAATTACCATTTCCTAGCAATCTCCCATCAATTTCTAGCCATTTTCCCCCTTTGTCCTCTATATAAATGAATGAAGAAGTGCACATTCCTCTCATCAATCTCTTAGCAATTCTTTCACTTTTTTTATTAAATAAAAAACAAAGCGCTCTCCTCCTTTCATTTGATCAACGATGTAACACAATGGTGTTTGATGAGAAAGCTCTGCTCAACATTATTGTCAAGCTTGTAATTGTTTTTTTTTCCTTAATTTTTACTATCAAACCTCACGAAATCATTAGGTTGTCGGATGACCTGAAGTATAAGGAAGATCGATTAATAATAGAGCATGACCCTCAAGATCACTCTGCAACACCAAACATAGGTTTTAATCCATGTACTCACATCCCAACTCCTCCTAGTGGAGGGCACTATTGCGATCATCCTTGACAAACTTTTTATGCAAGGCTTTGAACTTTGTTTCTGACGTAACATATTTAAGCTATGATATATCTAGATCTCTTGTTTCTATGTAATATATACGTTTCAATTATTCCATTTCCTTTTTATTATATATACATTTCTCCAAGTAATTTGCATGTAAACAAGAAAAACGATAACTTATTCATCAAATGTAATTTTATTTGGAAAACTGCATATCAAATTGTTAATATGCTACTAGTTCAACTTCTAGTTTACAAAGGGAAAATGAAAATCTCGAGGAATTAATCCAAACATAGGTTTTAGTCCATGTACTTACATCCCAACTCCTCCTAGTGGAGGGCACTATTGCGATCATCCTTGACAAACTCTTTACGTAAGGCTTTGAACTTTATCTCTGACGTAACAAATTTAAGCTATGATATATCTATGTCTCTTGTTTCTATGTAATACATACGTTTCAATTATTCCATTTCCTTTTTATTATATATACATTTCTCCAAGTAATTTGTATGAAAATAAAAAAAATGGTAACTTATTTATCAAATATAATTTTATTTGGAAAACTGCATATCAAATTGTTAATATGCTACTAGTTCAACTTCTAGTTTACAAAGGGAAAATGAAAATCTCAAGGAATTAATCCAAAAATAGGTTTTAATCCATGTACTTACATCCCAACTCCTCCCAGTAGAGGGCATTATTGCGATAATCCTTGACAAACTCTTTACGTAAGGCTTTGAGCTTTATCTCTGACGTAACAAATTTAAGCTATGATATATTTAGGTCTCTTGTTTCTATGTAATATATACGTTTCAATTATCCTATTTATTTTTTATTATATATACATTTCTTCAAGTAATTTGTATGTAAATAAAAAAAAATGATAACTTATTTATCAAATATAATTTTATTTGAAAAATTGCATATCAAATTGTTAATATGCTACTGGTTCGACTTCTAGTTTACAAAGAAAAATGAAAATCTTGAGGAAGCCCACCAAGATATTGCCATGTTGAAGAAGATAAAAAGTTATCATTTAATGCGGCTCCAAAAACTCCTTTGGGTTAAACTCACTGTACGTCAGGAAAAGTGCTGCAGAGCTAAATATACATGAAAATTCCATGGAATAGTAATATAGCATGCATAGTGCACCACAGTAAGCCTATCCGCCTAACAGAGACAACGACCTGCTCCACTTCGTAACTGTGTGTCCCAATTGTAACTTGGTGTGAGAGCGACAACCAAAAATTTTATATAAAGGCAAAAATTAAAATTATATCCTTAAAAGATTAAAATAAAATTTTTATTATTTTTACTTTAAATATATTAAAAAAATAAAAAAATTAGAAAGCCTGAGGGGCCGGGGCCCCTGCCTGCCCCGTCCCATCGCCCCTGCTTGGTGTTCTAATAATGCCCAAGTCCTGTGCTTCTTGTACTGAACTACTAACTTTTAGAGTAACTTGCACCCGATTTTATTCAGGCGTTTTGTCCGGATTTGTTCGGCCTTAAATTGGTCGGGTACAAGCGGTTTGCTTCTTAGGCCTTCGAGTTCGATGGGACTCACCCATGCAAGATGGGTCATATCTATCATTATTATTATTATTATTATTATTATTATTGAAACTTTATTTTATATTTTTTATATTTATTTAATTTTGTATTTTTTTTGATATTTTCAAAATTTAAAATTTAATTTTTATTTTTTGCTTTTAATTTTTGAAAAAAAATAAAAAAAGCAAAAAATTGATAGACCAATTCGATGTGGGAAAAGTAAAAGCTTTTTAGGTTTGTGAAAAAATGTTAAATTTGATATTGAAAATACTCGAGGTAAAAGAAACTTAAAAAAAATGGATAATCTGGTATACTTAGGCACCAAAGATGAAGCCTCTATGAAAACAAGTTCAATGCACGTACAATGGACAATCAACAATCAGCAAGAACAACACAATCAAAGAAGCAAAAACCTTTGAGTCCTGTTTATTTTTCTCATATTTTATTTTTATATTTAATTTATTTGTTTATCATTAACATTTAATTTACTTTTTTTAATTTTTTATTTATTACGTATTTTTTCTATTTTATTATTTTGTATGATCTATATAATATGATTCTGTTTATTATTTAAAAGTTAGTAGGTTTTTTTTTAAAAAAAATTTTACTTCTTTTTCTTTTATCATTTTGTTTTATTTTTTCTTAAAAAAATAATTAAAAAATATCTACAATTTTATAGGCATAAGCATGATTGACGCTAAATTCTTATACCTTAATTTATTTTCCTTTAATTTATTTTTCTCAACAAATTGACACCTCCTCTCTCAAAATCAAGTTTAAGAATTTTTCAACATAAAATCAAAAGTTAGAACTAAGGCTGCAAGGAAATTAATTACAAAGAGCGTGCAGCGTGCAAAAATCAATGCACGTGGTGGAACTACATTCAACGGAATTGAATATATATATATATATATATATATATATGGGGTTATATGTAAGATGTAAGATGACATTTACACGTAGCGCGTGATTATGAGTAACTATATATAGTTAAATATACGTGTGAAATGATATTTATATATAATATATATAATTATAATTGAATATACATATATTTATAATTAAATTTATTAATAATTAAAATTAATTATATCTTAAATTGTATTAAATAAGTAAATATTAATTGTGTATATAAAAATATATTAATTTTTTATTATATATGACAATCATGTATAATGTACATATGATTATAACTAAATGTACATATGATCATAATTGATCATATAGGTAATCATAACTGAACGCATAGATGACCGTAATTAAATGTATAAGGGATATGCTCATAACTTAATATACACATAACCAAAATTGATATATTTAATTCCTATATATATATTGATATATGTTCCAATACGTAAAGGTTCGATTCTTATACCAAGGGAACTGACCCCAAATATTTATATTATATATAATTATATATTAAAAATATTATTTAAAAATAATAAAAAATTAAAAATATTTTATATTAAATCTCAAATTGCTATTTAAAAAATATAAAATATAAAATATTTTATAATAAATCCTAAATTACTATTTAAAAATAATTGTAATTCAAAATTTGATATAAAATAAATTTTATTTTTTATTATTTTTAAATAGTAATTCAAAATTTAATATAAAATATTTTTTATTATTTTTAAATAGTAATTTAGAATTTAATAGTAATTTAAAGTTTAATATAAAATATTTTTATTTTTATTATTTTTAAATAATAGTTTGAGATTTAATATAAAAGTTCTTTATTATTTATTATTTTTAAATAATAATTATTTTTAATATTTTTAAATATTAATATTATTTATTAATATAAAAGTTCTTTACTATAAAATATTTTTAATCTTTTATTATTTTAAAATAATATTTTTAATATATATAATTTATATGTAATATATAATATTTTTATATTATATATAATATTAGATATTATATAATATATATTAATTCAAAATTTAATATAAAACATTTTTAATCTTTTATTATTTTTAAATAGTATTTTTCATATATATAATATGTTATATATATTTTAAAAAATACTATTTAAAAAATATTTTATTTATTTTTAATATATGTATAATATATTATATATAATATAGGTGAAAGGAATTAAAAGTAAAAAAGTAATTACAATCTTTTTATTAATAATTCTAATAATTATTTTTTTATTGTAAATAAAATTCTTGCTTTCACTTTTTTTCATAATTTAAAGTCCATTTCTATTTTTTGAAATTTTTCCTTAGCTTTTTGCAAGCTTGACTAATCAAAGAGCTAAGAATAAAAATAACTATCATATACCTATTTTACGAGGGTAATAGTAAATTATTAATGTTTTATTTAAATGATTATTTTTAAAAAAAATAATTATTATTTTTAAAATTGATAATGTATATTCATGTTTTAAAAAAAATAATAATTATTATTAAATAATCATATAATTAATCAAAAAAATAATTATCTATGTTAATTATAAAGTCATCAGTTAAGTTAGTGTAACTAGGGGTATGAACGAGTTGAGCTAAGCTCAAGTTGTAAGAAGCTTGAACTTGAGTTTGATTCAAAATTCAAGGATCGAAGTTCAATTTAAGCTAGATCTCTATTATTCAAGATAAAATTGAACTATTCGAACTCGCTCGATTAGACTCATTTACTTAGTAAAAATGAGTTCGATTCTCATGCTCTACTTCAAACTCGATTTATTTGTGTTTGAGCTAGAATTGGAATTCAAATTAAGTTTTTTTTAACACTAATGAAAATTAAAGAGACTTGATTAGACTTATGAGCTACCTGAGTCGAGTTTTAGAATACTTAAATTCAATTCATTTAAGATGGTCGAGGTTAATTGGACAATCATCGAGTTGAATTCAAGTTTTTTTTTTCAAGCCGAACCTAAATAGCTTAACAGAACACGTGTTTTGTTTATACCTTAAGTGCCATGAGTCAAATGATAGCAACTCAACTAAATAAATTACACTAAAATTTGACACACTTACTATGATAGTGTTTGGTATCATTATTAAGAGCATCATGATGACCAAATTACAATGGTAATAAGATATTCAAAGTGACCTTATTACTAATAATCTTAAATTACTATGTTTGGTATAATAGAGATCACTAGTGATATTAAAGTGTTATATTTAGTATTGCATAAAAATTACTGAATATATAATATCTAAAATAATATTATTATTAATTAGAATATTATTTAAGGAAAGCAATAATTTTTATTTTTTATTGAATGAACAATTTATAAAATCAAAATTTATTATTCTATATAAAATTAATTTATTATTCTATATAAAATTATAAGGTACGAACTAATACTAATGAGTATAACTCAAAGTTACTAATATACTCATATATAATGTTCACAAAAACTGTCTTATATGAGATGATTAAAAATTGAAGATTTGTTTATAAAAATAAAAAATTTGTGAAGTGTATAAGTTTGATTATTTTATCATGTTGTACAATTATGCTGTATCCACAATTGCTAAATCTAATTATAAAATAACTCTCAATTTTATGTTAAATGTCGTATATGATAAAGTTATTGTTTGTCCAGATAAATCAAGGAAAATTGTGTTTGTGTTCGTGTTAATTTTTTCTCATGTTCAAAGCTTTATAAATTTATATAAACCTTTACATTTTAATAATTAGTTTTATAAATATTCGGATGTATTCATATATTTGTGATATATTAATGTTATTTTATGTGTCATGATATATTTTAATAATTTGTCTTATGATTTTCATGCCATGTCTTAGTTAATCTTAAATTTGCATAGTTTATTGTAATAATTTATTTTTAGCTTTGAATTTATTTATTTATTTAAAAAATTAATCATTATAATAATAATAATCATATACTAATATAAATATTATATTTAAAATTTTATCGATTTTTAGCAAAGAAGACGTGGACATATTTATGGTATATAATAATAATAATAATAATAATAATAATAATAAGGAAAATGAAAAATCTACTTTTACTCCACCACAATAATAGATAATTCCAAAAATAGCCTCCCCGTTAAGTCATTGTGTTGACTTTAATAAATTTTGTTTGAATGTTTATCAATTACCTAAGTTCCAATCTATTCCCGTCAAGTAACATATGATGAGGAGGTACTTATCTAATTTTTAATCGAATCTCATCAACATCAAGTGACGTACAGTTAGGAGTGACCCAATATCAACACAAAGGCGAAGACCAAGACCAAGACCCAGAAGCTATCCGCACGAAGACCCAGTGCAAAAGCCAAGGAGCTCACTTCATTTTGGTCGATCGCTGACGTTGGTGACATGACAGATCTTATCAACATCAAGTGACGTACAGTTAGAAGATGACCCAATACCCAGACAAAGACGAAGACAAAGACCCAATGCGAGAGCCAACAAGCTCACCTCATGTTGGTTTGATCGTTGACATAGATAGACGTCGTGGAGTCTTCCTCCATCTCAACAACCACAAATTTTTGGCCAACACAACCTTTCCTTTGGTTTAGTCATGGTGTGAATGTTAAGTAAATTTTATTGAAAAAAAATTTAATTTTTAATAAATTTATTTAAAGATCGAGTTATTTATTTAAATTTAAAAATTTATTTGATATTTATTAGGATTATAAAAATATTAGGTTCGAAAAATAAGCTTTGACAAAATAATAAAACTCGATTAAAAAATAGATCTGACCTTGGTTTAATTTTCAAAGCTCGAGCCTAGTTCAACCCGATCCATTTTACTATTACATTTTATATATATTTTTTATTTTATATTTTATGTATTATATAATTTTCGTCATGTAAATAATATATATAATATTATAGTGTAAACTTTAAAAATTAAGTTAAAGTATTTATATTTATAAACTTAATAAAAAAAATTATTAAATTAATAAAAATTAAATTTTTTAAAAAAAATATTTTTAAAAAATAAATTATAAAAAAATAATATGAACATGTCTAAACGGACTTAAACTATTTATTTATAAATATAAATAAATTTAGACAAATTCAAAATTCATATTTTAAATCGAATAAAACTTAAATAAATATATTTAATATTAATATTATACTTAAATTTGATTCAAATTTAACTCGATCAATGAGTAAATTTAATTTTTACCTTTGATCTTAGAAATATCGTTATATTCTCTCTAGAGCGGTGCATTAATTGTTGGACAGGGAAGGAAATGAGGCCAACGGACATTAAAAGTTCTGCTAATCTCTTTCCATTTTTTTCTTATTTCTCTAATTCCAATAAATTTCTACATCAAATTTTAGTCTCTCGCAAGAAAATTAAAACATTAAGAAAATCTTTTACACATTGGGGCTTGGCTTCTCACAATCTGCCAACTGGAAACTTGTTCCTCTTTTTTCTTTCTTCTTCGTAAACTTGTATACTGCAACAGATAACTTTCATTGAGATTTACATTATTTTATTCTAAATAGCCGATTATTTTATTTATTTTTAAAATTACGAACTAAATTTGCGATGCTGAGATCTTTTAAACGTAGAAAGAAATATATGTTTTCCAACAAAATAGAACTAAAAGGAAAAAAAAAGAACAGTTTATGATAGATTAAGAGAACGCAATGCGAGCAGCATGCAGTAGGAAACACAAGCAAAAAAATAATATGAAATGGAACACTGGAAAACTAAGGATGAAAACTGAAGATCGTACTTAGAACCATTTGGATTTTTGAGCTCCCCCCAAAAGGCTTAAAGGAAAGAAATGAAATGATGTCCGCAGCACTGCAGAAGCTTAGGATATCGGTCGATCGAACAACGTTAATGTCCAAGTACAATCATCTCGGACTCAATCTCAACCTTTTTCACGACCTTGTAAGTATCATCGAAATCGTCTTCGTCTTCCGGGTAATCGGCACACCTTTGGCTGTCGTCGGGATGTGCACTTTTGTTGCATTCTTCCCCATTGTTAGCTTTAACTAAGAAGGAACAGACAATAAGTGTAATGAAGCAGAAAACAAGCATCCCTCTAGATATGGCGGCCATTGTTTTTTTCTTTTGCTTTCTTTTCCTTTGAAAATGCTCAAAATTTAGTTATTGATTTTGCTGAATTTGTGTTTAATGGGATTATGGTAAATAGATTGTTTTTTCTTCCCCTTTTCCCTTTTGTGTTTGATTGTGAATGGGAATTAATGGAGTAGTGCAGATATTTAAATACAACTTTTTATTCACTATTTTTAAGTGGGGTAATATGCATTTGTGGTCTTCAGCCTTTCAGGGATGCTGTTAGAGTTGAATTGAGCTGGTCGCAAGGTAGATTTCCAAGCACCGTATCTCAAGATTAAAACTTGGATATAATCCAAACAACATAAGGCATTTTTTATGCTTACCGTATCATCGGATGCTTCTTCAATCGTACTTGAATTATAATTTAAATTACTTGAATTTTTTATTTTTTTAAATATTTATATTTAATATTAATATCCACGTACGATAGTATAAATATATAATGGTATTCAGGGCTCACCTAGAATTAATCCAAGTAACATAGCTGTTCCAAGTTGTTTACAGTTCTGTTTGGAGAGCATTTAAGTTCCACTACTTTCTCGGCCGCTACAATTTTTTGCTGTTGAAGTACTATACTGTTCATGAGCTTCCTGCAAAGAGTCAAGTCATCAAGTATCACATTCACATAGTAATTTAACGAATCATGTCACTGCTACGAAGCACGGCAGCTTCTGATAAGAGAGTGTTCATATCATTTACGCATCGGTCAAACGAGGATATATTATTGGAGACGGTAAAAATATAATATAGATATGATTAGACACATTTGATTATGGTTGAATGCATTTGGATACATAATATTTTTTTTTAAATTTTTTACTAAATATGAAATCAACAATCAATAATTTGATTATAAAAAATAATGAATAATTTGGTTTTTGTTAATACGATTTTTAAAGGTTAAATTTTTAAATTCAAAAATACTTCTAAAATGTTGAATAGCTATTTGAATTTAAAATTAAAATACATGTTAATATTTAATATTTAATTGA
Organism: Adansonia grandidieri; assembly: GCA_038382065.1. NCBI lineage: Eukaryota > Viridiplantae > Streptophyta > Magnoliopsida > Malvales > Malvaceae > Adansonia > Adansonia grandidieri. Next base: position 6,210,598 of record JBBYHK010000020.1, on the reverse strand, counting down.
AAAGTACAAATTGAAAATCATTAATAAACATTTTAATATTTAATTGAAAAGAATAAATTTTACATCTTTATTACATATTATCATATTAAAAATATTTTTTATAACTATATCTTATTGCATCGTGTCCATTTTTTTAAATTTTTGTATTATATTATTTGTATCGTATTATATTTATATTACGTATTTGTATATGTGCTTCGTAATCACAGTGCATTTGATTGATACTATAAATGTAGAAGAAGGCATCAATATCAGCAATAAAATATGCTTTCTAAATTTTGTTCGTTTACAACTTAGATTTGACCGATGAGATTCCGCTCTTTCAACTTGAAATCCAGACTCTATATATAATCCATCGGTAAAATTTTAAATTTTAAATTTATTTTTAAAATATAAAGAGAGATTTATTTATATTAGTATAAAATTAAATTAATTTTATATATTTATATAATTTTTTATACAATTTATATTTGTTTGATCTAACCTTCATATTTCATATTCCATTCGCACAAATTATGCTCATATAATTTTAATAAAATTAAAAAATCCTAACTATTTTTTTGATGGAAAAAAATTGAACTATTAAATATATATTCAAGAAACTAGCTTTCTCAATTGATATAATTGAAATATCAGATCGATTCAAAACTTTACCTGCACAACAAGTATAATTATATTGGTGAATTCAACAATCGATTTATTAAACTATTAATCACATAAAAAATTATATAAGTACATAAAATTAATTTAATTTTACATATTATAAGAGAATTCTCCTCTCTCTCTCTCTCTCTCTCTCTCTCTCTCTCTCTATATATATATATATATATATATAATTTTTTGAAAGAATTTTGATTTTTAGTGATTAAAGTTGAATCTTTATTTCAAACGACTTAAAGTACAAAAGTTAATGAAGTTCACAACTAATGTTTTTTCCAGTATGGGTTAAAAATATTGCTTCTAAGAATTCCTCGACGTAGATAAATTTTATGAAGAAATCGGAAAGGAAAGTTGATCTATGGTATTCTAATTAAAATTAGATTAAATCCTAATAGCAACTTATAATTATATTTGGCTAGTAAACATACATAAGATGATAACCTTTTTTAATAAATTATAAATAATTTTTTAGATAATTCAAAGAGTTAGCATAAAAAAAAATTAGCCGGAAGAAAACTTAATGCATGAGATAGAAAGAACCATTTTCAAAAAAAAAAACAAACAAACAAACAAACAAAGGGTAATGATTGAAGTGGAATTGTAATTTTGAAAATGGCACGAATTCATAGAAAATATAACATAAAAAAATATTAAAACATAATACAAAAATAAATACATACTTTATTGGTTATATGAATATATGAATATGTTAAAAATTATATAAAATAAATTATTAATGTACTAAAATTTATATAAAATATAATATGTTAAATTTGATTATGATAACAAAATGACACGAACATATATATTGTAAGATTTAGAGTTTAAAAATAGGTTGAGATTCTACCTATTACTTAATCTATCACTTTTCAATACACTAATCATGACTATTCACATGTGTAGGATCCATCCATGAACGGTGACAGTTATACGTATGAATGATAATTAAATTTATATTAAATAATAATGGACGGAAAAGAAATAGAGAAGAGCCGAACAATCGAAAAAATAGGCTTTGGTATCTTTACCCTAACCCAGAAATTAACAAAACTTTATCTTAAAAAAACCCAATTTAGCCCAATGACTAAAACCAAAATTTCCAAATAAAAATTAGCCCAAATTTGCAAATGGAATATGGTTTAGTCCAAAATTTTCCTAAGTCCAAATGTACCCAATGGCTAAAACCAAACTGGACTGGCGCACGTTTGCCCCTCCCGCCACGAAACCAAAGGACTTCCGTTATCTTTTCCGGAACTAACCGTTAAAACCTTCTCCGGTCAGCTACCTCAACCGTTACATCCTCCGCAATGGACCCTCGTAGACGGAATCAACGTCCTCGATCTCCTTTCGGGCCACAACCTCTCCGACCCTTCGACGCCACTGTCCTCGCCGGATCTCCTCATCGTCATCAAACGCCTCGAATCTCACTCTCATCACATCAAATCAAAAGTCCGTTCTCACCGGCGACTTTGCTTCACTCTTCTCTCAGTGCAACGAGGCCGTTTTGAACACTAACGAAACCTCTGACAACCTCTCCGATATTCTGTCGTTTGTCCGATTGATGTCGAGATCAGTGAGTTGGTTGATAAGATTGGGAGGAAAACGAAGGAGGCTAGGGAAAAAGAGGGAATTATTAGGGTTGCTGAGGATAATTGATGGGATCAGTAAGAGATTAAAAGGCCCCAAATCGGCATTGAGGAATGGACGGCTCAGATTTGCCGCTGAGGAAGTTAAAGAGTTTAAGAAGGTTTTGAGGATTGGCGATGAAGAAGGAGAGCCTATTGTGTATGGTTTATTGCGGAAAGAGTGAGCGGATTTATTCGATGACGTAATATACTGTTTGGTTACTGAGAAATAAATTAATTTTAACCTCTAACATTTTCATTTCTTTGTTATTTTTGGTATCATTCATTTTATTGGTGATTTACCTTTTTTTTTAAGAGGAATTGGATTTGGGTTTGTAGATGCAAGAGTTGCTTGAAAAGTTCACAAAAATGCAGTTCGGTTCGAGCAGGATTCAACAACAATCCGAGTGAAGTACACAATGTGTGTTAATCGATGGAAATTAAACTTCACACAGTTTTGGAAGCAATAGACGTAGTAAGTTTTTCATTAACTTATGTTTCTTTTGCTTATAGAACCGACAAAATCCTATATATGGGGACAAGTTTTTATTAATTTTTTTCTATAATGGGGATACGATGACGAAAGTCAGATAATTTTGAAATTTGTCTACTATTAGTTTAAGTGTCTAAGCTCTTTGATGGCCAATTAATCCTTATACGTTGTTGTTTAGATACGAAGTGATGATAATATGAAATGTTATGGAAATTTTGGATTATAGTCTTTTGCTAGAGCAGCTGACTTGATAGTCAAGCATGTCATCACTCCAGCTGTAAACTATGGATCAGCTGTAACATTTATAGAAGATGTAAAATCGAGGTTCTGAATGAATCATGGAAGCAGTATCGAAGATAGTACCTTCACAAGATTGCAATGTAACCGCTCTTTGCCGATATTCGAAATTCTTGATTGATACTTGCCACACTAAGTTTAACTAATTAGGACATAAATGCAGTAAATAAAGCAAGCTGAAATGTTCATGGAACATGACATTATATTATATTGCTTGACGCTTTTTTCATGTACATGGCTTATATTAGATAGTAAGAGCATCATCTAATTTGTCAGCCTGAACATTTTTCCAGAAAGGAAATCATGGATTGTAGTAGTTTGAGACACATTCTCTGTGATGTTCAGCTTGTAGACGTGGATGGTGATGGTGTATCTATGCGAGAGTTGTTTAGGTCATCAAGGTTTATTTTCAATAAACCAAGCATATATGCTTTGAAAATGGTTCTCATGGACTCATTCTTTTTGGAAGGTTAACTTGGACAATGATATCAAATCTTACTATATCCAAGTTTCTCTCAAAGGTTTGTTTTTATAATACTTGACTTTAAAAAAGATACTGCTTTCTAGTCTACATACTACTTGCAGAATGCTGAATGCCTGTGAATAGGTGTCCAGTAATTCATTTCTGTGATATTCTTATCGCATAACATAACTTGTATGCTTTGTTTAGAGCGTGGGTTCTAGTAGTATTGCAAACAAATTGGAGACATTCTATTAGGGTTGCTGCTCTAAGTACGCAAGTAATATGACCTTTGAATTAGCTGCTAATACCTTCTAATTTTGCCTTTTAAGAATTTAAGCATGGCTAGATTTTCAAGACATTAGTTTATGCCTTAAACCGATGGGTTGGCTAATATTTATCTTTTTAGTGTCAAATAATGTGATCAAAGGTATTAATAATGGATGAAATCTTTCCCTACAGGACATCCTAGTTGTTTGCATGATTAGTTAATTTGTGTATATCCTCTAATTTCATTCTAGTTTTATGGTGGATTGTTGGTGTTGATAGTTTTCCTTCAATTGTCTTTTGTCTAGCAAAAGAGTGGTAATGGCTAAACACTAGATGGGATCAGGCCAGGATTTGTTTGTACTTAAAAGTCAGGGTTTGAAATCTCTCTTTTATTAATTAGTATTTATTGTCACATGCCATGCACATAAATATTTTCTTTTACTTTTATATGGGATATATAGTTTTATATTGTAAAAATATTTGAAATTAATAAAATGTATATTAACACGTAAAGTTTGTAAGCTTTAAGTGCAATTCATTTATCAAAGAATTTTTTTTAATGGAAAACTGCGTAACCACCGAGGCATCTAACTCTAGCACTAGTTATTGAATATTTAATGATTTAGAGCTAACAATAGTCCCCATCTGAGACCCCAAAGTTCTGTCATAATAAATATTTGTAGCGCCCATATCGACCAAAAAAAAAAAAAAAACTCTCAACAATCACTCCACCAGCATAACCCTAAAAGATATGAGACCCCATGATCCTGCTTTCATAGCGCTATTTGTATTTAAAAGAAAGAAGCCTAGGCTGGGAGGGTAAATTGTCTGTGGTCGAGTTGGATCTACATTGTAATTTAAAATTTTTTAAAATTTTTATGCTAAGTTATCTTGATATTTAAAAAATATTAAAAAATTATTTTATTAATAAATAGCAATTCAAAACTAACCAGCTTGAATCAAATTTATAAAAACTTTATTTAATATCAGACCTAAATGAATCGAACTTATAGAATCAGATGAATAATACAAATTTTGAATAGGTCTAGAATTGCCACTTAACCCACCTAGGCACCCAACTAATTAGAGAAGTGTTTTTTCATTGCCATTTGATTTTCTGCTGCATAGTGGCACAAAAAATCAGTCAATCTGAACTCAAATTTTAGTTCAATTAGTTCATATAGTTATAGTAAAATCTTACAGATTTTGAGTTTAAAACCTAACATTTGCATCAGTTTCCTGTCTTCATACTATGATCTCATCTGCAATAAAAAAAAAGGAAAAAAAAAAGGGCTAATCTTTCAATTTAAGATTAAAAAAAATACCGACTTTGAAAGGCTTATAAGCATTTCAAAAATTCCATACCTCAAGAGCCAAAGGACATTCTCGAAAAAGATGTAATTATTGATTCATTTTGTAATAACGATTAGCAATGCTACATGAAAAATCTTGGTATTGATTGTATCTTATCATGCATGTGCTAGAAGATATTTACATAATTACATGTTATAAGATATTTACAATATATATATATATTTTGTATGTAATTAAATTATATGATCAAGATTTTTATGATTGTTGATATTATAACATATGATCATTCAAGCATATGGTACTTGGATTGTTCTGGATCTATGAATGAAGGGTCTATTAGCAGGTTTTTTACAAAGATAGTGTCTTTGTCAAGAAAATTTAAAGGGGTATCAAGTAAATTTGTTCATGGATAATATTATTTGTTTGATAGATTTAATTCAAATTTGGTCAGATCTTAAATAGATTTTTAGTGATTTGGGGTGCTAGTCTAGCTGAACATAAATTACTGTTTACATAATAAAATATATTTTTATTTAAATTTAATTACAAAATATATTAATATTAATATAAAAATAATATTTAATATTTTAATATGTTTTAAAAAAATAAAATAAGATTTTAAACTTGATTTTACTTGAACTTAGATAAAAAAATTTATCCAAAACTCATGTCTCAACCCAAACTCATAAAAAACTCTAATAACAAGTTGATCAACTGGTCATGGTAACATATCCAAGCTAAATTGCAAAGGAATGTAATTGTGCCGAGCCAAGCCAAGCTCAAACCGTAAGGAGCTCGAGTTTGACTCAAAATTTGAAGCTTGAAGTTGACAGAGTTTTACTTTCAAAGCTTCAGCTTGATTCGAGATAAAAGTTTAAATTGCTTGAGCTCGTTCAATTAGACTGTTTAGTTAATAAAATATATGCTTGATTTTCACGTTTAACTTTAAACTTAATTATTTATGCTTAAACTTGGCTCGATAATTATCGTACCAAATTCAAACTTTTTTTTGAATCAAATCTAAATAATTTATAAGTACAGATATCTTAAATAACGGTATCAGTATTACCCTAAAAAACACATGGCAAAAATTCCTCCCCAACAAGAATGTGAGACCCAACGAAGTAATGAGTTGTAAACCTTAAACCACCTGGTGGACGACTCATCATAAAGCGACATGGTGGGGGACCCTTGGGATTTTGCGCATTGCATTCAAGACAAACTAGCTATAAATAGGGATGAGGGAAGTGATGAGCTCAGGGAAGCTTAATCACGAAAGCTACTTCGATTCCGTGTAAAAGAAATCCCAATAATCTTTTCAATCTTTACCCACTTTTTTTTTTTTTATAAGAAAAACTTCCATTTTTTCTTATATGCAACTTGACCACCCTTCTTTGTCCTCTACTTATATTCTTTCAATATAAAAATTTTACCATTTTGGTTTCCAGTAAAAAAAATATATATACTAAGATTTAAATTGAATAAATTATACGAGCCAATAGAATTAATTTTAAATTTCAAGATCCACCCTTTCATCGCTGTAAATATGGAATTGAGAGTAATAAGATAGCAAGAGCCTCATCATCTCAAACACTTTTCTTTATTCAAAGAGAGACAGAGAAAAAGAGAAGGGGAATTTACAACATATAGTAAAGATCGATGTGGGTCTTCATCTGGCTTGGGCTATCATTTTGGCATTCTCGGTATAAAATTCTTTTAATTTACAATTTTCATGAAGGTTTCAACTTCAGTCAACATTTGTTTCTCAGTATATCTAATTATAACCCATGTGTTTTTTCTTTCAAGGCAACGTTGTTTCATTTATGGTTTCCCTTGCTCCCCTGTAAGCCATCACTTTGTCAGCTTTTTTTTTTTTTTTTGGTATTATTCTAGTGGCATTCTCTTATTAATGGATATGCTGATATTCAGATATATGATTTTTCCAGGCCAACATTTTACCAAATTTACAAGAAGAAAACATCCGAAGGGCTCCAATCAATTCCTTGCGTGATTTCGCTCTACAGGGCTATGCTTTGGATTTATTATGCACTCCTTAAGAAGGATGCTTGGCTTCTTATTACCATTAACACTTTATGCGTTTGCATTCAGATTTTTTACCTTGTTGCTTACTTTTACTATGGTCTAAAGAGGGAAAAGGTAGTGTGTGTGTGTGTGTGTATATATATATATATATATATATATATCCCACAAAGCTTATACCCTTTGAACTCAGGGATTTAATTGGTTGCTTCATGTAGTTATTTTTAAGATGTAGCATCCAATCCAATGGGGTATGGGATTTGAATCTCTTTAATATCATTCTAATTGGATTTCCAAATGGGTAAAATTTCAGGTCGCGCTTTGAAACTTATCCTCCTGTTCAATGTTTTCGGGTTCGGAGTAATATTTTTCTCAACTTTTTTCCTATAAAACCCCTTGACCTGTTTTATTATTCTCGGATACATTTGCATGGCTTTCTCTTTGAGCGTGTTCGTTGCGCCTCTTGCCATTGTGGTAAGCATAAAATATACCAACTTTATTTACAAATATAGTATATGAACCCGGAATTTAACTTAGTTCATGCAGCTAGGTTCGGTTTCGAATTTTCAGGTTTCTTTTTATACATACCCTTTATACTTTTTCATTCAAAACTCACTTAATTTTCAATTTGTTTTTCAGAGAAAAGTCATAAAAACCAAGAGCGTCGAGTATATACCATTTACTTTATCAGTTTTCCTCACCTTCGGAGCACTGATATGGTTCTTTTATGGCCTTTTCTTAAAGGCTATGAACATTTCTGTACGTTATATCTTTTTCATGCAATAACCCTTTTGAATTCTTTAACAATTAATTTTAGACATTCTCTTAACCTTTTTTGCATCAAATTTCAAACAGGTTCCAAATGTACTAGGGTTTATCTTCGGAACGCTTCAAATGATACTTTATGCAATCTACAAGAACCACCCAAATAAAATTGTGGAAGGTTATCCAAAGCTTCAACTATCAGCTCAGCACATAGTTGTCGATGCTCTCAAACTAGGATCGAAGCGTGCTCGGAAGTGAATGCCGTGGCTTCTCACCCTGACTAACGACACAATCAACAACAAGAAAAACAACAATGGCGAAGTTGCAAGGTGAAGCTCGAAATACGGACGCTTCCAACATAGTTTAAAAGTTCACGGAAAAAAAAAAACATCGAAATCATTCAAGTGGGGGGGAGGGTGATGAAGTTGGCATTGAAAAACAAGTCCACTTGAGTTTATATCTAAAGCTTATGTGTAGTTTGGTTTTGCATGGAAAATCTGGCTGAAAGCCATGCAAAATAAATTTCCCAGCTTTGATAATTTTAATTAAATAAAAATTAAATTAATGCTTAATATCTCTAAATCGTTCAATTCCTGTCCCTCAGTCAACAGCTTGGATTATCTGTAATTAGTTTTCTGTTAATCACGTTTTAGTTATTATTCATGAAATGTCTATAGACTACAGTTTGCAATTATCATCATGTTCTTTTCTTTTGGTAACTTTTTTTCTCTTTTAATTACATCAATCGAATCCGGATACCTTCAAAAGGCTTATGCAATCAAAGTGTATAAAATATTAATACGATGTTATAATAGATTGGAATTAATTAATTTTTTGGGTATATTTTTTACTAAAAAAATTTTTTTTGCTTTAAGCCTTTCGGCCATTGTTATCCTTTAAACTATATATATCTACAGGATTAATATAAGAAAGTTTGTCCATCAACTTAGCCAAAACATAAAAGAAAGGGGACTAGAACTGATAATAATAAAGAAAAAAACGCTACTAACATTAAGGTAAAGTTAAACCGATAAAAAATTTTTATTTTCAATTTAATTGATTTGATAGATTCAATCAGTCGAGTCCATTGAAATTTTATGATATTTTCTTTGATTTTTCAACAAATAATTATTTTAATTTAATTTTTAGATTATGATTGAGCCTTTTTATTTTTCAATATAATTAAAAAAAAAAGAGAGTGAAGTGATTAACTCACCAAACAAAATAGCTACTTCCATAGGGCTAAAAGTCATTGCCATATATCACTAAAAAACTTGCCTTTAACTCGTTGAAATTTTCTTAAAAGCAGATAATTAATTCCATAAGACTAATAATTGGTCAGGCAATTTATATATTTTATTGTATCGTAATTATGTTTAAAATGTTATATATTTTTATAAATTTTAATGAGTTATTAATTCAAGTTATATAGATTTTAACAATTTATTTGTTCTTTCAATGTTCATGTTAGTTCTTTCATGTCGTATTGTGTCTGAAATTATAAAATCTAATAAAATAGCTACACTCATAATTAATTTACTTAATTGCTCTTAGAATTAAGAATTTGTGTCATTATAATAAATATATATGTATATAAAAATTATAGGTTTGCATTTGATGCACTGTCAGTGTATAATCTTATACACTATCAATGAACCAAACAATAACACCTCATTAATACATAAATATGAAATTTTAAAAAACTTGAAAAATAAATATAAATAACCATATTTTTTAATAGGTAACATCACTAGATTCACTATTAATATATAAAATTATATACTTATAGTGCATCAAATATAAATCCAAAAATTATATATACTTCAATAACCCCTTAGATTCCCGGTCAATGGCTTGGAACATTTTATCATATCTAATAAAATAACTTTTATGGGATTCAATAATTACATAAGAAATTATTAAATATAAAAGTTTCATTTTTCTCTCTTTTTCTTTTTATTATAGTTTGGGCTTAATCCACTCATTTATTCTATTTTTGTTATTAAAATATGTAAAAATAATTATATTAATATTTTAAGATTTTAAATGTAGTTTAGAATTGAAATTTCATAAAAACATAGAAATTGAGGCCCAAGCCTGGCCCCAAGTTGTCTGTGGTCTAGGCAGGCTGCCCAGGCCTTCCCTTGAGCAACTCCTTTAAGTTCAACCATTTATTAATTTAATTGTTACAATTCAAAAATTAAAGTTTCTATTTAATTACAAGGTCACAATTTTATCTTGATATTTTTTCAATTAAAATGCAGGTCCTCACATTTTCTGTCTCTTTTTTCTCACCGTTTGCAAATTTGGATAAAGCATCGGTCACCTCACCAATGCCTGCAACTCCTGCGCTCGCAGTAATATTTTTAGTGTCAAAATATGGAAATAACCCTTGAAATAAAAGCACTTTTTTAAAGTAGTTTTCATCTCATTAAAACTCAGTTCTCTTTGCAGTCTCGCCTGTTTTTTGCTTTGAACTATTTTGATTTCTCTTAATTTTTTTTTATTTTGAGGATTTTTTTTTTCGTTTATGACGCCAGTATTGGGTGTTTATTCTTTCTAGGCCAGTTGTTTGCTATGTTTCTCGGATTCGTCATTTTTTTAATTATTTATATTTCACGTATATTTGAACATAAGTATAGAGATACAATCTTTTCAAAATCTTTTAAATGCATAAAAAAATTTTAAAACAATTAAACATACTTTTATCGGATATATTTGATACTCGTACCCTAATCCAAGTAACTTGGAGTGTTTGAATGCCTAAAAGTACAGTACTCGTGCAGCATACACATTTGTGAAACTTTGCTGCATCCAGTAAAGTTGGGAAAATGGTGAAACTTTATAATTGATATCTATAAAGAGGAATATTGGTTGAATTTATGACTCAGATAACTCTGTTGCAGTTTTTCTATGTGATTTTCTGAATTTTCAGTATCATTTGCCTTTGCGAATAACTTTTTGCTAATACAGGCTACAGATGGTGCTGATGGTTTTCAAAATACCCATCAAATGCAACCATTTGAATCTCCAAAATTCAGCATATAGATCAGGTATTGTTTGATTTATTGTTATTTGTTATACTCCTAGGCCTACCTGTTATTTTTCTCTGCCTTTCTCTTTGCATCACAGACGGTGAAGCTGAAATGGTTTGACGATCAGGTTGTTTTTGTTCTCGATATAGTACATATTATATGGTTCTGGAGTTGGTCTTCTCTAGAATTACAGAACTTGATGATGATCTGGCCTAGAAGAAACATTACAGGTCTTGACGGTTCGCTCTTTCTTGTGGTCTTCATAAACTTTTTCACATTTAAAGTCAGATATCTTAACCATTGACTTGTTGAACAGCTACAAAAACAATAATCCATTTGATGCTGGAACAACCTATACCTATCTAATTTCTTGAAGTCTCTGTTTGCTATCAATTCGAAAGGGAAGTCAAAAAAGGTGACGTCCTATAGATGATCTTGCGCCATCCTTTGACCTTTCGACTTGAGTGTCCTATTAATGGAAGCAGGAATGATGCTATATTGATGAACATTAATTCAGCAATGAAATTGTTTGATATATACTCTCTTAATATTAACCCGTTCTAGTTTAGGTTCTACTTCAGTGTATTTTTAACCCGTTAACTTTTGCAGCTCAAGGATTTTCATAACAGCAATATTGGGTGATTCGGCATTGAGAAAACGATGCTTACGTCGAATAGAAAATGTCAGCTTGGTAGAAGTTGACAGTTTCCTTCGACTTTATGACCATGCAACCCCTGCGTTAAACGAGGTATTTCATGTATGGATATTGTATGTCATATTGTTTTTTTTCTCATGTCAATTATGCAGAAGTGAATACAACACAAACTATTAAATATATCAAGAGTCATATTTAAACACTTTATATTGTATTTATTAATTACACATTAATATGAACATAAACTATTAAAAATATGATTACGAAAATAAAAATTATCCGATCTACTTTTAGAAACTATCATAGGCACCCAGCAACCAAATATGAATATATGGGTAAACAGTGGTCTTGTGTTAAAAAAAACACAAGGATTTAGTCACTGATTATTCCCTACTTTTATTACGAAAACTTTTTTGTCACGTATTAATATCAATATCATAGACCTACAGAATAACTTATGTCCCATTAAACATGTCGTTTTGTATTTATTTATTTATTTATTTTGGTAGGTTTTGTATCCAATTTCATTATTCAGATGACATCAACGCTCTTTATAATTTTTTTTTTTTTTTACACTCAAACCCTAGTATTATCATGTTCCATCGAGGTTGAGTCGCTATTGGAATCAAGTTTAACTATTGTAGTATTTGTTGAAGTTCGATACCAATCTAAATTCAGTATTCACACTTGTTTTTTTAAACATAAAATTTCTTTATGTAAGAATGAAATATTGTAATTGTTTTTGTTTTTATTTTGAAAAACAAAAATAAAATTGGTGCACCCAGAGAGCAATTTGTGGTTGCCATGATGCAGCCTTTGAAAATGACATTTTCTTGAACCATTCATCTCAAAACTGTACCATAAATTACATCTATTAAATATATCATATTTATTAAATAAGTTATATTTATATTATATCTATGTATAAATAGTTTATAGATACTAACACAAATGTTGAAAAAAGAATTAAAAATTTGCTTATGAATATGAATGAATGGATAGATGATGTGATAGACGATGCATAAACCTCGCAAAAATATCACGAGGTTTTTTTCCAGCTCCTACTCTTGGAAATGAATCAATACACCCCTTCAACCATAAACAGCACTTACAAATGATGTAATCAATCAAACAGCGCAAATTGGAGGAAGTTTGAACTCTACTCAAAACTCAAAGTTACAGTTGAGGTAAATTGAGTTTTATTTTTAAAATTTAAATTCGATTTAAGATAAAAATTGAATTATTAAAATTTTATCGATTAAACTTAGTTAAAATTCGATTATTTTTACTTGGTCAATTAAACTTAATCTAAAGAATTTTTAATATTTAATCAATTTTTATTAAGCTTACTTAAAATCAAGTTTACCTAATAAAAATAAACTCGATTCATATTCAACTTCAAATTCAATTATTTTTATTTGACTTCAAGTTTGAATTGATATTTTTAATACTAATTAAAAATATAATTTAAAAAAAAGCTTACTTAAATTCTCAAGCTATTTGAATGAGATATTAAAATATTCAAATTCGATTCACTCGATAACTCAAGCTTCTCGAGCATCAACTCAACAATAACCAAGTGAAATTCGAATTTTATTTAATCTAACCCAAAAAAATTATGAGCACAAATGTTTCATTTGCGCCTCTTCTCACCAGCACCGCGGTCAAAGTAAACATCATGATGACTCTATTAATATAAAGCATTAACAATGAGATCAACTCCAAGAAAGGGGAGGAAAAATCTTAAAAGTCGAAACTTTTCACCTGCATTTTATTCACCACAAAAAATTAAAAAGAAAAAAAATGCCTTCCTGCACCTCAGCAATTTGCTTCATAGCAAATATCCAAACAACCTATAACACTCTGCCAGAATCCGGATCACAGGTGAAAGGGGTGCAGCAGGTACAACATTTTCATCAAAGTATCATCGGAAAGGTTTCGAATTAACAAAACGGACAAAAGTTTAAAAGACAACAAACAAAATAACAGATTAAATAAAGTTTTAATCATGTGAGGTTTTTGAAGAACTCTGCAAAGAATTTGGTGGAGAAGCAGCCCGTTCAGGTGGTGGATCATCTGAAGTCTTAATCTCCAACTTCTGATGTTTCTTGCTCAACGAGTCTGTGTTCTGTGCCCAATCAGGAAGCTTCGATGGCGGACGGGCTTCAGACAAATGGACTGTTGTTGGTGACATTCTTTGATATGTTTGGAGAGACGTATCGAACACGGATAAAGGCAGGCTTAGCGCATAATTATAAGGATATCCCGCATAAGGGTGATCAAATCTGCAAGTTGGCCCAAAGTTGCAGATCCCATACATAGTGTAGCTAGAACATACAGCTTGCCCCTACATATAGAAGAACAAGAAATAAAAATGTAATTATTTTGCAAAAAGGAAAAAAATATATATACCAAAAGCAAACTAATCATAAGTGGTGAAATCTATGTTACTCGGATTCAAGTGTATCAGATATGGGTATGTGTCCGACACAGGTATATTCAAATTTTTCTAAGTTTTTCCATGTATTTGGAAGGACCTTTGGGGGTTATATTCCATACCCATGTCCGGATATGGATCAAAGACGGATACTTCAAGAAAACATTAAGACTAGGAGTAACATAGGATGAAATTATTAGAAATGGCCATCTGAATTCCTTCATCCAAACTCATTCACCCGAATAGTATCTGACCATGTGAAAAATAGACATGAAACTTACAGGTTTTGAAGGAAGCCCGAAGGGACCAATACTATTTACTGCCGAATTTGCAATCCTTTCCTTTGGATGATGGTACTTGCAATCAGGTCCATATTTGCAAGTGCCAGTGTTCATATAATAACGACATTCAGGTTGATCGGGTCTTTCGGGAAAATTTGAAGCAGGTGTTGATGACAAAAGCATCTGCCCACTAGAACCCAACTCAGCGGGATTCATTGAGCTGTAAGCGTAATTGGATCCAAGAATACCAGCAGAAGATACAGAGCCCATGTTTCCCTGATCAGAATTAAATTAGAAATGAAGAAAAACAAAATGAGATAGAATAAGAAAAGAAATTCCAATCGACAAGAACCACTTACAAACAATTTTTTTCTTCAAAACCTAAAAACAATATTAAAAAACACCAAACATGTTGTGTAAGGCATTATGGTTGCAAGAAAAAGTAGGATACATATGTTGAGACAATAAAAAGCATATTGGTTACTGTTTGTAGGACTTCAGAACGTTGTCATCAATTACATACCATTTCAAAGACTCGAAGTCACGACAAATTTTGACTGGCTCTATTATGTTCATCCTTAGGATTTAAACACTATAATACACAATACAACTGCAGCAAGTATACGTAAGCTAACATGAACTACATCTATATACCTTCGGTGATCTCCAAACAGAGCGGATGAACGACATGTATGTGAAAAATATGAGGATATACAAATTAGTAAAACAAATTGTAACACATTTAAAACACAATTAAGTTTGTTTTAAAAAAAAACCACTTGTATGAGCAACAAAGTCAATTATTTTTTAGCACACTAGAAGAGAAAGAAGGAAAAGTAAAACCATTCCATTTCGAACAACAAAAAAGCATGCCTTTTCAGACTTCCTCAGCAAGCAGCTCAAATAACAATTGAACAAAGATGAAGAAATCAAGGTGTCTTAAACTTATGCAAAAGAAAATGTGTCTAATAGTAAGTGAATTCATACACAAGAATGGAGTCAAGACCAGGTAATTTTATCATAACATCTGAATAACAGTCACTTCTAGCAAGAACAAATAATTGAACTAACCATTCAAAACCAATTGACAAGGACATTATCAAAAATAATGGATACGTATTAAAGATGTAGCAAGATCATGAACATAGAAATTTCAGTCATTAGTAAATTATAATGTTAAAAACAGACAACCGATAAAAATGCACATCTTAAGTCTTGAAGACAACAGAAATGATAAAATGTTGTCAGCAGACAAGAAGAAAATGCATACCATGAGTCTTTCTAAACAAACATGCAGTACATGCAGCAAAACATTAGGACCAACCCTTCAGGTCTTAGTTGCAATTGGCAATAATCAAGACCACATCACTTTACTATATGAAATGCCACGGTTCTGCTCTACTCATATTATTCTCATATCCAATGATTAAAAACACAACATTCAATTTCGCAATCTGAAGGGCCAGTAAATCAAAAGTCAAAGGAGATCATGTTTATGCTTGCACAGAACTTTATGAAGCTTGCTTTTGGACAAGTGAAATGTTTAAATTTCAGAATTTAAGATATCAGTCTAATATACTTTGCATTTTATATTGTCAAAAAAAACAACCTCAAATGACAGGACCTTACAGGGATTAGATTTTATGGACCACGTTAAATCAGAGCCAGAAATTCAGATAGACATTACTCAAACATAAGAAGTATTCACTTACGATGTAGGTGCTCCAACCATTTGCAGGAATTATGTTTTGAGAAGGAGAAACAACAACAGGCATGTAGCTTTGGGTTTGTAAATGTGGACCAGAGACATAAGGTGCCCTGGGAAATGACCATGAGGGTAATCCACCAACATATGGCACATCTGTTGGTGGCATTGGTGATCCAGCAAGTCCATTTACAGGAAAGCCAGCCCCAGATGATGCAGGCTGCGGATGATGGAACTTGCACGAAACTCCATACTTGCATGATCCAGTCCTCATGAAATAAGGACATGATTTTTCATCCTGATAAATACAGAGCCAGCATGAGACAACATGAGGCAAAGCAAGCACATCAAAGAAGAAAAAAAGAAAGCACCTGACGCATAGGGAGACCAAGAATGTTAAATGTTACAGGTCCAGCTCCATTCCTGTCCTTTGGATGATGATATTTACATGTGGATCCATATTTGCAAGTTCCTGTCTTTAAAAAGTACTGCAAAGGAGGTTAAAGAAATTTTCAAAATTAGAAAGCTTTCCAAACAAAAGAAGGAGACAACGTTGATAAATGTCAAACAGTTAAACACCAGATCAACCATATAAACCACGATCCCCAGCCACATCAACATCAATTTTCTTTAGAAAAAAGAGTTATGCATACTTCACTAGGTTAAAAGGAACCATTAGCACACCAGTGAGATTAAGATCATACTCCCAGCTGTCCGCTGGTGAAACAGTATCATCAACATTATAGTAGTCCATCAAAAATAAAAGCAACAGCGAAATGATGACTAGCATAAACAGAAAACTCCATTCCACTGCATATCATGTTAACATTCTAGCATATCTACTTAAACCCATGTCTGCTATATATTCAATGGTTCAAGTGAATAATGAAACATGCAATATTCATTTCCCAAAAATTGGTTTCTAATTAAATAACATCTATTCCCATAACCAAGCCCCATTTGTTGCCTTTCCTTTTCTCAGCAATAGTTAGATATACCCTAGCAGAAAATGGCAACAGAAACATCTCTGGAAAAGGCATTTAGACTATAGAATCAGCTGATCTTATATGAGAAATTATTAATACCATACAGTCTGGCTGTCCAACTCTTTCGGGGAGATCATCTCGATATTGGCCACCCTGTACCAAATAACAACATATTCAACCAAGCAAGAATCTGAATCCACTGGTTTCACATATTGAAAGAATCAGTCACTAAATGCCATTCACTTCAAAAGAAGAACAACAACTTGATTACCTGAGTATCATAAGCCGGATGATTGAAACGACAATTACTTCCATAATCACATAATCCAGTCCTTAAATAATAAGAACCATCCGGTTCAACGGGACGATCAGGGAAGGTGGTTGATTTAGAAACACCCACTTCTTGATGATTATCATCAATTTTCAACCGCGAAATTGATTCTAAAAAACATAGAAAAAAAAAAACCCAAAATTAATCAAAATTAGAATCTCTCAAAAAGAAAAAAAAAAGTACATATATAATTTGATTGCATCAAATAAGCCATCACATTAACAATTGAAATAACAAACTTTCTAGCCAAATCTAATACTACTATAATTTACAACAAAAAGAAAGAAAACAAAAACAAAATTTAGATGCTCCAGGAAAACAAAAATTTCAACTTACGATATAGAAAGTCGATTTTTTCTTTTATTGACTGAATAGAAATTTACCATTGTCGCAAGAATTTTAAACATTGATACAATTGGAAATCATCACTACGAAAAAAAAAAATCTAAAAAAAAAAGAGAGAAAAATAGAAAGTGACATCAGATCTTTGTATAATTTTAAGTAACAAAGAGCGTACAAAGAATCGATGCTACCTTCAATGTTCTCACCGGATTGATTCGGCACAACATTGTTCTGAACTTGCCGATTATCCGGCATCGGTGGAGACGGCAAAGAATTTTGTAAAAACCGTACCTTACGTTTTGATCAACAACAATCAAAAATAAAAAGAAAATAATATAACCAATTTCAGGGCATAAATCGAAGAAAATTTTGTCTGATTTTCCAAAAAAAATTGTTCGATTTAAATCAAACAATGATGATAATGATGACGATGATGATCAAGAGAGTTGAATGACAAAGAAATTTCTCTCTTCTTTCTTTTTTTTTTTTTTTTCTCCCTTTTCCTTGTGGAAACTAAGAGATTATAAAGAATCAAAAAGTGAAATCCTAGAAAATATTCCAATTTGATTTAAAAAAATATTTTTCCTTTTTCTCTTTTTAGTGAAGTAACGGAAAAATGTCGGATTTTTTTAATTTCTTCTTTTAATGTGAAAACCAGAAAATCGTAAAACTCTTCAAAGGATTTTCCAGTAAGCTTCTGTCGTCTGTCCCTGATGCGCCAATAATAATTTTCCTTCCATTTTGTTTTCGAAGTGAAAAGACATTACTGCCCACAAAGTCCAACTACTCTTTTTCCGTTATTAACCGCAACGGGTTTGGTTTTTTGTTAGGAAATGTAAAACCAAAATAACATTTACTATATTCTTATTCTTTTTTTATATTTTTTTGACGTATTTTTTATTTTTGTTTGGTAAAAATTCATATATTGATATTGCATATAATATTTTAAATTTATAAAAAAAAAAAAAAAAAACACTTGTATAAAAGATATACTAATATTATACACTCATCAAAATTCAAATAATCAGTTTTTTTTTATCAAAAAAGGGTTAAATTATATATTCTCGTAAGTAAATAATAAACTAAAAAGAAAAATTGATGTTATTTTGTTAAATATCAACAAAATATATAAAACATATTTGATCGAAGAGAGATCCATTTATATTTGTGTAAAACTAAATTAGTTTTACATACTTTTATAACTTTCTATATGATTAATATATTAACAAGCCGAGCGTTAGATTGAGTAATATAAATTATATACGTCCGGCATCTCAATTATATCGATAAAAAATACTTATGTTTTCAATATATATTTAATGGTTGAAAGTTTTTAATATTGAATAAATACTTAGAAATTTTTTATTTACTTAAAATATATCGTGCATGATCTACGTGAATAGATGATGAAATACAATGGTCAGATTAAATAAATATGAATTGTATAAAAAGTTATGAAAATATATAAAACTAATTTAGGTTTACACAAGTGTAAATGGATTCCTCCTCTATTTGATTCCAAGGTAGTAAATGAACGAAGTGTTTGATGAATAGTTTAATTTTTATTCGTTTATGTTCATTTATTAAACTAAATAAATAAACATGAATAAAATTTTAGTATCTTTAATTTATTTATATTCAGGACAAAACTTATTTATGAATCATTTAAAGCTAATTTAACAAATCATTTAAAGCTCATTTAACTCATTTATTGTTCATGAACATATTTTTAATATAATTAATAATGTTATTATTATATTTTATATATAATTAATGATATTATTATTTGTATTTTATTTATTTATAAAATAATTAATAATATTTATATTTTGTTATTTTATATTTAAAACTAATAAATATATTTATTTTTTTGTTTGTTTATTGTTCATCGACATATTTTTAATTATTTACAGTTATGTTTGATTATATGTTCGTGAGCTTATTCGTTAGTGTTAGTAAACAAGTTTATTTACTTTAAATGCACAAACAAACATACCTAATTTTAAATAAACAAACAAGAACGTAAATTTAAAATTTTTAATGAACACGAATCAAACATAAATAAACTAAAAAAGAAACAAACGAATACAAACAAAGATCTGTTCGTTCAAGCTCAGTTCATTTGCAATCCTATTTTATTCCTTTAATATTTGTCTTTGCAAAATATATTGAAAAATATGTTTATTCTTTTTTTAATTAAGTTTAAAGACATTTTTTACATTAAAATACTATTACATTTTTCAATTATTTTTTAGTTAATCTTTTTTAATATATGACATCTTATTAACTTCATTTTCAAAGTCTATAAATTTCATTAATAATTTATGACTAATTTTCTTTAGTTTATATCCCAGATTTTTATTTAAATTGAAAGTTTATTGTTCAGCCTCTATTTCTAGTAAGTATTTAATATTTCAATTTGTTGATACTTTAATTAGTTGTATGTATTTATTGCTCAACTTGGTTTTTACTTTCTAAAAAAGTTTAAATATGAGCAAAAGCTAAACAATAAAAATTCACAATTAAAATGTAATAACAATTTTAAACAATTAGTTAATGCATATAAAAATCGAATCACGTATTTTGATAGTACGAGTATATGTTGTTACATGTATCACATGTGAGTTCTTGGTGTGTTATTATTTTTTGAACATATAAAGTTATATATTTTACAAATAACTAAAATTAATAATACATTCATTAATAAAATTTGTATTAACATATGAAGTTTTATTCCTTGTTGAAATTATATGAAAATAATATAAAATTTATTGTTTTTAATATAAATTAAAGGTAACGATAAAAATTATTAATATAAGTTTTAACCTTTTTTATTTATCAAATAAATTATTTACTTTTTAATATTAATAAAAATAAAAACTCTAAAACTATAGCAAGTTAATGTAAATTTTAACTAGTGTTTATTTAGTCCCAATTATATTTATTTAACAAAGATTTTTAAAGAAAATCAAAATTTTTACTTATAAGTTGGATAAATCTTATTAATAGTAAAATTAAAATAGTAATTTAGAAATTTAATAAATAATAATGTATTTTTTTCAATTTAAAAGATTATCGACATTCCTTTTTTATATATGTACTAGTATATGTATTCATGTGTGTTACAAGTAAATTCTTATTGTTTTATTAATTTTGGAAAGCAAGATCAAATTAATACAGAATTTATTATTTTTATGTAAATTAAGTACGAAAATAAAAAAATTTATATAAGTTTTAAAATTTTTTTTATTTATCAAATAAATATTTACTTTTTAAGGTTAATAAAAATTAGAATTTTGAAAATAAAGCAATTTAATATAAAATTTAACTAATTTTATTTAAGAAATTTTTTAATAAAATTAAATTCTTACTTATTAATTAAATAAAATTTATAGATAGTAAAATTAAAATGACAATTTAAAATTTACTGAATAATAGTGATTATTTTTATTATATCTATAATATAGATTAATATAACTAATATCCATAATCTTTCAAAAACAATATTATTTATTTTTGTATCAAAATACTCTATGTTTTTATTACTTGTGAAAAAGAAAAAAAACAGATAACATTCAAACAAAATTTAATTCTTTTAACTATGCAAGTAGAAATTGAGATAGTGGTAATATAATAATCAGGAAAAATGTAGAATATGGTAATAAAAAATTAAAATTAATTCTTTTTCCATAAAGATTAAAAGCTAAAATTGCATAAACGACAATCATTAACATCGCTGAAAATAATATTTCCAACATAATTAAAGACCAAATTGAAACTGTGCAAAAAGTGAGGGCATTTATGTCTTTTTCTTTTCAGTACAAGGACACAAATAAGCGTGAAGGTTACGTCAATAGAAACTCCTTTTTATATTTTATTTTTGTAATATTTTTCGTTTAATTTTATTTTTTTAAAAATTTAAAACAAAACCTTAATCACTGTCACAGCGCCCGAACTTGGGAGGCGGCGGTGAGGTCCGAACCAGTGGATTAGAATCTACGACGGGAGTGGGACCCAATACAAAGTTTTTCTTCTTCGTGCAAAAAACACAACGAAGGTTTTCTCCCACAGGGGTTTCTTTCGAATGACGAAACTACCCCTTAATAACGATAAGATGCTTTACATATTTGATGCAGGGGTATACTTGTCTTTTGAATTCTTCCGTTGCAACAGGGCGCGAAATATCTATATTAATTATTTTATTTCAGTTTCTTGTCCATTTTTAAGGAGGAGAAATAGGAAACAAAAAAACGTGACAAATCGTCGCCGTCGGGGCAACGATGCCATCAGGATAGACCGTTAGATCTTGGAGGAATTGGACCCACAATCCGAAGAGGGGATAAAAAAGAAAGAAACGAGTTTTGTCTCGGATTCGCTGTGCGAAGGTTTGTGGGTCCCATCAAGAGAAGAAAGAAAGAAACCGGGCAAGGTCCGTTCAGCTATATATTCGTACAGTAGCGTTATTATATTATTATAAAATGTAAAATATTTATATTTTTATATTTTTTTCACATAATGGATAAAAAATTATATTGAAAATTAAATTGGTATGATATGATTTTTGATTTATTGAAATAAGATTTTAAATATTTTTTAAAAAAATTAATATTGAATATATTAAATTATTAATAAAAATTTGTATATGGCTTAGTAATATGATTTTTTTATTACTTAAAAAAGTTACCGATTCAAATCTTATTACATAAAATATAATTTTAAAAATAAAAAACTTTTTTCTTGAATTTTTTTATTTTTTATTAATTAAATCGATTTTAAATTAATTTAACTAAACTTCGGTTCTCTATATAGCTCCCGATCATATAAGCCTTTGACTCCTAGTTTAATTGGTATTAGTCAATCTAATTTTTTTTAATGATGTTTTATATTTTAATTATTTTTAATAGTGACTAAGGTTAGCATTATTATTTGCACAAAATTTTTAAGTCAAAAATGGTTTAAACTTATTAATTTTAGACACAATAGTAAGATAAAAAAACATTATCGTACCATAAATGTATTAAAGTATCAAAATTTATATAACATATTTTATTAATGTATTAAACTATATGTAACTAAATGCCTTAAATATAATTATAAAATGCAAAATATGAACATGATATTAACACACGATTGCCAAGTCTATTATTAAATAAAAAATTTTAGTTTTTTGCTGTTAAAATTTTAATTTTGCGACTTAAATAAAACCCCCCTCAAAAGAAGAGAGAGAGGTGGTTTTATGATTTGAAAATTGACTATTACATAAAATGATTTTATTATCTTCGAATTTTTAAATTTTTACTATTTCAAGTATATATTTTTCTCAACATTTTCGATTCTTTAAAATATTTTTTCATATAAATATTAAACATTTAAACTTTTTAAATCATATTTTTCAATACATTTTTAAAATATTTTTTCAACCCAACTTTTTTTTTTCTAATTAAAACTTTTTGAAATAATAATACTAAATTAGCTCCAATATGTGCAAATAAATTTAATTGAAGAGGACGTGCTCTCCGGACAACAGGTAAAGAACGTGAATGAAGAGTATAAAAAAAAAAAAAGAAAAAGAAGAGGGTAAAGCCTATTTTTACTTTTTTATTTTTATTTGTGTGATACTTAATCTTTTAAATTTTTATTTCGTTTGTTATAGTATCATATTATTATATTTTCAAGATAAAAAATTTATTTTTATCTTTTTATTTTTGCTCATATAACATTTACGTTATAATATTATTATAACATTTAAATTCATATACTTTTACGTTATGTCAATATTTTTTAATAGCGACATATGTTTTTATCCAAGACTTAAGCCACTTGCACACAAATATCAACAAAAAGAAGTATAAAAAAAATAAGTATTATATAAATAAAAAACACAAAAATTAAAGATAGACTTTACCTTTAAGAAAATCAGCCCCTATTTCTCTAAAAAAAAAAAGCATTAGCGTATTTAAAAAATAAAAAATCGTATACGAAATTAGGTTTAAGTAAAAGAACTGTTACTGTCTTTCATTTAAAAAAACAAAAAAAGAAAACTAAAATCATCAACGTTAGGTAGGGCAGGCGTTAAAGCTAATATTAATGTGCTTAAAAAGAAAGTAGCTATTAATATTTATTCATTCATTGGAGACCATTTTTACACATTGATGCATTAAACTTGTTTTACCGGTCGAATTTTTTTGCCAAATTTGTAAGTTTAACCCGATTCCTGTTAGACGCAGATTTTTTAACTTAGGCTTCGCTTGGAATATTATTTTGCTAATAAAAATAATTTTTAATTTAAAATATATGTGAAAATAGTAAAAATATTAAATATAAAAAAAATTTAGATTTAACAATTTGTATTTATGTTATATTTATGTATTTTATTATATTATAATTTTATTTAAATTATTTTATATTTGTATAAATTTTTATATATTAATAATTTATATTATATATTAATATGTGTCTTGTATTAACTTTTTCATATTATTATGCCCATATCATGTATTAACTTTTAATAACTGGATCTACTTTTTACTCAAATTTTACTTTTAAAAATTAGAACAAAACCTAAACTTAGCGATCAATTTATCTTTATCATATCTGCATATTTTATTACATAATAATTATATTTAAAATATTTTTATATTTATATAAATTTTAATATATTAATAATTAATATTATATTAATTTTAAAATATTAATTTATAGTTTATATTATATTTTATTTTTTATAATAATGTTACGTCTAGTATTGTGAAATCCAACAACAACCCGCAGGGCCATTTCTTGTTTTTTTTTTTTTGTAAGATATGTTTGATAAAATATGTGATGCTTTTTATTTATCGGGTACGATTTTAACACACCTATCTGCCCCTCTAAAGCTGATGACAGACACAGGCGGCTACCTCGTAACATAGCCGTGTGATATGGTAAGAACCAAAACGGTCAAAAACAGAGCGATTGCGTGGTTTGTTTTTACCCTCAACCGCTCAGTGGGTCCCCGTCTCGTATGTATAATATTGTTCCCGTCCCACCAACAAAATCAACTGAAAATGTAACAGTGCCAAGAAAATGGAAATTAAAACCATGGAAGAACTCTCAACCGGCACCGAGCCTCGAGTGCCAGCGGTGAACTCGAAGCCATCTTCCTTCGAGGAAGCTCCGATGATGCTCGAAGGAGCCACCTCAGCCTCCGCCGCTTCTGTTGCCGGAGTTGCGGAGATGGACAAGGACTTTTTGTGTCCGATTTGTATGCAGATAATTAAGGACGCGTTCCTTACGGCTTGCGGCCGCAGCTTTGCTACATGTGTATTACTACTCATCTTCGAAACAAGAGCGATTGCCCTTCTTGCTCTCAATTTCTCACTGATAATCAGCTTTTCCCTAATGTTTTGCTCGATAAGGTTGGCTTGATTTCCTTTTTCTTAGTTCGAACTTTGTACTTAATCCTGTTTCGAATAAATATGATATAATTAATTTCATAATTAGGGTTATTTGAACTTCTATTTATATGATTGCTTGAAAATATGGCTCGACTTAGATATGATTGGAATCGTCTATTTACTAGAAGGAGCCAACCATTTTAGATGTCTCGAGGAATTAAAATTTTGTCTTAGTGAAGGGGTGTAGTATTAAGTGTAGCTTCTGTCTTATAATTATTTTTCGCATGCTTTCGCTGTGTACTTAGTACAATCTTAATGCTTTTTAGAATTTTATGTACCCAGTAGTTATGGCCAAAAACTTTTAAATCAGAGGGTTCTGGAATTGATTTCTGTGATCCTCACTTTCTTTTTTACATTTTGGAATTTCATATTCGATGTTATTCTTTTTGTCAGTGCAAAATGCTTCAGTTAATGATCAAGCATTCAACATGTACATTGAACCTTCGAAAATTTAGAATCCCAGTAATTGTGGAAACAGTGTTTTGGTTTCGTTTAGAGGTACATTTCTTGTTCTGTTGACTGCTTCATTTGGTCGATAGGGTAGTTACACTGTTTTTTTCCCCAATGTGATTATAATATAAGATAATTTGTATCTTGAAATGTTCTACTTCTATTTCAGAATGCAGCTTATCGTTATACGATTTCTCTGTACCCATTTGTAGCTTTTGAAGAAGACTTCAGCTTGTCAAACATCAAAAACTGCATCCCCTGTGGAACAGTTTCGTCAGGCATTACAACAGGTTAGTTACCATAAAACGTTTTCCGCTATTCCTAATCCCTATTGCCATCTGACCAGAATTTTTCCCGTTTAGATTGTTTGAAAGCTGATTTTACTCCATGTTCTCTCATAGCTTTAAATATTTTCTTTTAATGTCGGTGATCCATTCTTTGCATATAAGATTCTTGATTGGTGATGGAGGATGGAATATGCTAATTGTAAGATGTAATTATCAGGAAGACTTTATTTTATGTTTTATGGGTTTAATTGTAATTCTGACATACATTTAGGGTGTTTTAGATTGTTTACGTTATTTCATACTAAATAGTGTTTACTTATTTTCCAAGTATTACAATTTAAGGTTATGTAAGGTATTTTGCATTTTCTTGGGGCTTAGGGTTTGATTGAGAATGGTATGACTCAGTGGTAGAGCGTGCTCCTAATAATTGCATAGATATTTGATTGTATGGTTGTTTGCTATTTGCAAAAATTTTATTAAGATTTCAGATTGTTTCTTGAATCATTTAATTTCAAATTAACTGGTCTACATCACTTGTTTTGGGTCTTTCTAGGACAATAAATTTAAAATTAATCTTACTTTCTTTTTGCTAAATGAAATATTTGTCGCTTAAAAGCCACAATTCTGAATCAACCATATCTGTAGATTATAGGCAATTTGCAGTTATATGCAAAGTGTTATCTTCCGTGATAGCCGTCTATATAAAATTGATGGGTCCATATAATTACACATTCAGGAATTCATGGATTTATGAATATGTTCCAAGTTTTTTTTTTTTTTTTTGCGAGGCGGAAGGGGGGGTCGTATTCTGCAAATGATGCCTCTCTTCATCCTCACACCCAACAATAAATGTATCTTGAGTGTTGCGGCTTTTTTTACCATATTTTTGACATGCACAAAGAAGGATTGCTAAAGTAAGTGCATTAGTTGATTTACTGCCTCGCTCTTTCATTCCAATCAATTTGGTGCTTTACTTGCAGTACAAGGTACTTAAGTTGTATTTGCTAGATATTGTGCTGCAGAGGGTAGGATAAAAAGTACCTTAAACTATGATCGGTTTTTACTGGAACAACAACATATAGCAGCTGTTAGAAATTGTGTTTGTATTTTGAAACTTCTAAATTGTGGTTGTTCTTTTCCTACTTTGAGGCATGAAATATCACTTTGGTACTATTTATGGTGTCTGATAATGATAATGATAATGTACAGTTACAGTCTGTTTAAGCTTTCAAGCTTTGAGCTTGCAAGAGTCCAAAGTGACTTTTCATGAAAATGATAGTTTTTTTGCGCCATTTATTGCCACATTTATGTCAACTACGCGTGGCACTTGATGTCTTCTTCTAATTGAGCAAGAGCAGATGAGCTCATACCTCATAGTTTCTTGTAGTTAAGCATTCTTTCCCATCTGAATTTGATTCTTTTGTGTTCTGGAAACAGGCTTATGAAATTTCAAGTAAGGAACTCGACAACCTTTTGTCCCTCCTTGGTGAGAAGAAGAGGAAAATGGAACGGGAAGAAGCTGAGAGAAATATGCAAATACTGCCGGATTTCTTAAACTGCTTACGGAAGCAAAAAGTTGATGAACTGAATGAGGTTCGTTTTCATGTACTTAAAACCACTATTTCGTTCCAGTTTACTAATTTTTGTTCCATTATTCTACTCAATTCATTCTTTTGTTTGACTGATCAATGCTTGGTGTGTTTTTTCTTCCCTTTTTCTTATATATTTCATTAGATGTGGCATTTGTTCCTCAGTAGCTCTAGAATATTTCCTCAACTCGGTAATTAATTTCCTCTAATTTTAGTTTAACAGTTCTGTGCACATATTGGTACAAATAGCTACCTTAATTAATAATTATTTTGATCCATTTTTTTAATAAAAAAGACTAAAAAAAAAATTATTGTTGTCTGTAGGTACAAACAGATCTTCATTTTATTAAAGAGGACATAAATTCTGTGGAGAGGCATAGAATAGATTTATATCGTGCAAGAAATAGATACTCTCTGAAATCGCAGATGTTTGGAGATGATTCTAGCACAATAAGGCCATGGCCTTCATCCATAGAAAAGATCAGCAATGTCAGAGAAAGGATGTCTGCAGGGAATCTTCAAAACAAGAAAATAGATGGAAAGGCACAGGTGAGTGGCCATGGACCTCAGAGAAAAGATGCCTTAAGCGGAGCAGACTCACAAGGTTTCAATCAATCAGGTCTCTCTGTTGCAAGAAAAAAGAGGGTTCATGTCCAGGTTTGTGATTTTAGAAAATTTCAGTAGCCAAATTTTGTTTGATATATGTTTTGATCTTATTTAGTTGTAGTTAACAATAATGAGAATGACTTTAAGACTTAAATTCCGTTTGGCCAGTGTAGAAAAGAAAAAAAGTGGCCAAAACCTACGATCTAGTAATATTAATACTTCTGCTTGGCTTGATTAAACCTTGTCTAAACTAGTTGAAGTTTGTGCACTTTTCTGTTGCTGCTCAGATCTCTGTGAATCCCATTAAAAGAGCGCTTTGCTCATACATGAATAGCACCCTCTCTTACAATTTGGACTTTGGCGATTGGATTGTGATGGAATGTCAAGATATCATGGATATGCTTGCCTTTAACGATCAGATGCTCAAGCTAGCCATCTTATACGGTGAGATTTGGAGAACGTTTGCTGTTGAATGATTTTGTTGTAAATACTTAAGCCTGACAATTGGCAAATTAAGTATAAATTTTCAGCATTTTATTTGTGAGATTATTAACTATCTGGAAAAAAAGGTGTTCTAATTGTTTTATTTGTCTGGAGATATCATTCATAGTTGGCTCAGCTCAAACAAATAAAGCATTTTTTATTCATTATTCTTTTCATGCCTAAATTCACATTTGTTTTTCACCTTTGGCTGCAGTTCAATGACCTACAAGAGTGTTACCTGCAAAAGTGGCGTCAATTGGCAAACCAACCACGTATGAGGCAAGAAAGTGATAAAAATGTCATTCACAGAGAGGGTTATAATGCATGTCTTGCAGATTTTCAGGCTGTGCTGAATCCTTTTACTCAATACAGGTATGGATGCCAATTTTCAATTGTCGATGCAAGTTGATATTGACACTTTCCATCCCCCTTCTTTCTATTCTCTGTTTCCCTATTGTACTTGCAGTTTATCATCAGCTTTTCTTTTTTGATTCTTCTCCACCAGTTGACTTGGAGTCATTGCTGAACTGAGGCTTGGAGATCTCTTTCAGTCAGCCAATATAGTATCAAGTTGAGTCATTTACTCTGCATATGAATGTTGATTCTGTGGATTTGAAATTTTAGAACGGTGTGTTATTCTTGTTATGCTGCATGGTGCTGCTAAAAATGGAATTGAACATCAAGTTTGCCTATAATAGGATGTGTCAATGCTTTTGTTCAATTCTAGCAAACGTTTCAATCAAACTGATTTGATCATCTTGGCAGAAGTCAGAACTTAATGTAACTGAAACTGCTTACTAACATGTGGATTCCACTGATCAATGGTTTGAGTTAATCATTTTTTAAATAGTTTTTATATTTTTGTGCCTTTTATATTTTATTCTGTAATCTAGATATGTAATTCATATAGAAGTAGAATATATAGTCCAGAATGTACAATTCATCATCAAGCTGAAACTATGTAGTTTTAAATCATTCTTTATTTTTTGTGTCTGGCACTCATCCTTTCCCTTCTTGAAACACTGACGTTTACTTTTAAAAGAACCATTCATCAACATTAGAGTGGATCAATTTTGTGCCATATGTTCTTTTCTTCATACCAAAGAGGTGCTATCACTTGATCATTGCAAAATTTACTGCAATTTCTGTCCATAAGGATCCCACCAAAGCACCTTCTCCTTCTAGTAAGCCCTGAATTAGATTCATATAATATTCGAGGCGTAAGAAGTTATCCTTTCTGAAGGTATTATGATGGCAGAACAACTAAAAGGTAAAACTGCATCATTAATATCTTCATTCCCATTCCAAGCTCAAAGTATGATTTAAGAATCCCTTTTATTGCATGTTTTCCTCTTCATACAAATAGAAATAGGATCACAATTAATTAGGATTATGTTTTGTGCAAGGGTCCTTTCTGATAGAAAATGATTCTAAGATCCTAGACAGATCTTGGTTAGGGATGACAAATCCCGAGTCTGTCTATAAAGAGCATAATTATTATTGTACTGTTGTCTGCATTTCCTCTGTCTGGTACTAACTGATAGAGCCTTCATTGGCTGCAGACCTCAGATCTTGTGCATTGGAAGTTTGGAATCCGCGACTATGGAACAGTGCCAGAATCCAAACTATGTATTATAAAGTAATTATGTCTAAAAGGAGCTGGCAGTAATCCATGATACCTCTTGCTGTACTCAAGGAGACTGATTGGGTAATAATCTTAAGTATTGGTATGTACTTAAAACTAGAGCACTAATGAATATTATTCATGAAGGAAAAAATCTCCAAAATACAGGCATCACCCTACCCCCTCCACAACTAACGTAAGTAACCGTTGTTAGGGTTCATCCAGGATCTTCAGAATTCATTTATTTCTCTTGAAATAAATGTTTTCACTTTCACAGAAATATAGTGTCTGAAACAAAGGAGTGGATATTTACATTCAGGACATCAGGAAGCTTAGTTCTCTGTGAAATTTTCTTGTAAAACAAATAAACAGCAGTATAGTTGCTCAGTCTGTGTATATGTGCACATGTAAGTAATACATATATATATATATATATATATATGTATGCTTTCCTGATTTGCTGAAAATATTTTGAATGGATCATGGTGATATCAGCATAGGATTTGATCCTGATGATGAGTTGTTTGCTACTGCTGGAGTGTCTCGGCGCATTAAGGTCTTCGATTTCTCTATGGTAAGATCCTGATTTCCTGGCACATTGACAGTTGGTTTCAATTGCCGTTATTGCTGGTCACAATTGACAAAGAGAATGTACTATGGCATACTGCTGTGCTCCCAATTAAAAAAAAATGTTGCTGTTTTAGAGCATTTTCTATGGGATGTACGTTTGATAGCCGTTTGTATTCCTTGGGCAGTTTTGCACCTATTGTGGTTGTTTCCTCTAGTACTGATTCGTAAAAACCTTGTGGAGGAGGCTTGTATTTTTTTTTTTTGATAAAGTTTGTCATAGGATAGCAATGGATCTGCACATTGACAAAGACGTTCACAGTTAATAATTTGTTACTTTTCCTTTCGATCTTTAGCTATACCACCTCTCATTGACTATGCAATTGTTTTGCAGGTCCTAAACAAACCAACTGATGTACACTGTCCTGTTGTGGAGATGTTCTCACGTTCTAAACTTAGTTGCTTGAGTTGGAACAAGTATAGGAAGAATCATACAGCTAGTAGTAAGTACGAGGGGATAGTGACTGTATGGGTGTAACAACTTGTCAGGTAATGAGGAATTGTTATGGTTACTGTCTATATTTCATAATCACTTTGGATTTTCTTTTTATATATTTCATTTCAAACAACATTTTTATGTGTCGATCCAACTGTCATTTATGTTTTAATTATTGTTTTAATCTCCTTGGCAGAGTGTGACGGAATATGAAGAACATGAAAAACAGGCATGGAGTGTTGATTTCCCACTGACAGAACCTCAATGCTTGTATCTGGTAGCGATGATTGCAAGGTATGCCAACTTATTTGATATCCTGAACCAAGTGTTTTTTCTTTGCTTAAACGATTTGTAATGTGTTTTAGCGTTGCATCTTGGAAGGAGAGATTGAGGAGATAACTATGCATTATCTCCACATAAGCTGGCATTTCCGTTAGTGAGTCTTAATCTTGTATTAAAGATAAATAGGTCAACACGTACTTGATATGATTATTTAATCTTGTCAAGATTCTTGACTTGAACATGGCACATTATTGTACAAGTTTCAGAACATGATATGGTTAAACACGTTTAACTGATAAGCCTTGTTCAGCAACAGATAAGCTATCTCTTTAAGTATGATTAACCCATTTAAATGCGACATGATTAGCCTGTTTAAATACGATGAATAAAAATATTTTAAATATTAACAATGCAATGGTAATGCAGTAAATAAGCTTAAATGGGAAATATGTTATGTGGGTTAACAAGTTAATACGATTAATTAAATGTGTCCAAACGGGTTCAGGAGGGTTCACCTGCTGTTATTTATTCCTTGAAATTTGTGGCTCCTTTTATTCTTCCTCTCAATGACTTATGGCTTATGGAAATGCAGAAATGAAAATCGGTGAGAAAGTTCGAAAATACTTGCCTTTTTGTAAATATTATACTCTTTATTTACTGTTATGCAGAATATGCTTATGGCTTATGGAAATGCAGAAATGAACATCGGTGTTGAAGTTCGAATATACATGCCTTTTTGTAAATATTATACTCTTTATTTACTGTTAGGACAAATGACACTCTTGAGCACAAGTAGAATTTTTGTTCAATTTTTTTTTCTATGCTTCAACGTTTAGGACTGATCCACCTTTATATTGGACTTGGGTTGGGTGGAAAAACTCAAATTCATGGTTTTATTTGCTTTCAGTTTTCATTGTTAGTTAGGGAACGTTCATTGTTGCTAATAATTCATGGATGTGTTTTCTGTTAACAAACCAGGTGAAAGTTTGGTGCACAAAGCAGGAGGCCAGCGTTCTTAATATTTGACATGAAAGCAAATATATGCTGCGTCAAATATAATCCTGGCTCTAGCAATTACATTGCGGTATGTGCACGGAATTATTTATTTTTAAAAACTGTGTGCTGTGGCACTCCTCGCAGTTGATATAATACTCGATCATTTCAGGGCAGTTTTTGTTCTATTCGTGTATGCTAATTGCAGTGCGCTATGATGAACCATGTCTGTTCTGGTGATATATATGATCGTTATTCCTAGTCGCTTGTGCCTGCATTTGCTTATATGCTGATTCATCAAATATTTTGGATTGCCTTTGGTGATGGGAAAAGCAAATTTGTGGATGATGAAAGGGCCTGTTTAGTTTTGGAAGAAGTTTTACATTCTCCCTCCAATTCTCCGGTTTTCTTTTCCAAAATTAATATACAAAATGCAACTAATTTTGAGGTTGAATTTGTTTTTTTGAGATGGATTTTTTTTTTTTTAAATAAAAGAGAAGCATCTTGATGCAGTTTAGTTTTAATTTATTGCAAAGGCTAATAGATTGGAAAAACTTCTTTTCTAATATTTTGGAAAACTCAGAAAATGATAAATCGTCGTTTCAATTTCATAACTAATGAAAAATTCTGTTTTGGAAAACAGTAGGGAACTAGAAAGCTTTTTGAAAATGCATTTTCTTTCTTTTTGGTTTTTTGGGTAAACTGGATGGTTTTCCAAAATTAATGGCACCTTTAATTTTTGTAACACGAACCTAGCATGTTGGAATTTGAAATTAGTTTATATGCAAATTTTTTATGTTACTCAGACTCTTCATTTTTTTTGAAGTATCTGTGTTCGACAAATATCCGGACATGGGTATGGGAATATGATCTTTCAAAGAGATAGAAATTTTGAAAGAAAAAATTAAGCATACTCGAGTTAGATACATACTTGTATCTGACACTCACACCTATATTCGAGTAACATAGAACTTAAAACTATGTACCCTGCTAATTGGTACTTTTTTTTTTTTCTTTTTTTTTGGTATGGGTTCAAAAGAACTTGAAACTATGAAGCTTTTTGGGCTTATGCAGATTGGTTCAGCAGATCATCACATCCACTATTACGATTTAAGAGACATCGGTAGTCCGCTTCATGTGTTCAGTGGGCACAAGAAAACTGTCTCGTACGTGACATTGTTGTCCGAAAATGAACTTGCTTCTGCATCTACGGACAGCACGCTGAGGTTATGGGATGTAAAGAAAAATTTGCCGGTGAGTAACATGCGTATGTTGGTTCAGTATTTTACAGTTATGCCTTAAACCCAGATAATTATTTTTCGTTTTGCCCTTATTGCTTTAAGTTCAGAAGTTCTAGTCTCTAAATTGATGCATTCAATAATATGGCTGCTAGAGAAGCAGTGAAACTTTAACAACTGTACATTGTGAGAAGTCGGTTCGGAAATTTATACTGTATGGATATTATTTGTTTGCCTTTGCTGGAACTTCCAAATTTCAATGCTTTCTAAACAAAATTGACCTGTTTTAAGCTAGATTCATCAAGGGTCTTCAAGGTTTTTTTTTTTTTTTTTGCAGATTCATAGACTCATTTCTTCTTTTACAAATCATATCAGATTTGATTCTAGCAGTAGAAACCAAGAATCTGAACGTTGGAGGATTTAAGAGAAGCTCTCTATTAACTAAACATGAGTCTTTGTGGTTTTTTCTTTTCCAATGTAAGTGCTGTTAACCCTTTTCTGTTTCAATTTGTTTGTTGTTCATAGTGTCCATCTTTTCTTATTCTCTCCTTTTGTTCCTTTGGTTGAGAAAAAAGTAGTAAGTGCTGTTTTGAAAAGTCTCTTATCTATATTGCTCTAACTTATTTTTCCTAAAGTGCCTTAGATACATTTTTGAATATGGATACAGAGATATAACTTTTCAAATACATAGAAAAACTTTAAAAATATCAAATGTATTTGTGTCGGACACATAGTTGTATCCAAACATCCGTACCCAAGTCCGAGTAACATAGGCTTCTATTGTGTTGGTCTGGAGACATAAACTCAAGCCATTTGTTTATGTAATGAATTTTGGAATAGGAACTAGGATGTATTCTGCTCTCATTTCGGTTATTTTTTTGTCTAATAACTTGGTATCATATGGGTTCACTTGCAGCTTCGTACTTTTATAGGACATAGGAACGAGAAGAATTTCGTGGTTCTGACTCTAAACAGTGAATACATCGCATATGGCAGCGAAACAAACTAAGCGTATTTGTACCATAAGGTAAGGAAGCAACCCAACTGACAAATCTTCCATCTGTTTGAAAAAAATTCGTAGTGAAAAGCAAACTGAACAGTGAGGGTTTCAATAATCATTTTTGCAGGAAATCTCCAAAACTGTAACTTGGCATAGATTAGGTTCACAGGAGATGGATGACGTGGAAGAAGACGCCGCTGGATCGCACTTCATCAGTGCAGTTTGCTGGAAGAGTGATACCCCAACTTTGCTACCTGCTAACAGTCAAGGAACAATAGAAGTGCTTGTCCTTGCGCCTTGATAAAAATTGAATAGGAATTCGAATATCGTTGGAAGTTTTTAGAGGCCATAGTTTCTTATCTATGTTATATTATAAGCGATTACGTAATACAAAAAAAATTTAAAAAAAATACTATTTAAATATATGAAATATATTAAAATTTATTTGATATAAATTATTTATATAAATGCATTAAAGTTTAGATATAATTACGACATAAAAAGATATCATGAACTTATTATTAGTTTTAGTCTTTAAAATTTAAAAAAAAAAATTGATAATATTAAATATAATTGTTCAAATATAATAACAAAATAATTAAATATGATATGAGAAGAATATATATATATCGCATCATTTATATAAAAAATATTAATATATTAAAATTTATATAAATATAAAATATTTTAAATATATTTATAATATAAAAATTAGTTATAGGCCTCCCTCTCGAGGTGCAATCACGCTCACCTATCCAATTGGTTTGTACACGTATAGTACTAAATAGACAAGACTTAATTGACTGACAGACCAATTCCTGAAACAATGTTACTTGTTGGTTTTAGCTAGATTGTAATTTTATCTTAGTTTAAATATTGAGATAAAAAAGGTAGGATCTGCATTTGCTAAGAACTAAGAACAAGTAGTAATAGTTATTGTTATTTAATCCGTTTCTACCGTTAACTAGTTTATGTACGTTTTACAGTGACAGAAAAAAATATGATAAATTATATAACTAATTAACTTGTACAAGAAAATTCCTAGAAAATCAATCTTTTTTTTTTTTTACTTAAATCCAAATTAATTTTTTACATTTCTTAAAAAAAAATTATTTTACAGGAAATTCCGAAAGTAAACAGAATGACTAGTGTTTCAATTGCATTTCCTTCTAATTCCTCAATACGTATTTAAGGGTCCACGAAAAATGATTTCCAAAACTGAAAATAGTGTATTTAAAAAAAAGATTTAATATTTATTGTTGATTGAATGATTTTGTATAAAATATTTGTTTTTTTTTCCTATGTACTCAAAGGAACGATTTTTTTTTTTTTTTGGTTATGGTTTAGCTTCTAATCTTAGGGCTCGATTCCCACGCGTAAGGGATTTGATCTTTTCCGATAGATATTGTCGTTTTACTTTAGCTTTAGCTTTTAAAAATAAAATGTATGACAATTTTTCTAAAATCATTTTTTGAAAATAATTTTCTTTGAAAAAAAAAGAAAAAAGAAATTGCCCTAATTGCAGATTAATTTCATATGTGAAGAAGAATCTTTAAAACTTTTATCTTCTCTTCATGCTTCATTATATTCAAAGGTTATAAACTTTAGAAGATCCATATAGCAACGTTGGAACCGGAAGAGAAAGTGGCAGAACTCACCCAAAAAAAAAAAAAGGGAAATTCAAATTTCTTTGAAACAAAGTACATACAACATTTTCGTAAGTATTATGAAGAAGAAGACCCGAAATTCACAACACATATATATATGTCCGCATAAAGAAATCCTAAACAATTACATATTCATTTCTTAAACAAATATTATACTATGTTTCGGGTATAGATAACCCTAGCTAGCTAGGTTAAGCACAGATCAGATCAGAGTTTTTTTTTTTTTTTTTAAAAAAAAGGGACAGCTCAGGAGGGATAGAATATCAAGAAAAACTTCGTCGGACCCTTGATGGAACTCTTAAGCTCGAAGTTTCTTGAAGATCTAAAAGATGGCCGAGAGTAAAGATACCTTGCTTACGGACTTGCAAGGTCAAGAAAACTTGAACGGCCACCGGAAGATGTTAGAATAATAAGCTCAGGAGAGATATCGCCGTGGTTTCTAAAACCTCATAATTTCTACTTTTGTTAAGCTGCGATTTTGACCTTCTGCACTAACTATGGTCATCGACCCGATGACCAAGAGTGGCACTGGACGTCGTTGAGACATGGGCAAGGGCGTTTATGACTCAGAAATTAAGCGAAATGAATGAAGAAGGGTTAGGAGATTTAGGACTCAGGAGAGACGATGACGATGGTGGAACAGTGCCATGAAAGATGAGAAAAGACGCCTTGACCTTACCTATTTATATACAAACTCTAACTTGTCTCCCTTTTTAAGTAGATTTATAATATTAAACACGATAACATAGATACGAATGTTTAAAAAAAAATTAAATAAGGTATAATATGAATTATAATAAAATGTGACACGAATTTTTTAAAATTTATAAAATATAAATTCTTAACGTATTAATATTTATAGATATATAAAATATTTTAAATATAATTATAATACGATAAAATATATAAATTGTATCAAATATTTGGTAATTGTGTCGTCTCCTAACAAACATAAAGACAGAATGGATTGACAGCAAGTGTTGTTTTCTTATTAAATGCTCCTTTTTTTCTCTTCCTAATACCTTTGAATGTTCTTCTGGCATATCAGTTTTCATAACTTCTTTTTTCCCTTTATAATCAACCCTATAAAACTCATTAACTTTACAAAAAAATAAAAAAAATAAAAATTATACTCCAATCTTAATGTTCCAACTCTCTTAGATGAACAGTAGTGCAGCACGTATACACATAGTGCCAATGCAATTATACAAACTAATGTTCTGCAGAATTTGAATTACTAATTTGCATAATGTATCAGCTATGGTATCATAATTATATATAATTAATTTTTTTTATATAAAGGAAATTGTAATCTTTAGATAAAGGTAAATAAAAAAGATTATAGATATTGAGATTTGAACTTTAAACTTATTAGAGGTAACTTATTAAAAAAATATTATATGAACTAATTAAATTAAGTCTCGGGTTCATTTTAATTAATTATTTAATTAAAGAAAAATCAGTTTAAAGGGAAAAGGTGGACATGGGAGAAAGTTTTTGTTTAATTTTTTTATTTCTTTTGTTGGGAAATTGGAAAAATCTCAACTTGAAATTAGTTAGTGCATCATAATTTAATTTGTTGGGTAATATAGGAAAATAATGTGAGTTTTTGAGTTGGCAAGATGAACACTTTTCTCCATGCACATGCACCATGAATTTCTAATCCAAGTAAAAAAAGAGCTATCCACCACCAATCACCCATTATCTTTCTCAATATACAGTCATTAACTCTCTCCCTCGGAGACCGAAAAAACGAAAGGGAAATAACATAAACTAAACCCTAGGTGCTTAGCTACAAATGGGAGACTCTCTCCCACCAAAGTTCCACTTTATATATTTTGACCCTTCGTTTTGTCCCTCTCTGCATTTTCCCAAAATCATACAACAACATTAATGCAAAGCCAACCCTCTAATTCCCTAATTCCTATGTCTTTTAAATATAAATATATATAAATATATATATATATATGTATGTATGTATTAACTGCGCAGTCTCAGAATTGGGAGGTTTTGCATTGTTGGGTCAATCTCAGATATGGCCCCTCTTATTTATTACTAATACTAAATGGCACATGGCATGCCCCTCTCAAATATCTCCATTTAGGCCGTTAGGGTCTCTCACTCTTCCCACAAGATTATCAAGTTAGATTAATAAAAAAAATATATTTATATATCATTATATGTTTGACTTACTTGGTTTCTCTACAAATTTACGATGTTTGATGGGTTCGAAATATAATTTTTTTTAAGTGATCATTTTATTAAAATAACCTCCAAATGTAAGCAAATGTAAAATTATATATTTCTACATATGTTTTCGTAGCCAATGCATTTATCAACATGTATTATACCAAAATAGTGGCACTTGTTAGCACACTTAATCAAGCAACGGTAAAAAGATTCTGTCAACCTTACTAAAAAATTTCAATCAATCAAAACAAGCAGAAAAAAAAGGAAAAGAAAAGAAAAAGAAGACAGAATTATATAAATGATCAAAGTAAAAAGGAAAAAAAATTCAAAGGCTTTATCTAAAGTGGCTAGGGGCTTTGGAAATAATGAAATTATGTCGATTTTTAGGTTGATTTTGTTTTGTAATCTGATATCTTAAAAGGGTAATATGGGCCAAGATATTAGTTTTTGTAAGGGCAGGAAAGTTATAAAACTTACATCTTTCATTGAAATATAACATAACCTAAAAAGAGAGATAAGCTTAGAATTCCTCCTACTTATGTGTGACATCTTACATTGTTAACTTCCATGAACAACTCGGATAATAATGTAAGATTTCTGAATCAAACGCGTCTCAAATCCAGGAAAAGGTAGGATATGCATATTTTTAGTTCAAATTAAAAAGGAAAAAGAAAAGGTCTACCAAGCAGTTCTTAATCTAATACAACTAACACCATGGTCCAGTAGGCTTTTTCTTTAATCTTTTTTCCTGCCTTAGGCCATGCCAGGTTTTGTGATAGTTAGGAACCTTATAAATTAAACCTAAATTTTATTTATTACAATATTTTTGTGATTGACAAATGGCAAATGGAAAGTTACTGTCATTGTTTATAAAACAATAATAATTATATTAAAGAAAAAAAAGAAAGCAAAATGTTAATGTGAAGGGTGCATTGAATGCCTGAAAATGGCAGCAAGACTTTGCCATTTTGATGCTATGAATTTTCAGATAAGCATGTTGTTGTTGGAGTTAAAACCCTGCTGCACTGAGAGCACTAATAAAGCAAACGCAGCAAGCTAGCCATTTATGAATAGTCATCATTAGTTTCCCACGTCACCCATTTATTACAAAGGAAAAAAAAGGGGTCCACGTTTGAATAATTATCCCATTCCTCACTTGCTGCCCAACTGCAAAATCCCTTCGTTTTCATATGTAAAACCCCTGAAATTTGCAGCACTGAAACTGGAAAATGGTTCAAAGACCAGACCAGGCAAAGTGCATGATGGCACAAATAGCTAAACCAGCTTGCCATGGAAACTTGTATGTATTGGTTATACATAGCTAGTCTTGTAACCGGTAAAGACTTTATCAATTTCGAATAAGATATAATAATATAATATAAATACAAAACGAGAATAATAAATATTATAATATGATATGAATATAAAATGTATTAAAATTTTAATAATATTTATTATTAATATTAAATTTTAAATACGATTATAAAATATAAAAAAATTATTCAAAGCAAATTAAGTGTGAGCAAAATTTATAGCTTTATAAAAATGTTGCATGACCTATATGTGCTAGTATATTCTGGGCCGAATACGAAATGGCTCTGGGCCTATTGCGACATGGGTTCTGAGTTTTGATTATCGATTTTTCTTAATATATTTGAAGTTAGTCAAGTTTCATCGTTCGAATTCTATCTCCACTAGGGTTTGGTTATTTATCCGACTCGATTTAATTTATATTATTTGAATTTTAAATAAAGTTTTTATAAATATAGATCGATTTGAGTTTTATTAATATTTAATAATAAAATATTTTTATTTAATATAATTATAAATATTAATTTTATTATAAAAAGTATTTTAATAATATAATAAATAATAAAATGAATTTTCGTATCGATTAAGGCTTGAACCTGGACATAAAAATTTCAAAATTTTTGATTGCAACTCGGTTTGACCATAAACAAATCTAGTCTGAACTATAATAACTTAAAGTAAAATTTTAAATTTTTTTATCAAGAAATTACATAATTTTTGATGACTAACTAATTTTATGCTTGTATAGTTTGTAGGCTCAAAAATTAACTTAAAGCCAACCAAAACAAAAGGACTTTATATCCTTCTTAATAACTACGAAAGTCTTCCAAAACCCTTTTTTTTTCTTTTATTTGCCACCCATTTTTATAACGAATCACCTTTGTCAAACCAGTGTTTGGTAAGGGGGATTATTGAATCCCAAGAAAGAAACTCCATCTCAATTATTGGTGTGTGCGTGCCAAGATTATCAAAGTCAAACAATTTGCTTAGATGTTGGATTATTACATGACAAAACTGTTGTCCTGCCCTAAAACGAAGAAGCACGTACGAAAAAGTGTTTCTTGCCCACCCCCCACCCCCTTGATTAATCAATCTTTTACGTGGAAAAATCATGCATTGTTACTGTCTTCTCGCAGGGCACCATGCCAAATAATTAAAAGATTCCATTAATGATTACCCATAAACACCAATTAAAAATACTTATATTAGCATTTTTTTTAAAAAAAATGTGTTCAATATATTAATTTTAATTAAAATACAAATATTACATTAATTACATTTTTTTCACATTAACTAAAATTATTAGACACTGATCGATATTTTTCACATTTGAAATTATTAAATGAAGTCTGATTCAGATATTGTCTCCTAGAAGGAATCAATATATATTAAATTAGTTTTTGTTAGGAAGAAACTTTTTTAGGGTATTTATTGTTTTTTTAATTAGTTTTACGTGAGAAGACTAAAATGATGAATAAGTTGGGGTATCCTCCATATTTAGCCCAACACGAAACTCCTTTTTGTTTTTTAATATTTTTATTGTCTTTCTGTTTTCATATACA
The DNA here is from genome assembly GCA_038382065.1 of Adansonia grandidieri. Classification (NCBI taxonomy): domain Eukaryota; kingdom Viridiplantae; phylum Streptophyta; class Magnoliopsida; order Malvales; family Malvaceae; genus Adansonia; species Adansonia grandidieri. The sequence goes on along the minus strand of JBBYHK010000020.1, from coordinate 6,169,121 downwards.
TTCTATATAATATTATAATTAATATACTGAAGCTATTCGAGCAGCGAAATTCATGGCTTGAATTCAAAGCAAAACTATATCAACTCAAATGGTGGTATTAATTTGTCACTATCAATGATCTTTAAATGGTTGATTCTTTACTTTTTTAATGTTACAATATCAAATCATATAATGTAAAAAGGTATACATTCAATTTTATTCTTTTATAATGATCGGATTTAAAGTTGTATGCTCATGCATCAAGATTTGATCGTCATTCTTACATATACATACATCAAATGTATTATTTTTTATGAAGATTCACGTGTTTTATAAAATTTTATCACTTGAAGGTGTGTTTTTCTTAGTTTGAACGAAGAACCTTTCCTTTAAAAAAAATTATTTTTCCAACCAGAGTCCATGATTATCAAATCTTAACACGTAGGTTAACGTTAGATAGAGTTTTTGAAATTAGATTATCATAAAAGGGGCATGACCACATAAGTGACATAGACTAAAATTTATTTTTATTAAAGAGTTTTATTAAAATTTTAGATTTTCTTTTAAAAAATGATAAATTCTTATAAATAAACAATCACATTTAAATAATAATAATGATTCAATTTTATATTTGAGGATAGAATCTTTAAATTTAGGCACACATCTTTTTCACGTAATTTGTTTGAATGCTTGAGATGAAGACATAATATAGCAAGGTCATTGACATAGACTTATGCTTGTGCAATACTACATTATTGGATCAACCACATGGACCATGTAAAATATTTGGTATGAACACAAATCCTTCAAGCAAGCTCTCATTTAGGATTCCAAACATTATATTATAGTTCAGATTCAAAAGATTATTGTATAGATATTTAATTTCGTTCGAGATTATTTTATTTTATTTTTTAAAAAATATTAGTGATCGAAAAATTATAATAACAATTATTGATTCGAATATTATAATATATATATATATATATGAGATATTCTTAACCTGAAAACTTATTAAATTATTTAGTAGGATTGAACAAACAATTTTCATTTACTAAATATGTGTTTACTAAATAATTAAATTAATATACAAATGGATGGATGAATGAATGGTTCCAAAGTAAACTCAAAAAGCCTAGCAAATTTTAGGTTGCCGGTCTATGGATATGAACCAACTAAATTGCCCATGAATTAATTGGGCAGGTGGACCATAAATCAAAGAAATCCTTGAAACCATGAATTTTTTTTTATTTTTTAAAGGAAAGCTCAAAACACACTGCGTCAAGGACTTTGCAGAGTTTGCGTGATGTGTAGGGCAAAATGTTGTAGAAATGCTAATGATAACCTTCTACAATGGAGGCTACTATTATTACTATTATTATTATGGTTGGAAAGAAAGATTTATAGAAATTCACCGATAGTGTGATGACAGGTTATTTCTTTATTTATTATTTATTTTAAAATATATTTTATTGAATATATATGTTATTTTATAAACTTTGTTTTTGAATTGTTTTTATTATCGATGTGAGATAATTATTTTATATTTAATATGAGTATGTAAATATGATCTTTCAAATATTAAAAAAAATTTAAAAATTATTTAAATTAAACATATTTTTATATTCGATATTTGATATATATTTATATCCGGTATTTATTTTTAAATCTAAATAAAATATATAATTATCGTAGTATAGTACTATAACTCTATTTCAAAAGGATCATATTAGATAACATTTGTATGAAATTGGACGATAACAGAGTTTGTGGAGCCCCAAAGATGTTTAATTTTATCGGCACAAGCAGTTTTCACATTTTTATATATTACATATTCTACTAAACTTAGAAAGACGATAACGTTTTGAATTTGTCATGGCAATTTAAGAAAAAATATGCCTCGTTCCCCTTGCATCAAAATCATGTACTTTTTGGACAGCTTTGTCGATCTCGGATTAATTAATTAAATAATTTATTGATTGATTGATTGATTTCAAAATGATAACTCTTTTCTAGCTTTATATTCCAAGTCTCCGATTGCATTTTATATGATTTGATGAAATTGTTCAGCAATAAATATTTAATTTACGAGTTAAATTATTTATCTATTTTGATTGATTTGATGTATTTAATTTAAATTAAATCAAATATGGGATAAGATTTTTATACACATTTTATATGATTTGATGAAATTGTTTAGCAATAAATATCTAATCTATGAGTTAAATTATTTATCTAATTTGATTAATTTAAAGTATTTAATTTAAATTAGAACAAATATGAGATAAAATTTTTATAATTTGAATCATTTTGTATTACTTTTTAATTAATAAAAAATATTTTTTTATTTAAATTTATTAATGAAACTTATAGATATGAATATAAAATTAATTTTTAATATTTTAATATATTTTAAACATAAAAACAATTTTTGAGTAAGACCTAGTTTGAGCGACCCTTTTTATTTTTTAATACTTTTTTGGCTTTACCTCACTCGACATGATCTATGAATAATTTTATAATATTCACCATTTCAAGCATTGAATTTAGACGTGTTCAATAGTCAAGTAGTCCATCCATCCCGAGCCTATTATTGATTTTTGCGAATCATTGTGCAAACATTCAAATAATATTTTTATTTAAATTTAATTATAAAAATATATAAACATTATTATAAAATTTTTTAATATTTTAATATATTTAAACAATAAATTCGAATTCCTAATTAACTTAGATCAAATTCAAACCTAAATTTAAAATTAAAAATTTTTTTAAGCTAAAATTTGACTAAGCTTGTGAGCAAATCTAGTTGGATTGAAGCATTTTATTAACTTGACATCACCTATCCACTATACAGTACGTAGTTTTGCACAATTAGTTTTGAAAAACTTGACCCAAAGATATCATTTTTCTTTAGGTTTCCATGGATTTAGGGAACCTTTTCTTTTTTGGCGTTTGTATTAAGAGTTAGTTTGTTAGTATAGCGTTGCCAATGCTAATTACCAAAAACAAATAAACAAATAAGGGAATCCAAATATGCTTTGAAAAATATATGAAAGGACAGATCTGTAAAAGAGTAAAAGAAGCTGCTTATGAAATGATATATTATCTCACTCTTATAAAATGGGAGAATATGTCCTTAACACTGTTAATGAAAAGAATTAGATTGAAATAAAATTTCGAGATATTCTTAAAGCGATATTTATATATATATATATATTATAATTTATAAAAACCTTTATTTTGTAGGATTATTTATGTTTTCAAACTTTGATTTTTCATATATAAAAAGGTTTAGTTTTCTTAGATACCATTTTCTTTTAGTCATTTTCTATAGAAAACACTAGGGATGTTTTATCGGTCGACTCAAAAAATCGATTAATTAAATTCATTAATCGAAGTAATTAATATTTTATTTTTTTTAACCGTTAATTGAACCAAATTAGAAGATAATCATATTAAAAGAATCAAATTTATTTCGTATAATTTGATCAATTAATCGAATGAATCAAATTTTAATTGTTAATATTTTAAAATCTTAAAACTTTTTTATAATTAAATAGATATAATCATCCAATAAATATTCAAATATCAAATTTAAGTAAAAAGTACATATATATCTAGCGTAATGCGGTTAATTCAGTTAATTTCGTTAACCGAACCGAATTAATTGATAATCAAATTTTTTAAAATTATTTAACCAATAATTGAATTAAAATTTTTTTAATTAATTGATTAATCGAATCGAATTTTATTTCACTGGATTAATTCAGATAAAATCAAATAGTAAACACCCTTAGAGAACACTAAAAGACATGAGAATTTTGTACTCAAAAGGATATGAGACTTTGCATAATAAACATTTTTTTTTTCAAATGCAAATTGTTAGATAAGTCCATAAGATTCCCAAAATTGGCACTTATTGTCCTTTGTATAAAAAGAATTTAATTTAAAGTGAATAGTTTGAAATATTCTAATTTTTTTTTTCCAATTTTTTATATTTAAGAATGAGTGGATTTGAATCCTATTCATCTAATAAAGGGAACATATATTAATCATTGAGCTAAACATTCAAGTGCTTAAATAATCCATTTAATGTCGAAGATTCTTACTTAAATTGTCAACATTGGGATAAAGAGAAGGCATCAAACTAGCTAGAAAAATCATTGTGATTAAATTCCCCTGTTCTTTTAAGTTGCTGTTTTCACTAGTGCTACTTTATGAGTTTTGAGGGTTCCAAATTTGCGTTTGAGTGGCTGATTGCAGCTCTCTAGTCACAAAATAGAATAAAAGATTAATGTAATGAAACCGAAACCATCAAAACTTAGATTAAAAAAAATTAGAATCTATCTCCATTTTTAGTGGTACATGTCAAGCCTAACGCGAAATCAAAAAATTTATTCACTTTATTCAAATAAAAATTTAATTTAATTTGATTTAATCATAAAAAAAATAAATCATTTGAATTTTTTTAATTTAAATATAAAATTAATTTTAATTTAAAATTATATGAATTAAACTAAATATGAATGATTTACTATTGCAGATTGATTGAATGTTGTACTTGACTGTTAAAATAAACTGGGTATCATAATCAAGGGTTTGACTTGGGCACATCGAGTGTGGTGATGTGTGATATTTTTGAAAAAATCGAAGAAAGCAATGCGCTGAAGTAACTTGTGATTAACGACTTGGGACTTAAAAAGAAGGCAATACACACAAGGTTGAGTGTGCTGGACCTAAGTGTGCGTTGGCACCCATGGATGGATACAGTATGAACAAATTGTCGACAGACACGTGGTGATTGAACGTTGGCTTAAAGGTGCATGGCTTGTCGAAAGAAATGGTATGATTTGTACGCACGGTGAAGCTGATCGCAACTTATAATAAGCAAATAAGAAGATTTGTTGCGATTCACTTCTGAATGTGATTATCCTACTTCACTAAAAAATGAATTTGTGTGTGCATATATATATATATATATATATATATATATACACACGCGTTAATTATATATATATATATATACACACACGTTAATTAAAGATTATTTTGAAAATTTTATATAAAAAGTGATGCATTATTACACTGTTCTATATATATATACACACAAAAAATCTTGGTTTATTTTGTGAATTTTGTATCGAATCAGCTTTATTTTTTAAATTATTATTTTATTTTATAAAATATTTTATATATTTATTTCAATTTTTAGTACATATATTAGATATATATATATACACTAATATTATACATAGTTTATATATGTATATTATATAGATATTAAAGAATTATATAATATTAAAATTATGTTAACGAATAATGCAAAATATATATATATATTTTTAGAATGTTAAATTAAATATTATTAATCAAAAAATAGATTATAGCACTGCAAAACGGTTATAAATATAATTGACATCCTTGAAAATATTTATATAACATTGGACTGAAGATGAACAAGGCAGTATGCGTCTCTGCTTTCTTCAATTATCATTCATATGTATATATAATATATGAAAATTAAAAAAAATTAAAAAATTGGATTTATTTATCCTATCAATTTAAATGGACCTGTTAAGAGTGCATGAAAATGAAGGGGATGGTGAAAGAAAAGGAAGAAAAAGGCCATGGAAAAGGGGAAGGAGAAGAGGCCTTTTTGGGCACACTTTTGGTGCGATGGGGCTATCATTATGGAAGTGAGTAGGAAAAGTATGTGGGTGGTACGGCTCTGGCGTTCCAATCCAAGCACCAATTATCTCCCTTTTGTCCCTCTCCCCCTAAACCCCCATAGCATATTCTTTAGAATCTACTCTTTAGTTCCTTTCTTTTTCATATATATTTTATTTACTCTCCCCCTAGTTTTTTTTATTGCCTCTTTTCCCTATTTTTCTTTATTATAATCTCAAATGTTTATTTTATTTCATTTTATATTATTTTGACCCCACCCTTTAATTAAATTTGATAATTTTAAATGAAACATAAATAAGACAGGTTTAATATAAAATTAATATAATAAATATATTAAAAATACAAAAAAATATTTATATTTATTCAATAATAAAAAAATAAAAAAAATGATAAAATCAACCTTTAATTTTAGTAAGACTTTTTAAGTATGAATTACTTGTTACTATAATTATAACAGAAACATGTAGGAATAGTTTAGACTTTAGTCTTAAAAGCGCTCAATAGCATTTTTGTTTCCGAATCAAAATGTCTAAAACATGAAAAAATAAAATAAAAGTAGTGTCTTAAACAAACAAAATGCTAAATAGGACAGCTTGACCTCGTTGTTGTATTCAAAATTCCAAATATAGAATAAATAATTAAATTACACATATTAAATTATATAATTTGAAGCCAAGAAATATATGAAAAATCAACGAATTTTATTTATCTTTTTATTAAAAGAAATATGAATATGTTGATGAAACAATGGAAACTCTTTTGGTCATAAACTTTGGGCTAAATTCTATTTTGGTCCTTAATCTTTAAAAAATTTTATGTTTTTCCCTAAAGTTGTTTTATTGGGAATTTTAGTCCTAAAACCATCTAAAATTGAAAGTAAATGTTGGATGATACAACTGGCGTGACATCAATTAGCTAAAATTTTGAATTTTTTTCTTGTATTTTTATTTTTATTTTCCCTCTCATCTCACCTTCTCTCCATTGGCGATGGTTAATCAGCTTGATTGTCACACTAAGGCAAATCAGTCCTCACCGTCTCTTCCCAACGACGACATGGATTGTTTTGCCTCTAAATGGGCTAAGATCTGACCTTCATTAGCGTTTGATTATCTTTTGTAAATGTGAGAGAAAGTTGGATGAAAAAAACATGTTTTTTTTCTTCTTTTAAATTTATCAATAGCAGTCAATTGATGCCACGTGATGTTTGCTTACATTTATCAACAATTTAGACAGTTCGACATAAAAAGAAAAACCCTTAAAGTAGGATAATTTTCGATAATTAAGGACTAAAATGAAATTTTTTGAAGATTAAAGACCAAAATTATAAACAAGTGTTCTTCCAAGTCGTTCCTCTTCCTTGTCTCTTTAAAATTTCTCACTTTCAGGGGGGAAAAAAAGAAATAAAGAAAAAACTTGTCTTGTATAGGTATAAAATTATAAATAAACCATGTTCGTCCTCAATTTCCATGTTCCTTTTCAACTCCCTCTCTACCTCCCTAGGCTCCACTTTTAACCACCAGCTAAAGCTTCCCCAATCCCCAGTTTTTCACTATTTTTAACTGTCACCACCGCCTTGTAGCCGAAGTTAGAATCATCCCATACCCAAGAAAAGCACATTCTCTTTGATCCCAACGCTCTCTCTTTCTCTCTCATTTTCTCTTTTTATATGTTTTGATTTTTTTTTTTCTTCATTCATGAAAGACGACACTCCATCCCAACTAACCCAGAAGCAGCAGCAGCAACAACAACAAGGGAGCCAGCAGATGTGCACAACCATAGAAGTTGTTGCTACCGTTGACCAAGTCATGTCGTCTCCGGTTATGTCTCCGGTGGTGATGGCTTCCAACGCTGGTTCGGATGACCTTAACTTGATTCCTCCTTTGAACTTTGCTGTGGTTGACAATGGCATTTTCAGGTCGGGTTTCCCTGACTCCGCCAACTTCTCTTTTCTCAAAACACTTAACCTCCGCTCCATCATGTAAGACCGCCAAAGTTTCTTCCTTTATTACAAAAGTTAAATGCTTTTACATGCAAATTTTTGTACTTTGAGTTAAAGGGGTTTTTTCTTTTTGATTTTTTGTTTTAAATGTTAGATATCTTTGTCCTGAGCCGTACCCGGAAGCCAACACTGAATTTTTGAAGTCTAATGGAATCAGGCTTTTTCAGTTTGGAATTGAAGGTCACAAGGTAATTTTTTATTTTTGCTCTCAAAGTTGGTTACTTTTATTAACCAATTCAGACCCTTAAAATTTGCTTTGCAATTTAAGTTTTTGGCAATTGAGATCAAATATGATTGACCTAGTTCGTTATGTTTCCGGGGCCTACAATTTGATGATGATCTTGACCAAATAATTGCTGAATTTTTGTCATTTAGGTTATACCATTAACATTTTTAGAGACCTACAGCATATCATTAGCGGGATAAGGGAACTATGGTGCTTTGCTTGGAGTGTCATAAACACTAATGAAGGGCTCGAACGATAAGGGGGATTGGTTGGATCTTAATCATGTTAGATGTTACTTGGATCATCCTCTATGCTATCAGGTTTAGGCTTGTACAACAGCTCTCATTTAATTCTTCAAACTTCTTAGAATGAATCTATTGTTAATTGTTGAGGAAATTATTTTTTTTAGTCCAAGAACTTTGTATTAGAGTTAATCATGGGAAATGGAATTGAGGAGGTGGCCAACAGGTCGATTATTGTGCTGTGAATTCTTTCTCCTTTTTAACTTTTAATTCCTTAAAAGTTTAGCTGCAACATTGGGGAAGAATGCATTCATTTTTCTTCCTTTCCACTAAATTTAACTGTCTTAGATTATGTGGAAACATTTTGATTCTTTTGAATTAAAATTCTAATTGAAGATTTTTTTAGCTATGCATTATAGTTCAAGAGATGAATTTTTATATTACCATGCTTTTGTATAAAATTTTCAAATCTCACTCAAATTCAAGAAATTCCGGATTCTTTCTTCTTAAATTCCAGATTCTTTCTTTCTTTCAAATTCAGTTGTCTACAACTGGGGTTACAGAAACTATCTCAGCAAGTAGTTTCTGCTGATCATAGAAATTTTGTGTTCCTTCTGAATTCGGCAGTGTCATACACATTGCAGTTACTTTTAGATGGTGGTGACAAAGTAGCCTCTGTTCATGGTAACATTATTGTTGCAATTCCTAAAATCCGAAGACTACTAACTAACCTCAGCATAATATGTAAGCATCTTTATTGTGGTCCATAGACATTGTTAAATTCATGTGGCAGATGTGTTTACAAGGAATATGCAAATGATTGTTTTATCTTGCAAACAAATAGACCGAAGATAAATTGTTTTGTTAAATCTTGCTTGAGATAAAAAAATTTGCTTTAAAGTGGTAGAACCTTTATGTTGCATACAACATCTATTTTGCGTGTATTCTTGAGATTGGAATAGTTTATAGTTAAAACTTACCTATTTGATGATGATACATGGCTATATTTGTTTCTCAATAGATTGAGTTCTTTGTTAACATTTGCCTAAATGAATCATCATAGGCTACAAATCAAATCATTTCAAGGTCCAGCCTCAATCTATGAATAAAGTAAACCTCTAAGAACTAATAATCCTCATTGCCATCTTTTCAGTTTATATGGATTCTAGTTTTGGAGAAAAGCAATCATGAAGTTGTAATTGCAACTTGAATTATTTTGTGAGGTTGGAATTTACAGTGCATATTTTGAAAGAAGCCCATATATATATATATATATGTATGTATGTATATAAGAGAGAAGTTAAACTAATAGTTATCCCTTAGTGGATTCACACTCATTTTTTGATTCATTTTTCCCTTGTCGTCTTGATCCTGCTTTTGATGTTGGTGATTTTTTTTTTAAAAAATTTCTTTTCCTTGCCTTATTATCCCTCCTTGTGCTTGGAATTGTGTAAGATAATTTCCTAAAATTAATCTTTTGCTTTGCCTTTTATAGCCTATTACCCTTTATAACAAAAATAGAAACTTTATAATTTGCAAAAAAAAAAAAAAAATCCTGCTCTAAATTTAAGAACTCGAATAGGTTTCATCTTTAAGATGTAAAATGACCACCTTGATGAGGCAAAACAACCGTGGAATGATCTCACACCCTCTTATATCTTTTTTGTTGTAGCATGTTTCTTTACATCCTTGTTGTGTGATTCACTGTCTTAATGTCTTGCTATCTGATTTAATATATATATATATATATATATATATATATATATATTAATCTTTGTGTATTGGTGGCGAAAGATCTTTGTATTTTGGATTTTTGACTCTGAACTTGTTAAGCTTTTTATCTGCTTTACATTTACTTTATTGTTTGTGGACATATAATAGTTGGTTGTCAATATATTCTTGTCTTGATTGCCAATTGGTTCTTCAAAAAACTTCTTTAGCTAGTTAATTTTTTGTCATTCACTTTGCCATCTAGGTAGTTTTTCCTCTCACTCCTTTCATTTTCGATCATCTTGAGTATTTTCTTTTCCATACGCTCTCTTGACATGAGCTATATGTATGGGAAATATTGTCTTACACCAATCAATTGTCATTTGTGATTTGCATTGCATGTCATTTCTTTATGAAAAGGAACGAAGTGTTTTCTAGATGCTTTTATAGCTCTTCTTCCCCGGTCATCTTTCACTTTGTTCGCTATTAACAACTCTCTTTACGTAGTAGCAATTTTTGCCATAATTTTGTTACCACGTTTTCTCTTCATATTTAGATTGGGGCATCATTACAGATATTGTAGAAATGGATTTCTGACCTAAATTAGTTTAAGGCTTTGGGAAGTTGTTATGGCTTTCTTAGGAAGAATATGGATGCAGCTCCTATAATTTCGAAAAAAATCTGAAGGAAAAGATTATATTGATTATAGGGAATCTAATTCTACCGAAGTTCTGGCATAACTCTTGACTTATCGTCTGGTGGGTATAATTTCATAATCATGTCAATAAAACTTCAATGTGCATGTGAAGAAACTAAAAATTTTTACTGATTGTGATCCTGAAATGAAATAAGAGTTACTTTAGAAAGATGGTAAAATGATCCACTGCTGCATGAGCTTGACATAGCTGTTGTAAAAGAGCATTTTGGTATCATCACACGTATATACTGGAGATCTATGTTACTCAGACTTGGGTGTGAGTGTCAGATATATGTTTTTCTTTGACATGTGCATGTTCAATTTTTTTACAAGTTTTCCATGTACTTAGAGGTTCATATCCCCATACCAATGTCTAATATGCATCGGACATGGATACTTCAAGAAAAATGAAGAGTAGGCAGCATAGCTGGAGATTGCTGAAACTGCAATGAAACAGGCTTGCTCAGAGAGGGTTAAATAAAGTGACACGAAATGTATGGTCTATTTTAATTGTGATGATTTAAAGTGATTGAGATGTCCGATGTTCATGTCTAGTGGCTTGTAGGTTTATTGTATATGTACTTCCTTTCTTTGAGCTTTTGAAGCAACTAGTATCAATGATATATGTAGCCGTAGCTGAATGTAGGATCATTTTAGGTCTTGACAATAGGAATGTCATTAGTTTTCTATCATTCAACAGTTAAAATTCGAAAAGCCTCAGTTCTTAGATGGTATACATACTATCCATTGGAAGAAGTTCTTACTACTTTGAAATGATATCTTATGTTAGAAACTAATATACACATTTCATCCAGGAGCCATTTGTAAATATCCCACAGGACACGATTCGTGAAGCTCTAAAAGCTGTCCTTGGTACTACAAAGCTTTTAACACTGTTACACTTCATCTCTGGCTAATTTAAACATGGTTGATTAGTTTTGATAATTTAATTTTTACTTTTTTGTAATGCAGATGAGAGGAATCACCCAGTTCTAATTCATTGTAAACGTGGGAAGGTATTTGCATGTTCGTTTTTCTAGTTTTTCCTAGCCAAGTATGATAAAATCAGTACCTTCTGAGTTTCATATAATGTTCTTTGTTCTTTTATTTCCAGCACCGTACTGGCTGTCTGGTCGGATGCCTGCGAAAATTGCAAAGATGGTGTTTGTCTTCCATCTTTGATGAATACCAAAGGTTTGCTGCGGCAAAAGCCAGAGTTTCTGATCAGAGGTTCATGGAGTTGTTCGATATTTCTAGCTTAAAGCATCTGCCAATGTCATTTTCTTGCTCTAAGAAGTAAAGAACCGCATCTATTGAACAGGATTTTTCCCGGAATAATTAGGAAAAAGTGATGAGTTCCTGAATTGCATTTTGTCGGCAAAGGAATTATTCTTCATTTATTTTCCTTTTGAAGAACAATAAAATGGCATGCGTAGAAGCAATGTCCCATCGTGATGTTCAGTGGTTTGGATCATCCTCCCTGTCTCTTTCTTCATGTTTTTCCATTTGTTCTCTGCTTGTTTTTACTAAGAAAGCTTCTTTGCATGCCATGGCGAATGCAACAATTATCCAAAAGATATATATATATATATATATCCATGTTTCTTTCTGAAACATTATTGTTAGCTAAGGTTTTTCAGACAAGTTTAATACTGTGAACAAGGATCAAGATTACAGCTATTCTTCCTGCCAAGCTGTTTTTGCTGATAATTATTCGGCAATGGCAGCTAGAAAAAAAGGCAATGTAAACACATGCTTCTAGTTCGGATATTTCTCAAACTCAATTATCAATCATATAGAGACTAGCTGTCCTTTGGAAGCATTTTCATTTGCAGATGTTTCCCTCTTTGTTTTAATCTATGTTGTACCCCCATTCAGTAACTATATGTTTAACATTCTGCAAGTAGGCTTTGGAATTACCCACAAAAAAAATGGTAGACTACTATGATGCTAAGATGTAGGTGTTGATCAAGTTGGGGCTATTGAATTTTCGTCTTCCTTTTCAGAGGACTATGACGTACTTAAAAGTTTGGTTCTTTGAATGAATGCAATGATAGGGTAATAACCGGAAAATAGAGGTATTTATAAATGGGGTTTTTTTGATTAGATCGGATCGACTTGAATTATCCAAAACTTAATTCAAGTGTGGCTTAATTTAAATAAAATCTATTTAATTGGATGGATAATTCAATTTGTAAATAAGTATATCGGCAAGCATATACAATTTATTAGTAACAAGTTTAATTGCCCAGTGAACTTGAAAAGAAATCAAAAAGGCACATTTGATGATATGTATGATAAATTTTCATAATGTATATATTTGTTTTAACTTTTTTGGACAAAAATAGAAGAGTTAATTGGGTTAGTAAATCTTATAAAATACTAATTTTCATCCTAGATTTATTAGAAAAATTAATAACAATTGTAATAAAATTCACTTCTTGTTAAGAACTTGTTTACATTTTCTTTCTTCAATCAAATAACAAAACAACAGTAACATCAGGAATTTATCTTGTCTCTTTTTAAGCTTCTGAAGAGTGCAAAGACAAGTAAATCTCATGGGGTTTCAGTTTCATCGATCCTATGTGAACCCTTATAGCTTGTAGCAGCAATGGCAGGCAACTAATAAAAAATCTAAAATTGAAGTCCCAGTGTCTGAAATCCCTTTTCTTATTTTTTAGTTACTGTTCTCTATGTGCCAAAAAATTTATTAAAAACATGTTATAGCCTATAGGTGCATAGAAGTAAGAAAGATATATATAATTAGGACATATTAACACAACAGACATTCCAAAAGATTGCTAAGCCAATTATCAGCAATGACAATCACCACCAACAGACATTCGAAAAGCTATAGAAGTGTTAAGGGTTTACAAGATGTTGTCAATAATGAAAGCAATGGACCATTCCTGTACAGTGCATTCATCTATCTAGGGCTTAAGAACATAGGCTGTTGCATTTCATTTCAAGGTAATTTGTTGTCCTCCCTTCAACCTAGCTAAACTTGCACAAGGGCTATGTAACTCATTCGGCCTAGTTTGTATTGATTCGAAATTTCAAGTTAGTTTGATTTGAATCATTATTTATGTAATAAAAATATTTTTTAATTTAATTATAAATATTAATATATAAAAATATGTTTTATTTATTAATATTATTTTAAATAGTAATATGAATTTTTGGATCAATTTCCCTTACTGTAATCCAACCATAAACTAACTTTTTTTTCAACCTTAGCCTTTCGAGGCTGCCAATGGACATGCTTGTTAGTTGTTGCTGTATGCCTTCAAGCATTTTGTTTCCCAGCCGGATGTGTAGAGGACTAACAAGCATTATGCTTGTTAGTTTGATCAAATGCCGTTTAAGCTCACTGTTGTAACTGCTTGCATCACATGGTCAGGTCACTGGTCAAGTTTCAAATCTATTTGGATCCCACGCGTTTCGTACTTTACACTTGCCCTGACAACATTTTGCAGACCTTGCAACCAAATTTAACACAGTATCTGAAATCCTACACTTGCCGTTTCACCTCAGCTATGTTACCAGACACAAGGGAATCAATGTCGGATAAGATTACACGTTTAAGGGTTTTTAAAATTTTTTTATTTATTACAAAATTATATTAATTTGTATGTTCGAATATATATTGGATATTAATAATTTAAAAAATAAAATGTGAAAAATCCAAAACACTTTGGCTTCGCCGCTCTGTTGTTTAATATTGTGTAATTAGAGACGTTCATTATTGTTGGAAAACTAACATTTTTCCATCCCCTTTGGCCTATTAAAAGGATTGTAAGCTTCAAACATTTGTTAGGAATGCAAAACAAACTGATTAAAGTTTTGCTGGAAAAAGACAATTATTTCAGCTTTTGGCCGGCTGTAATCTTGTACCCACTGTTCTTTCGTCGATTTTCAATGAAATAACAAGTAATGGTCTACGTTCTGTGACGTGGAAAAAGAAATTCTCCAATGAAAAGATTAACCAATATCACTGTTAAAAAAATCAAATCAGATCAAATAAAAATTATTAGCTTATTCGGCTCGATAGTTTATTAGAATTGGATTTTTATTGAATGGATATAAACAGATTCAATTGGTTAAAAAGAGATTTTATATGTATTTTTAAATATTTTATACATGATAAAATTTAAACTTTAAAATTATTAAATTAATATAAAATTAAATATAGATTTTTATCAATTATTTACTATGTTTATTAGTTATGAAAATTAAAATAATTTATTTAATATGCAAATTATTGTTATTTGAATTGATTCATCCGATTGATTGAATTAATTCAATTAAAAATCTTATGTTACACCTCTTATCCGATTTTTAAAATATTGATAGAGACAAAGCATGCTGCGTTGATCTAGTTGCCTTGAGTTTATCTTTCCTTTGTGGCTTTAATAAAGAAAGTTGACGATGCATTGAATCTGTTTTAAATTTCCGGTAGCAGATTTTATGTTAGATCTATTCCTTGAAGCATGCAATGATCCACCGTGATTGCTTTTGCAAAAGAAGACAATGAAACTTCACCCTCCATTAATCTCATATATATATATATATATGTGTATATCCATATATATATATATATATATTCCATTGGCATCGAAATTAAGATCAGATAAAAGCCCATTGTGGGGCTTTTTTTTCTGATCATCAAAAAGTGCTTTAATACGTTTTTGCTACCACCACCTATCTTTCAGAGACGATTCAGGTTATCATTCTAAGTTAAAAAAGATGTTTGATCTTTTATGGGTTCTTTGTTCATTCTTCTTCTATACACACCCCCTCTCACTATAAGTTCTCCACTTTGATTAATTAGTTAATGCTAATTATGTGGGTTATCACCGTGTATTTAAACTACTGTCGGGATGTGTTTTCAGTTACATAATGTATTACGATTGTGGATTATGATTAATTGAAATAAATATAAATAATAAATATTAATGATGAAAGAAATTAAACTCACAAAATAATGATCATAATATCACGTTATGATCATTATTTAAATTCCTAATTATAGTTATAATGTGCAGCATCTTAAACGAATGCTTTTTGATGAAATGATGATGATTTCTTCCATCACTGCCTGCATTCTTATTCTAAGATATGATTTTATATTGGTTTTTCGAGTCAGGCAAAGTGTTGGACATGCTCACCCCACAAAGAAAAGGAATTTGGTCAAGTTACATGTATTTGTAGAACGTCCAAATATAGCAGACAATACATATTGGCCGTCTCATTGTTACATTTGAAGGTCACTTGGAAAAGAAAAAAAAAAAAAAAGAAGAAGCATTTATCATTCTTTAACGAGTATTTCTGACGACTGTAAATTGGAGGTGCATGTGCTACTTCATGTCGGTTTTTTATGTTCCTTTGAACACATTTGTTTTCTTTCGTTTGGTTGAATTATGTTGTTCAAACAAGATATTAATATATATTTGATACGAATATATTTAATTTTTTTATAATTTTTTGCGTATGTGAAAGCTTATATTCTTATATCTAAAAAAGCATTTGACAAAAGTATCGGATATCAATATTTAAAAAAAAAAATTCTAATAACATGTATCGGGGAATACCGATTAAAAAATGTCTTGGTTAGTTGTCCTCCCACGAAATTATAAGATAAATATATCATTGTCATATTAATTATTAATGGTTCACTCATCATATGTTGAATGATATTCTAATTCATTAATGGAACTTACACAATCTTGGTTAATGACTTTCCTTTTTCTTTTTTTCTTTTTTTTTTTTTTAAATTTTTTCTAAGATTTTAGCCGCCAGCCTTTTTATTACTATAAGTGCTTATTCATGGGAATAATTTGGTTTATTAAAACATTCGGTTAATGTCATAAGCAAAGTCCTCAAAGTTTTTTTGTTTTTCCCAACAAAACAAGTAATATTTAACAAGTAAATATGGAATAAATTCAAATCTCATTATGTCTAACTTCAATTCAATTTTATGTTATATTTATTGTAGCTAAGTTAAAAGAAAAAAAAAGTGAGATCTTACTTGATCCATTGAAATTTAATATAAGATAAATCAGAAATTGATTGCATTAAAAATAAATTTTGAGAATTAATTGATCCCACTAAAATAAAAAAAAATTAAAAATCAATAAATAAAATATAGCAAAATGATTTAGTGTCAATAAATATATAGATAATGAAAAATTGAGATCATAAGACGATAGTTAATATCATTGATAGTATTAGTTTTAACCCATAAATTTTTTTATAGTAAAACTAATTTTGATTCCACTAATTTCGACTGTATAGAAAAAAAATTGCAAAACATTGTTTTAATTTTATAATTATCGAAACGTAAAATTAGATCAAATCAACTAATAGAGAGAGTTGAACTTAAACTTACAAAATTAAGGGACGAACGTTGTCTTCAAAATTTTTTAAAATATAATTTAAGAAAATAATTTTTATGAATAATTTTTTATTTTTAAAAATAATTATTAATATTTTTTATTTTTTTAAATTTTATAATGACAAAAGATCAAATCATGAAATTGGCAGCAATGAATTTGTTTCCTTCCATAGATTCTTTCCCAAGTCTATTCAAACCACAACCACTTTCTATAACTCAGTGTGGGCAAAATAATTGTGTACCCACTGACCATCTCAGCATTCAGACATACAAATGCTGCATTTGCCTGGCTTCCACACTGTCCCAAAGTGCTAAAAATCAATATTTAAATAACTGCTTTTATCGAACAAATTTCAAGTTATAACTACTTTTTCTAGTTGTACCTGTCCCAATAAAATACTTTAGAAAAAAATAGCCAATGATTCAAGGACTTATTCGGATCTCTTTCTCGTTGAAGCCGGTTTTGAGGTCAGTTAGGAATGGTGACAGAGCTAGAAAATCGGGCAGTAGTTTATTCATTTGATTATTGGATGTATTTTTGGTTGTCTAAACCTATCTAAGGATCGGTTTTGTCGAGCTACTTATTAGATTTAATAAATTTAATCCGTATGAATTAAGTTTTAAATATAATATTTTATTATTTTATTATTTTATGAACAATTATTTAAGTTTTGAACTGAACCAACTTAAATATGAGTAAAATAATTTGGATTTGCAGACCAATTCATGAATACCTCTAGACTTCTGCCTTGTTCCACTTCTGCGGCACTGGTTTGATTTTCTTTCCAACTACTCCTTTTTGTTGGAAAGATTTCAAGACCTCAAACCTACAAAAGTAATGAAGTCTATAAAGAAAATCAGCAAATATCTAATGGGATTTATGTATTTATTTCTTCTTTTAGAGTCACCAGCTCCAGCTCTGGATTAAGCCTCCTGTGTTTCTTTTTCATGTTAAGGTTGTTTTTGCATATGTTTTCTTTAAGGTTGTTTACTTGAAGATGGATCAGATAAATGATTCATTTACTTTGTGAAAACCCTGCAGCAACATGCAACTGGCATTCCTTTTAAGTAATTTTTTAATTTTATTTGTTTCTTGCATTAAGAGATCATAAGATCCACCCACAAATAAAAAAAAAATTCAAAGAAGAAAAACACAGCTAAACCTTTGTTATTACATAATATAAAAATGGTAATTGTTTTGTTTTAGAGTAATAGAACATCCATCTCTAGTAAGCCCCGACTTATTGAGTTTTTTATTTTATTTTTTATTTTTTTTCACACACCAATAAAAGGTTACAAAAAGGAATTTAATTACAAGCCATTTCTCGATTAAGTCAAAGCCAAGGCATAGAATGTTTTTTTAAGCTGTTGCAACGGGAGCAGTTGTTTCCCTGGCTTTCATGGCTTCAAATCTGGGTTCCTTGGCCTGGAATTTCAGTGCGGCGTATAGCTTCATGTAGTCTTCGAAGACAAATTTCGGGTACAATTGTGTCTTCTGATCTTCGGCTTCTTTCTCCAGCAGGGCTGGCGCTGGGTAGATTACGGCGTCGCTGCCAGGGTTGTAGAATGAAGCTATCGACATGCGAGCTCCGTCGGTTTGGGCAATCACTCTATGCTCCACGCTCTTGTATTTGCCATTGGTGATCACCTGCATGTTTAAGAATTTAAGATTTTAAGCCTGGCTTCAAATATTTTATCCCCTCGTTTATGTCCAAATATGTGTGGAGACACGGATAGTTCAATAAAAAATTAAGTACAAAATGTAAAGATTTGGTGAACTTGAGTGCATATTTACCTCGAGCTGATCCCCAAGGTTGATTACAATGGAGTGGCGCATGGGAGGAACATCGATCCATTCCCCGTCTTTAAGAAGCTGGAGGCCGCCGACTTTGGGGTCTTGGAAGAGCAAGATGATGCCACCAGCATCTGTATGGGCTCTGAGTCCCTTGATTTTATCTGGTTTTGGGCATTGTGGGTAGTTGCTGACTTTGGTGCCAAAGGTTGGACCTCTTGCCCCATAGAACGCCTTTTTAAGGTATCCCTTCTCTAATCCAAGGTTCTCACACAACAAGTCCAGTAGCTCTTCAGCAAGTTTCTCCAATTTCAATGCAAATTCTTTCATCACCTTCCTGCAATTTTTTTTATTTGAACTAAACTGTCAGGCAAGCTGAGGACTTTCAATTTTCCAAACAATGACTAAATGGGAGAAATTTATTTATTTCTTTTATTGAATCTAGAACATCTGACTTTCATTAAAAAGCCTGCCAATTTGCCATTTCTATTTCTATACCTGTATTCATCAGTAAGATCTGGGATTTCAGCCATGTTTGATTCAGGGAGATGGCGCAAATAGAATGTACTTTCCCAATCCATATCAGTCACCTCAGCCTGGAGACCTTCCAGGGCCTTGCTTGCCACCAATTCCTTAAACCTCTGCTCCATGCATTTCTTGTAATGCTCTTTTGTCAATCTCTCAACGGTGTCAAGAAAATCATGGGGAATCCCATGGTTCAGCAGCTGGAAAGAAATGAAGAAGAAATGACCCACCACCATTAGCCAAAAAAAGAGAAATGTAGAGCAGAATATAGAATTATAATTAAGTATAGATTTTTGATACCTCAAAGAAGCCCCAGTTCTCACAGGCATCCTTGATTTTCTCCATGGCTGCAGCTCTCTCCTCACCATTGAGCTTCTCAAAGTTGATCACTGGAAAATTAGCCATTTCTCTTTGCACTCTGTTTTTTTTTTTTTTTTTTTTTTTTATCTAAAAATCTTTCAAAGCCTCACTCTTCTCCTTTAGGTGTTACGCAAAAGCTTAAATTTCTTTAATGCAGAGGGGAGTTAAGGGGTGATATTTATAGAAGTTTAAAGCTCTAAAATTCAAGCCGAGTCGAGCTTGTGGGTCAAAAAATGATAGTAACAAATTAACAAAAATAAATGAAAAATAATACTAACACCAGTAAAAGTATATTTAAAAAGATCTTAATAAATATATAACATCTCTTAAATTTAAAATTTAAATTTAAATTTAAATTTAAATATTTATTATTTTTAAATTATAAATTTTTAGAAAAAATAGAATTAAAAATAAATAATAATAGACTAAAAGTGGAGCCATTGAAGTAGACGTCCACTCTTTGGCTTTGGGTCCTCTGCTTGGGATTTGACCCACTATTTGATGACTCTTCTATTTCTTAATAATTTTGACCGGAAAAAAAAAAAGGAAAAAAAAACAAATCAAACCAAACGCCAAAACCAAGCTTGGTCCCTCCCATCTCCGCAATTATTTGTACCAAAAGGAAGTTGCTCAGCTCTTTCACATCTCCCACTCGTGGACCGTAGACCGTCGGATAAATTTAAGGGTCCATTTATTTTACAAATTTTTTCAATAAAAAATATAATATTTTTTTATTTATTTATGATTTAATAATGTCCGTTTAAATTTAAACGAGACCGCTATTATCCAACGATTAGATCCTTCTTGAGGTCCAATCACGTCGGTTTAACATTTGGAAGACGGGTGTGCCCCTTTTTTTTTCAGCCGGAGGAAAATCTTTCGGTGAAAAAATAATATAAATATAAATATAAATATATATATATATATATATATCTCTTGTAGAGATTGTTCTTTCAACTCTCCCGACATGCATTTGTTGTTTTTTATTTTTAAAATTGCTGTTTTACTTTTTTTTTTTATATTTAAAGTTTTTAAATAACTTTATAATTATTTATATAATTCTAATTTTGATCAAATTTTTAATGTGTTTATTTAATAATTGTTATTTATTTTTAATTTAAGATATGTGAATGTATTAATTTTTTTTCAAAATATTATTTTAAAATAAAATAACCATATAAATAAAAAATAATTTGTTAATATATTTTTAAATTAATATTATTAATAGTCATTTTTATTCTCATAACTATGTTTGAATTTCAACGCTGGTACTATTAATTTTAATCTTGTCACTAAAATATCAAATCTTATTATTATAGTAACTAATCTTATTATTATTATGAGTAAATAAAGTCCGTAATTATTTTAGGGTTTTTGAGTTAAATTTTTGTGCTAATGTTGACATTAACAATTTTAAAACAAATTGTGAAAACTATAACTAAAATGATAACTATTTCCTTTTTCAAAAGCGAAATTTCAAATTAAAATTTTCTCTTCAAACAATGGGAAAAATAGAAGTAAATGAGGAATTCTAATAGTATTTGGCCTAAAAACTTTTGGAATAAAAGGGAAATGAAGTATTTGACTCATTAATAAAGAATAAAAATGCCTTTTTTTTTCCTTATTTTGTTTGAATTAATTAATACCTCATTAAAAGTCCAAACATATCTATCTATTACAAATTTAGCACGCGGAGTATAATATTTAGCAACGACAACCAATAGTGTGCCGCCATGTCGTCGTTGTTTGGCAAAAACTTGAAATTCGTAAAGAACAATTTTGACAAGTAAAGGTATAATGTTTGACCAAAACTATGATTATTTTCTAATTCGTAAAGCAGATTTAGTTTTTAGAACTGAATTTGTTTGAGAATCAAGAAAAGGAAAAGGCAAAGTCGAAGAAAAATCCAATTCTAAAATTGATTTGAGTATTTGGGGGAAAAAATGTAAGGAAATGTTTTCAATATGGCCTAAAATGTAGAGAGCATTGGCATTACTCCTAATTCCGGAAGTTAGCCGAGAACTTAATTGGATAATGACAAGGCTTTCCGTGATACACTGCACTGTCTTATAAGATAGTGGAGAGTTGGATATAGATCTCGTGATATTAAATGAGATTACGCTATATAAATATTTATGATAAAAGATAATTAAAATAAGATATAAAATATGATATAAAAAATAATACATATACAATATAAATGTATATATGTTAATAAAAAAATCATATAATATGAATTATTATTTATCAAAATTTATATAAATATAAAATATTTTAAATATGATTATGACATGATAAAATATACGTATACAATATGGATGCAGGAATTGTTTGATCTAATTGGATATTTTTAATTTTTAAAATATTTTAATTTTAATGGTTTAATTTATCTAATATCCAAATCCATTTGTTATTCACTTAATATTTAAATAGTAGTGTTCAAAGATCTACATCCAATTTGATATCAATCCGAATTCAATAAATATCCAAATTTATTAAGTTAATATTTTTAAGATGAAGACATAAAT
This sequence comes from Adansonia grandidieri, assembly GCA_038382065.1. Lineage (NCBI taxonomy): Eukaryota > Viridiplantae > Streptophyta > Magnoliopsida > Malvales > Malvaceae > Adansonia > Adansonia grandidieri. Next base: position 6,146,981 of record JBBYHK010000020.1, on the reverse strand, counting down.
CAAACAAAATTGTAAGCAGGTATTGAATTAGGTATATGAATTTATTTCTTGTATAAATAAAATAAATTCAAATAATAAATTTAAATACTTAACATTATCTGTAACAAAATCAAAATAAATTTATATAACGGATATATAAGAATTTACACCCGGTTCCGATTTGAATCTCTAGTTTATAAACACAATACCTAAATTTGAAGTTTATCTACATCTCCAATATCCAAATTAAAAGAAAAAAGGAATTAAATAACGTCGATTTTTTACTGTCCAATAATGAGAGGCTTTTTGCAATATATATATATATATATATATATATCCACACACACAAAAGAATCGATGAAGGGTTTTTATTTGGGACCTGAATTAAGTGCGTAATGCGATTTTTTTTTTATGATACATTAAAATCAAACCCAACTTTTCAGTTTTTATGAACCAACAAAAGAAATCAATCTTTTTTATTTTAAATCTCATCTTCTCTTTTAAGTAAAAGGAAATGATTCGCGGCAAGTGGAGAGTTTTTGTTGTTTTCGAGATATTCGGGTTTTGGGCTCAATTAATATTTGAGCTTGATTTGTTATTATCAAGTTGAGGTGAAGTTCAAGCTATTTCACCGATTCAAATTGAATTTTAATATTTTAATATTTAATTTTAAATATTTTTAAATTTAATTAATTTATTTTTTTAAAAAGTATAATTAAATTTAAAAGCAAATGATAAAAATATTATATTTAATGTTTATATATGATTTATTTTTAATCTAATCAAGTTAATTGTCCGGTGGAACTCAGATATATATATATATATATAATTTTGATCAAGCTCAAACCCTAAATTTTCAAATCGGATTGATCTTAAGCTTTTATTATATCAGTTTGCCTAAGCCTACTTACACCCTTAACTGTAAAGCATATGAACCAGTATTATCGGTATTGTACCGGTATCGATCGTATCAGTTGGTACGTATCGGTTTTGACATGTAACGATACTAGTGATAGTTGGTTTCGTTTCGATCTTAGTTTTGATCTATACCAATCGTACTGGTAGGTACTGACTTGTTTTCGTGATACCGTTCGAAAATAGTTGTACCAACCAGTACATAATTTAAGTTTGTAAAAAAAAGTTAAACTAATATTGATCTTAAATCTGATGAATATTATACATAATTACTCATAGATTTGATTCATATTAGACATAATAATTCATAAATTTAACGATCATTAAAAATTTTTAGTTTTACTACTTAACTAATATTGATTTTTCTTATATTTGAGGAAATTTTTTTAGAACATTATATATAATTGATGAATATTTAATAAATAAAATTTATTTAATCTTATTTATTTTATATTTAAAATTATTTTTTATATATATAAATTAAAAATATTCAAACTTCGATAAATTTAAAATGATATACCAAAATACATTAATAACGATATGTATCTAAAAAAATAAAAATAATATATCTACTGATACGACACTGATTAGCTTGATACGAGCATCTAACTTCCTAATAAGTTTATGGTCCATTCGTATTATTCTAGGAGTCCTGTTCAAATTAATCTTTTTCTTAATAAGAAAAAAAAAAGACAATCCTGATTGAATACAGCAAATGTCTTTTGAAAGGCAAAATAGCGAGTGCACTTTTTATTTTTTATTTTTATAAAATAACTTCTTTATTAATAAAAAAAAAATGAATAGTATCCATATACACTATATGTTATGAATTTATCTCTTTACGTTTATCTTAGTTTCTAAAACTTTTATTGGTTCACGTTTGTATCTAGTTAATCTTTGATACTTTTTATGTTTTATTTAATATTATTTACACTTGCAAACCCCTCAATGAATAATTAATTGATTGATTGCAAAAGTGTATGAATAATTAATTGACTAAAAATAAATCTGTGAATTATTAATTGATTTGAAAAAGGTTTGTGAATTATTAATTTGTCTCAATGTCCAAATTATTAATTAGTTCAAAAGATGTGTCAATAATTAATTAGTATAAATTTGTGCGTGATACATGAATAGAGTGATTATTGATAAGTCCGGCTCATAAAAAAAATTTTAAAAAATTTTTATCTAAATTTAAATTAAGTTGGTTCGAAAAGTAAATATCATTATTTAAAATAATAATAAAAAATAAAAAATATATTAATATTATAATTAAATTTAATTAAATTTTTTAAATTATTTAAATATTAATTTGAATAAAATTGATCCAAATTAAAAAAAAAAACTCAAACTTGATTCGTTTAGCCATTGGCATGTATGATGATATTATTCAGTGAATAAAAGAATGTTCAAGTAAAACAATTTGCATGTCAATTATTATTGTATAAGTAATTTTTAATTTACCAAAAAGGAAGGATGGGTCGATTTGGTTGGGTAAATTTTTGAAAGAATGGCTAGTGACAAATGAGTCCTAATTTATTTATTTTAAGTTGCTAAAAGCTTGCACTTAATTAGAAAGAATAATGAAACTAAAATTGACTATATAATAACTTCCTCAAAGGCAAACTTTCCTAATTTATATCATGTAATTAAAAGACAATTCGAAAGGGCCTTTGGTTATGTTCTTCCCGCAATCTATGGCTACTTTACGATAATAATTATTTAATAATCCAATCAAATTAAAAAGATTAGAACTTAATTATACATTTTATTTACATAGTAAATATTAATTCCATTGGCCAGATAAAGTTATAGCTATGATGAATTGCATGGAGGTCGGCAACTAAAAGTCGAAGCTGAGTGCTAAAGGTAGTGGTGGGGCCTGATTCTTGAAAGCCCCTTGAAATATTTATTAAAATGAAAATTTTATTCGTTTAAGATTTGATTTGATTAAAAAATTTAAATTATTATTTAAAATTATTTTTATAAATAAATAATAATTTAAATCGGATCAAATTAAATTAAATTAAAAAAATTCGTTGGATCCAATTCTATTGAAATCGGATTCGTAAGACTTATCCCTTTGACAGATTTTAGACGCAATTGCCATATGCATAATTGGTAATCTCTTATTTTTTGAATTCATTTCCTAGTTAATGAAAAAGAATATTAAAGGAGGTAGCACTAGCAGTGAAAAGTCCTTTTCTCCTTTTGGGTATGTGCATCTTTGCTTATTTAATTTGTTCACATTCGTTATATAAGCGTGTAAAATCGATTAAGTTTTACATTAAATTATTATTAGTACGTGTACAAAAAATATAATTATCTTATTAAATTTAATAATTAATTTATAAAATATTGATCGAAGAAATTTACTTATATTAGAATAAAATTATATTAATTTTATAGATTTACATAATTTTTTATATAATTTTATATTTGTTTAATTAAACTTTCATATTTTACATTATATTCACGTAAATCATACGCATAAATAAAAGCAACGCTAGCTAAAAATTTTTTAGACCAGATATAAAATAAAGAAAACTAAAACTCGTTTAAAATTAATAAATTAAACGTAACCAACAATGAAAAGAAAATATGAAACGTATTTATTTGATAGGCTATTAAAAGATAAATGTATAACGTATTAAATTTTTTTTTGTGGCCAAGACTAATAATTATACTTTTCTTTTTTATAAAATCTAACGCAAAAAATCAAGTTACAAAATAAATAAATAAATATAAAATATATTTTAGGGACCAAGTTAATTATATGTAATATATAAATAAATATAAACATATATATTAAGTGGATTTCCAAAGTTTTTGGGTGACTGTGGCCTCCAAAAACATAGGGTAGCGCCACTCTCGCAAACTGAGTTTTAATTTAAAAATATTTAATTATTTAATTGATGCGTAAAATTTTTGACTATTAAATATATATTAAAAAAATAATATTCTCAATCGATATGATAAAGATATCAAATTAATTTAAAATTTTATGTGTACAGTAAATATAATTATATTATTAAATTCAATGATCGAATTTATTAAAATATTAATTCTCTAAAAAGTTATGCAAATTTGTTCCCACTTCATATGCATGCATATATATATATATATCCTGTATCCTTTCTTTCTTTTTATTTGTTTTTAATTTTATTATTAACAGTCTTTCTTATTGATTTAGATAGTTATTAATGCCTTATATCTTTTATGAATACACTGGCTTTCATTTAAATTTATATTTTTTTTCTCAAAATCCTGAATTTTCCATAATTTATATTTTTTTTTTTTCGGTCTTTAATCAAACAAATGATTCCTTTGTAAAAAGGCATAACCAGAACCATGCTGCTAGAATTTTCCTTCTTGAAATGAAGCAAAGCAACGTGAAAAACACGATAATAGATTTGTCCGTGAATCATGTTGTTCATTGTATTTCTAAAGTCTAATCGATTTTGGCTCAAATCTTAGATAAAAATTTAGGCTTAATATATTTTTTTGAAAATATTTAATTTTAATTTTAAAATATAATTTTTAAAGTTTTAAAATTAATAGTTCAAATGAGATTAATACAGATTTGGATGAAGTGCGATGAGATTAAAAATAACTTGTACCACTAAAACTTAATGGTTGAATTGATGATGGCTAGGAATTAAGGTGATAAATATGGCAAATGGGGAGCTTTCTCATGCTCTTTTCACCTTTTGCATAAAAATTCTTGATTAAGACATTAGAAAAACGCCAACAAATGCCAACCTATAGCTACCAAATTGCTTTATCAAATTAATAATACTGATAGACTATAGCAAATTGTATTCTTCTCATTGTTTTTACTTGGCTGCTTGGTACTTAAACCTCGTCTTTTTATGTATATACATAAAATAAAATAAAATAAAACATTTTTTCTCTTTTTAATAAAATTATTATGCAATAAATTGTTTTTAAGAGAAATGTTACGTCAAATAAACTTCTTTATTTTTTTTCAAAATAATAAACGCATAAAATAACAAAAATCAAACCAAATAATATCTCTTTACTATTATTATTATTATTATTATTATTATTATTTACTAAATTAAGACTTAAGCGTTAATGATTTTCACTTATGTGAAGAAAGTCAAGTTGTGTTCACGTTAGAGTTGGAACGGATTTGAATAAAAAAAATTTATTTGTTTTCAAATTGAGTAATTAAAAAATAATTTTATATTGATATTAGTATATTTCTATAATCATATTTAGATAATTTTTTATTTAAATAGTAATTTATATTAAATTAAATCAATCTTAATTGTTCTAAACGTATTCAAGACGTCGTATGAACCGATCTAATTCACTAAATTTGTGTACACTTAAAGACTAGCAAATCAACATATACTCAAGAGTTAATGTGATGCTAATGTAAGCCAAAATGTTAGGCATTAAAATTGGGAATAATAATAATAATAATAATAATAAAGGGTGTGATGGGTAAATAATAAATGGCAATTAATTGAAAAGGCAATTTGCGGTTTACGTTTAAGTGTCAAAAGTAAAAGATATTGAGGAGTGATAATTATAATAAACTTGGCTATTTTGGGTGGGACATGAGAGTTAGTGAGCGGGGGCAGAGACTTTGTAATTAACAGTGTTCATTCATTTTCTCGGCATTTAAGCTTTGGAGACAAAATAAGGATCAAAGTAGGGGACCGAAAACTTCCTTTGGGAGGAAAATTCCCAATTAAATTAATTGTAACTTTCTGTCTATTTTGTATTGAAATGATGGGTCTTTCAAGAATTTGTTGAAGATTTGAACAACAATTCATGGCCAATTTTCTTCCACATGTTTGTCTCCAAAATTGAATCTTCTGAGCACTCCCCTTCTGAATTTTCTTGCTCTTTTTAAACATGGAAAAAAAAAATAAACATGAGAAATTACCAGATATTTTTATTTTTGAAATTTTTTTAAATTATATTGTTTATTCATTTTGTCATTTGAAGTTAATGCTCAGAAAACGAGATGAAAACGAAAAGTTATAAATGTAGGAAGTTAAATATAATAATCAAGTTTAGAATAATTAATCAACACATTTAAGTTGTATTAGAGATTTTAAATTCAAATCAAGTTATGCGTTGTTATTTTAATTTATTTATTTTTTTGCTTGACTTATTAATCAAAGGAAAAAGAGGGGATGGTAGAGCATTGACATTTTGACAAATAGAAGATGCTCAGCTGTTGCATTTGAAATCTGCGAAACCCAATTGTCCACTAAAGCCTTGTTGTGGTTCCCCCTTCTATCACGGTTTGCAGGACCATTTGTCATTATGGACCTTAATATCTACCTGGCCAAATTAAATAGTCAATCCCTTAAACTGTGTGGCCAAGAATAAAGGGGAATGTGATTTTTCTTTTTTTTAAAAAAAAAGAAATTATCATATTTTTTTATTAGGTAAGATTTTATTGACCCAAGCACTGCTTTGTTGGGAAAAACTGATCCAATTGGAAGAAAACAATTGCGATTCATTTTGACTAAGCTTTCTTCCTATTAAACTTCAAGTTCTCAGAAAAAAAAAATTATTTCAAGAGCCAAAGATAGTAATTCTTTGATGAGAAATCGAAGAGATTTTGAGTTGTAATAGGATCAGATTTATAAGTAAAGAACAGCACCAAACCCCACTGTCCTCTTCTATCTTGGGTGAGAAATATGTAAGGAATAAATTTAGAACAAGAGAAAAAGCTAGTCAATTAAATAGCTGTTTTTATGGAAAAACTTATGGGGCAAACGTTGCCATCTTTTACTTTAGAAATATATACATATATATATATATATATATTGTTTAAGTTGGGATTACTTGAGAAATTCCACATTTGCTAACAGCAGGGTACTATATAAATATATGATGATAAAAATGGTAAAACAGAAATGTCCATCCATCTAAGGAAGTCCAAGAACTAATTAAGATCTGCGGAAGCTTTAATACATGAGGATGGGCTAATGCCAAACTATTCCTTAGTCCTAATGCCCAGGAAAAAAAAACCTCCTCACATCTGAAGCCCACAAAACCGAATAATACAGGACAGCAACGGACTCTAAAACCCTCGGCAATTAAATTAGGGCTGAGAACAAAAACCGAAAAAGTTCTATTTTAACTGTAATGTTCAAACTCGATTTTTATTCAATTTGTTGTGATTTCAGTTTAAATAATAATTAAATATATTTCAATTATTCATAAATTTAAAAAAAATATGATTCAGTTAAAATTTTCCATTATGAATTAAAACCCATAATTATTTGAATCAAATCAAAATTTATTTTTTTTTACTTAGTTTTAAAAATAAATATTTATTTTTAAATTAATGAAATTTAAAATATTATAAAATAAATCAAACCAATTCAATTATGGAAGTGATTCAGTTCAGTTTTGTTTTGTTCGTTTTGTTTTTTTTTTTTTTTTTTTTTAAGAAGAAAAACGAAAGTACCATGCGTTATAATTTTATTCCAGAACTGAACTGTTATCACCAAAAGCATATTTGCAGCTAAGTTCGATGTAAGCTATGAACGATCATTTCACGAGTCTAATATCACACTTGAGCTTCAAACGGTAGCCACATTTGCAGGCAAATTACTTTTAACAGATTCCAGATCAACATTAAGTCACCTTTTAATACAGAGTCGATCTAGATTCTCTTGAACCCCCAACATAAAGTTTTATGCCTTCAGCTCCTCACTACTGTTGTAATTATTACTTATTAAGATATCCAAGTGTCAAATGATGACCGTCACAATCTAAACAAGAATGTAATTTAATGCTTTCACAAACTTCCCCCACCCCAGAAGCAAAGCTAATTATGCAACTAAAAACCAGAAAAAGAAAAGCTTGCTTCAACAAGTACTGTCAAGTGTGCAAGGCGCACTCCAAGCATTATATCTCTTCTATTGCCTCAAGAAAGCACAAAAAAAGCACTAGCTTGAACGCAGATGGCAATATATATATATATATATATATATATATAAGCTTAAGATATACAATTTTGATCATAAATTCTAAAAAATGGTCCAAATTATCAGAATACTTGCAATTTATTTTGTTAGCCAATATGCATGATTTCCTTACGGTCTCTTGTCTATCATTGAATAGTCAAATATAGAGAAGGAGAGAGTTTGATAGCATCCCCTTTCTCCCTAGTAAAAGTAAATCTATGAAAGAAGTTCAAATTAAAGAGAACTTCAATCAGACTGGTTTTTTTGTCCATTGCCTTACAAAAACGCTCACCTAGGTACACAAAAGCAGGAGCCTGATCAAATGTTCCTTGCCTGAAAAGGTATGAGACGCTTCTGTTGTCTAACAACAAAGCATAGGTGCGCCTAGCCTTGACAAAACTGGCTTCAACAGCTAACTAGTAACAAATAATCAGTCTATTGTAAGTCAAATGTATGGATATAATTCAAACAACCATGGCAGACATGCATGAAGTTTACTTTTTTTCCAAATCAGGAAACTCATGCTCACTAAAACTCTCTCACTCACAATTACTCAAAATCATCAGCTCTATAATAGTGTCAATAAGTATCTCAGGGTATATAGTAGGGAAAAACAGAAGCAGGCATTATTTATGGCATTGCGATTGTGATGAAACGGCAGCAGGAAAGAATTGCAGAAACAAAACCAATCCAAGACTGGAGTTCTTTTTTTTTTTTTTTGGTGGGGGTGGGGGGAGGGTCGGTATGCTTCTTAGCAAACAGCATTCAGCTAATACAAACAAGTATCAAAGAAGTATCAAAGCCGTGACGCACCGGAATTACAAAAATTTATTTGGCCATAATGATACCTTGAACTGAAAATAAAACAAAGTTGTAATGTACTCAATTGGTAGCTTTATTCTCTTAACCAACCTACATCCTCATTATCTGTCAATAATACTACCAGCCACAACAGGCGATGATAGTATAGCACATCAAACTTAGTCATTTCGACCCAAAATCTTTATAATGTAAAGCATGTAGTTGGATAACTTGGAGCAAATTCTAACCAGGGGCAACATAGATAAATATTTATACCAAAAACAAGAAAACCAATCTAATGCAACTCAAAAACACTCATTAAAACAGAAACCATCCACTAAATTAAGAACCATAACACATATAGTCTTTCTAAATCCTTAATGCTGCTACTAAAATTAAGACATTTTGACACATCCAAAAAGATAACCATAATGGGAACATACAAAAACTCTTCTTCCAATCGTAGCCATTGGATTTAGTCGCCCTTTTTCCTGAAAGAGCAACCTTCGGTGAGTCTAGCTTTACCACCAGTAGGCTGGCATAGAACTGTCTGGCAATTACCACACACCACCACAGTTTGAGAGTGGCTAAACACAGTCGTTCTGCCAAAAAATACAAAACAAGTATAAACCCAGAAATTAAGATTAAAAAATATCCCTTAATTAAATACTATCTATAACCAAGAAACCTCTAAACTTACATGTTGAAGCAGCCTTGACATTTGACATCCTTTGAGAGAGCAAAAATAAAAGAAGGAACCAAGTTAATCCACCACATACAAAAAATTCATGATATAAAAACAAAGAAAGAATGGGTAAATATATTACCATGAAGTAGGAATTGGGAGACTGAACCAGACGCTTGAGCTTGTGCTTCTTCTTCTCAAGCTCGGCTGGGGGATTCAACAAATCAATGTCGTTTTGGAGAACCTAAAATCACGCCAATACAACAATAAAAATTAACAAAAATTGAATCGGATATTACTGTTTAAACACAACCAAGAGAAATACAACTTAAAGCCTGAAAAAGTGAAATAAAGTGAAATGAACTTGCTGGAAATGTCTAAACGTGAAGCAAATGGAGGGAAGATGAGGGGGAAGATTTACCATGTTTGCGGTGTGGAAGGGGGATGCGGCGCTAAGGGTCTTTGAAGCTGCGTAGTGAAAAGCTTGAAGAACGATAGCGGTCCTAAGAAAGGATTTTAGGGTTTGGACTGTTGGGCCGACTTTGAAATACCAATGCTTGGATTACTTAATTTATTTATTTACGTGCGTTTGTTAACACGTGTTCTTATTGTTCCGTTTAAGATTAATCTATAAACCTCTATTGACATCAGCAAGCGCACATAAACGTACGACCTATAAACATCTACAAACATCTATAAACATAAAATTAAAATAATCCCAAACAATTGTATATTTATTGAGCAAAATAATTAGAATACGTATTATTTTTATTTTAATATTAATATATATTAATATTGATATATTTTATTATATTATTTTAAGTTTATTAAATTTTAAATATTTTTAATTTTTATAAATAAAAAACATTTTTAAATAAAAAAAATAAATAAGATTAAATAAGTTTTATGTATCAAATATTTATTACTCATATATAATATTTTAAAATACTTTATTATAGATAAAAAGATCAATATCAATCTAAGTAATAAGGTTAAAATTTTTGAATGATTATTAAATTTATGAGTAAATATATCTAATGTTTATTAAATTTATAAGTAAGTATGTCTAATATTCATCAAATTTAAAGTTAATATCAGTTTAATTTTTTTATAAGCTTATGTTATTTATCAACCGGTACAGCTATTTTCGGTTAGTACGACCAAAAAGGGGCTAGTACCTATTGATACAGCCAGTGCAAATCAAAATCAAAATCGAAATGAAACCAACTGTTAACAGTACTGTTATACTTCAAAACCTATATGTATCGACCAGTACAATCGATTCCAGTATGAAATCGATAACCTTGATATAGACACTTACATTTCTTTATAATTAAAATTGAAACTAAAAGTAAAGTCTGGTTTTTTCTAATTACTTTATCATTCATAAAAATGACTTTTATAATTTATAGATGAATTTTATACATGTTAACAACGATAATCAATATATTAAAAATAATAGAAAAGATATATAGAAACTAAACTCAAAAGCAAAACACCTACTTTTTGCTATCTTATTTTTTTAAAAGAAAAATCTACTTTTACCCTTTGTACTTTGGCCCACGTGACATTTAACCTCTGTATTTTTTTTGTGACACTTAACTTTTTATATTTTGACTATTAAGACAAAAGAAGACAACAACGTTAGATTTTTACTCAGCTGATAGTCTTATACAAAAATACCATCATTTTTTTGTTTGTAGCCTTCTGGCAACATGGCCAAGCGGTAAGGCTGGGGACTGCAAATCCTTTATTCTCTAGTTCAAATTCGAGTATTGCCTGATCAATAAAAAACTCGAAATCCTAATGTTTAGGATTCAAGGAAAAACTAGGGTAATAGAAGGAAATACAGTAAATCTTGATATAGTAGCCCTTCCCCTACTAATGGAGTGGTTACTGAGGGAGTCCTAAATTAGATTGGATAATCGGAGTGTCTAATTAATTAATGAATGGTTGTAGAAAGGTTGAAAGATACTTTGTATACAGACCGACGAAAGTCTCTTAGTGATCAAACATCCAAATCTTTTCTTCTATTTTTTTTCATCTCAAGTTGAAACCCTAACGTTAAAAAATTTTAAATTCTATCAATTTTAATAAATAAATCAAAACATAATTCAATCAAACCCAAAATAAAAATAACCCATTATCTAAAATTTTAAATATCATTTATGAATTTTATAATCTAATTATTTTATCATAAATTTTAAAATATTTTGTATAGATATAAAAATTTAAAAAGATAAAAAAAAAAAAAAAAACTCAATCTTTCTATTAAATATTTTGTATAGATGACGTGGGGTATGGCGAAGTGATCGAGGGATTAGAGGAAGAGGTAGGAGGTGATGGTGGCGGTGGTGGTGGCGGTGAGATATCACCAGAAGTTTGTAGAATTGCAGAAAGTAAACGTGAACTCATATTTCTTTAAATGATTAGCACTACTATATTCCCTACGATCCCATGTCAATTTTAGAAAATTCTATACATTCAAATCTCCTATTGTTCCACAAAACTATCAAGATTCAAGCCTTTAATACAAAGAAAACTCCAAAGAACTGGCAACAGCAACCCCTGGAAATCAACAGAGAATGTTTCAACAAGTCAGGTTCAGGCAAATAAATAAATAAATAAAAACAATCAATTAATCTCCCTCCCTGGGATCACCTAGATTACGTACTCTTAAGAACCTCTAAAAAAACCCAAACTTCACGAGAAATGAGGAAAACCCAATGCTTAAAATCCTTTAAAAGGCAAAACCCAAATTATAGAACTTCAAAATTTACATCAATAGACTGAGTTTTTATACCTATATACTAAATATTTTAAAATTTTAAAATTAAAGTTTAAACTTAAAGAAAAATAAAAATATTTAATTTAAAATTAAAAAGAGAAAAAAAAATTTTCATCAATTTCAATAATATAATAATAATTTCACACTAATATTTACTAGAATTAGATTGTCATAAATAATTTAAAAATACAAAAAATATAAATATCACAGTATAAAATTATATGTTAAAACTTTAAAACACAAGAAAAAAAAAAGTTTTTAGTATTATTATTATTGCTTTCAGTTTGGCTTTCCTTGATTTTGACACTTCTATTGGAGCATGACAGTTACCCTTATGTTAGCTTCCATTGCTCTATAGGTACTTCTTTATTTTTTATTATTATTATTATTTATTTTTTTTTTTTTAAATTTTGCTTTCCACTTTCGTTTCTTTCTTTAAAAGAACAATCTACGTATCTCTTGGAAAGTGCAATGGCGGTTGCCTTGGCAGAAGTTCAGGACTCTTTGTATTGTAGTAAAAATATTTTTTTTTAATTTTTATATTATATTATTAAATTTTAATTTTTATAAATATAATTAATAATATTAATAAAATATTTAAATATTAATAAAATATTTACGTTAAAAAATTTTAAATTTTTTATAAAAATAATTGAGGTTTAAAGTTTGATTTGAATTTTTTATATAAAATTTAAAATTTACGTCACATATTTTATGAATAATTTGATAATATAAAAATTAAAATATTTTTTTCAATGTAATATAAAAACTATTAGTAAGCTTTTACTATATGGTTAGTAAATGATAACATTGCAAAATAAAATACAATGGTACTCACAAAATAAACGGAGACGAATTATTTGCCAGCCTCCAGCTTCAAATGACAATCCTGACACTTCTACATTAATACTACAAGATGGAGATTTCCCCAACTATTTGAACAAGTTTCGAGCAATCATAAAAGTTTCGTTCTCAACAGATGTTCCGGTTAGAAAGAGTTGTTCATCAGGACTAAATGCAATGTTTGTTTGGGAATAGTGACTTTGGAGATCATCAAACACATTAAGTTGGGCTTTAATTTGGTGTAAATCCCAAACATGACATATAATGCATAATTTATAACAAATATCAAGATTCTACAACATTTTTCTTGGGGTTTTGGTTTAGGGGAGAAGGGATTTCATCATTGGTCTAAATATTCTATGCTAATTACCTTGACTGAACCATCAAAACTTCTGGACGACAAAGTTCTTCCATCACTAGAAAACTTGAGCCCATTGCTATCATCGGAATAACTTTTATCAGAATTATAGTCAAAGCAGAACTTAGCATTAAGTGTATTTATTGTATGAATCAATTTCTTTTTTTTTTTTTAGATTCTTCCTGAAAATGCATATTCATGGGTTCTGACATTTTTTTCAATTTCATGTCTTCTATTACACATGTCAATCTATCTTGGTTTTAAACTCTTTTCCAATCTCCTTCTCAACTTTAGTCATGACCATGTAAAAATAACTATGTTTTGATAATTAAATGTTTGCACTCAACTTCAGTAACTCTACAAACAATTATATTTTGATCATGTATATATCTATGCTATCTTATTAAATTGCCTACCTTAAACATTTACACTTAATGTTTTTATTAGTACCAACCAGACAATCACTAAAAAAATTATCACGAAAACGCACGAAATTATACTTATCAAATTTGACCTGAATTTGAAAATCAAATTAACTTATTCAAATCTGAATCCATCTTAACCAGATTTGATCAGAAAAAGTCAATGATAAAAATCGATCAACTTGTATCCAAAAATAACCCGAACTCGAATGACTCGAATCTAGAATAACTTGAACTCTAAATGTCTTGAACCCGAATTAACTCGAACAATTAACTTGAAATGACATGAACCCAAAATGACTAAATCCAATAAACTTGAATGTTAAACCTAATAGACTCGAAATTGATTAACTTAAGTTTTAAACTCGATTGACTCAAACCTAAAACGACTCGAATCCAGATTGACTCAAACCTGATTAACTCGAGTGTTAAACCCGATTGACTTAAGCCGAAAATGACCTAAAATCGAAATGACCAAAACCCAATTAATTCGAGTGTTAAACTCGGTTGACCCAAACTCGAAATGACTCGAATATGAAATAATCCGAATATAAATGACCTGAAATTGAGATGACCTAAACCAAAAAAACCTAAAAATTTAAAAAATCAAAATGATCCAACCCAAATTAACTTAATCCAAAATTAACTCTACCTGCCTAATTGACAGGTCTACATGAGATACAAACTAATGAATAATTGTAGTAATACTAGTTTATTAAGCGTAGAAGTTCGTAATTTTATTTTTTATTTCCAACATATTAAATTAAGATATTAATATATATTGTAACTTTGAACTTTGCACACTCATTAACAAAATACTTTTATTTATATATATATATATATATATCTATACACTAAAAGCAGTTAAAAATGTTATTTATAAAAATTATAATTAATACATTCTTTTATTTATTTTTTTCTCACTTTATAATTTAAAATTAAAGACAATAACGTACTACAATGTATTAAATAAAACTGCCTTAAGCCAGAAAAACTAAAAATATATATGTTTTCTCTTTTGAAAAGAGAATAATAAGAAATTTATGAACATCTAATTTGATGACAAACTTGAGTATATTAAAAAATTAAAATTTGAAATTTACTAGATTTTCAAAAAATATTACTTTAACCTATAACTATTAACTATATCTAATAACTAAATTATTACACATTTAAGTTTACATTTCATATTTTAATAAAATTAAAATATCTATATTATTATACTATTATAAAACTTTTGGTTAAACTTAGTGTCATAGAGTTAAGTGACATTAACGTAATTGAAAAATGACAAAATAAATCAAAGCTTTTTTATATTAAATAATAATATTATAAGGATATTTATGCCTTTTAATTATTTTCTATAGTATATTTTAAAAAATCTTTCTTTTTAAATTTTTTAAAAATAAAATCACTATTTTTTTAAACACCGTTAACTATTTATTATTATTATTATTATATTCGTGTTTTCCCAAGCATAGTAAGATGCTAATGCTAAGTCACAGTCTTTCTTGCATTTCGATTCCGTTGCGGTGATGGAAAGTGAGATGAAGAACAACAAATCAAAAGATAAGCTAATTCTCGGCAAACTTGTCGTTTCTTTTCTACTTTCATGATGATGTAACCTTGGTTCTTTTGTCCATACTTTGAACTTCAGTATTTGGCAAGCGTTTACTTCCATCAAGTGCCTTATCTTTGATCGGTTTAACTTCCAGTTCTTCTACTTTGGGAACTAAAAGGTCGTGCAGGGTCCACTACTCCACTGTAGCCCCAACCACAATGAAACGCTCAAATTTGAGAATTGATGTAAATGCAAGTCTCAGTCAATTGATAAATAGACTGACGATGAAGTTATTTGGATCAGGGACATAGCTAACACAAAGTGATATAGCAGTCGTTGTTTTGCAGCTTTGGCTCTTTGAGATCTGCATACTGGTATCCATGTAAGAGAAATAGGAATAGAGGGAAACAATTGGTATTTCAGATAAATTAGGATAGAAAATTATTTGCATCATAGCCTCTGAAACCCATATTCTGCATCTCTACTCTTGACTCTGTTGGTTTTACAGGAGATGGGAAGATTGAAAGTTGGATCTTTGATGAAATAAAGCTGAAAATGACTATTTGAAGGATTGAAGAGCACAGTTCTCTTTTCTGAAACAAGTTATATAGAAGCTGAAGACTCCATTAGAGCAGGAACCTTCAAACTTTGTTAGGGGGTCTAAACTAATATTTGATTCTCTGTGTCTGCACTTTGGCCATTGTTGTGTAATGTAGATAGCGGAGGCCCCTTTCCATGGCATATACCTGTTGTGTCATTGCTCATTGGTTAGTGTTACTTATCTTCTAAACAAAATTAAAGTTCAATTACCTTAAGGAAAAAATGCAAGGAAATAGAAGCTTATGGTCTATAATCAAACTCTATAATTTTAATCAGCATTCTCTATCTATAGATCTACCAAAAATGTACATTGATCTTATTCTCAAAGGACATTCCAAAAACATCTAGCAAAAAAAATAGGTCTTAAATGAGTTTTCCTTTATCTAAAAGAAAAAAAAATTCATGTGATGTAGCAATGATTACATTTACAGTCATTTGGAAACAAATCTTGTGCAAAAAGACCTTTCCAACGCGTTCTCCCTATCGTCCGGACATAAGGTTGACAAGAGCTTGATTTTCGTAGAAAGAACCAACATCCCAATCCTCTGTTGAGGATGAAAGTGTCATTAAGGCAACCACTATAGATCTCATGCTCGGTCGTAGCTGAGGATTTTCTTGTGTACATGCTTTGGCAAGCTGAGCCATCTGCAATAATAAAAAAAACAGCCACCAGCCGACCATAGCTTTTATCAAATTGAAAATCATGAAAAGTAAAATCATAGCAATATTATTTCCCAGGAACTGCTCTCTCACCTTGAACACAGAGTCTAGAGGGTAATTATCTCCAAGTCTAGAATCTATGAGTTTGCTAAGTGCTTCTTTAGGATCAGGCTCATTAAGAGCATCCTCAAACTGCAGAAGGACAAAAAGGTGCTTAATTTATGTTACTTCTTTGCTTAGGCTCTTATGAGTACTTCTCCCACAGTGGGCTGAAAGTGCGATTAAAACTGATTTGCCAAATGAATTACTCAAAATATCGTGTAATAGCATTTTAATTTTGCCTGTTCTTACTCAAACCGCATTCCAATTTCAACAACAATAATATATGTGGGAATCAGCCCATCTGTTGGCACTTCTCATTAATTGGAGTAGAGGGATTCGAAAGAATACTAACTAGGGCAACAAGACCCTTTGATTCGGCAAGAGAGCCATTTGCCGCCTTGACAATAGCCTCTTTAGCAGAAATAAGCTCATAGAGCACAACTCCGAAGGCATAGACATCTACTTTAGGAGAAACATCACCATATTGCGCATATCTGCATACCAACATGAACAAAGTTAGTCCATTTTTACATGAATACCAACTTTTGACAAAACTCCTGAGATGAGCACACACATGACTAAAGTTAGTCTATATACTTGTAAGTTTCCCACTTCCCTCACCAATAATATAGAGTTCCCGTCATCATGTGAGACCTCTAATAATTTTTCTCAAAAGTGATAACCTGGTCGAATTTGTAGGCTTTTTTCATTCCAATGATGCTTATGGCACCCGGTAAAATTTTAGAGGTTTTCATGCCAAACAATTTAACTGATTGCTAGTTTATGTTCACAATCAGTTAAACCATTTTGGATTTCCTTTCAAGAACTGAATTTAAATATGAACTTAATTTCAGGTAAAAGCATAAATATATTTTTTGGGCAAACTATGATATTGTATATTTCAGTTTCTATAACTAATTCTGTTTGGTTTAATTTAGAAAATTATGAATTATATTATCCAAAACAAACCCTGCACATACTATCTGATGCTCCTCCAATCAAAAATTCATTCACTGGGGTCAATTTACAAGATATACAGTCCTTAAGAGCAGCTAACATTAAATTAGACAAACAAAAACTTGTAGGAACTCAACAGATGTCTACTTAAGATGCCAGCATAGACATATCATGCTAATTACTAATTTGTCCATGGGATCATTGGCCTCTTTAGTCATAAATCTAATGACAGTTAGTAACTTATGTTTGCTCCTTGATAACAATAGTTAATGTGTTACAAATTGGTTTGAATTAATAAGAACAAATTAATCTTACTCTGGTGGCATGTATCCAAATGTCCCAACAAGACGTGTAGGTAGTGATGTGCTTCCTACTTCTGTCAGT
The DNA here is from genome assembly GCA_038382065.1 of Adansonia grandidieri. Lineage (NCBI taxonomy): Eukaryota > Viridiplantae > Streptophyta > Magnoliopsida > Malvales > Malvaceae > Adansonia > Adansonia grandidieri. Next base: position 6,128,961 of record JBBYHK010000020.1, on the reverse strand, counting down.
TTTGTTAATCCAAAATCTGCAACCTGCATTATATGTTAAAAGTGATTCAATTTAATGATGACAAGAAGTTTTCAAACAGTCCACCTGATAAGAGATCAGGAAAAAATAACCTTTGCACGGAATTTTTTGTCTATCAATATATTAGCTGATTTAATGTCACGGTGAATGTAAACAGGGACAGTATGCTCATGGATATATTCAAGACCTCTGGCTGAGTCAAGGGCAATTTGCACCCGAGCAGACCAAGGAAGTGGTTCCCTGCCTGGAAATAAACAATTGAAATCCGTTAGTGCTGCTCTGAATCAATACCAGTAGCAGTAATTTCCTCATAAGAAATCTCACTTGAGCCACGCAAATGCTGGCTTAGATTGCCATTCTCAATGAATTCATAAACTAGGAAAAGAGAGCCTTCAACACAGTATCCGATTAAACGCACCTGCATTGGACGTCCATATTAATATTCAATTTGAAGATAAATAACCAAATAAGAAATTTAGAAGGTCATAACTGCAATCGGATGTTTAAGAAGGACAAAAACTTAAAAATTAAAAAGGAATGGTCACTGATTGAAACAGCTAAACTACTTCATAAGTTGTGCACTACCACAACTGCAATCAAACGTAGAGTCGACTCACCAAGAATCTACTTCTGCATTATACCTTAAACAACCTTTTTAGTTATCTGTATTATATTGCTTAAATTAAAGGAAAATAGGGTGATGGAAAGTAATGCATGGACTCTGTGATAGGTGGATATAGACCGTTTCTCTGACTCAGTGTACTACAGAGAACATAAACTTGGTGTTTGGCAGTTGGCCTACGGTGCCACAGCCAGAATATTAATAAAATGGTATCCGGTTTCACAGATAGAATCATAGAAACAACATTTAAGAAATAATTTCAGTTGGCCATCAACTCACAGAATCCGAACACAATTGCATTGAATACATCTTTCCAAGCATGAGAAAAAAGCAGGTGCATTACCAGGTTCAGGTGATGAACATGTGTCAAAACCTTTAATTCAGCTAGAAATTCTTTGGATGCCTGCATATCCATCTTCTTGATTGCAGCTTCCTGCACAGTGAGTGATAAAATACGTAAGTGACATATGGAACTGACAAGACGGGCAATGGTTCATTGATGCAGATGCAGGTACATTTAGCCGTAAAAAAAAAAAAAACATTAATAAGACTAAACTGTAAATTAAAAAAAATGCTTGTGCACATAGTTATTTATAATATTCTTTTAAATGCAAGAAACAGAACAGCAGTGTTTTCTCTAAATATAGGCCACATCATATTCGTGTATCTGGACCACCATTTTACCTGCAAATAAAGCAAGAACCTATAGTTAAAGAAGCCATTTCATATTTGATTCTTTTATGCACTTTCCTTGTCTAGTTTAGATGCTCAGCTTTACTCACATCCACTTCAAAGTAAGTTCCAAAATGTGGTCAAAAGTGCAAGCAAAATTAGGAAGGCAAATGAACATCCACGAAACCAAGTGACATTATGAATTTCAATCCTCTTAAATTCTAAAATATGGACAGAAAAAGGTTTTCCTTTCCCTTAATAATATTATGTTAATTTTGAATAAATCTGTGGATCTCTTCTCCAATCCCAAATTTTTCTCCCCTGATCACACAGTTCTGGTGGGCAACCTAGTTGTTTTCCATTAACGTGCCAGCTTTTGAGGCAGTCTCTAAAACTTAACCAAGTTTCAAGAAGTACAGTTAATTAGACCCAGCAATTTGGACATGATACGAAAATATGACACTGACACATCGCGTTTAGTTAACATGAAAACAGTATAACAAATGTGACATGACATGCCTAAATACATTTTTAACATTATTTTATTGCGTCTATGTTTACACATTCGCAAAAAAAAAAAGTATATAACTACGAACTAACCTCGCCTCTCAGATTTGCATAGTAAACAGCCCCAAAGCCACCTTCACCAATCTTGTTAGCCATACTGAAATTATCAGTTGCCTGGGCAAGTTCTTCATATGTGAACTCAACTGATTTGTCTACAGTAATGCCAGTAAGTCCTGGAGAAGCAGCAACGGTCGCGGTTGATTCTGCTGCCTTACTTCCAAAAACTAAACATATCCCACAAAAAAAAGAAACATAGAGGAGAAAAGACAGAAAGAGAAGGGACCAATCAGAATTGAGATAATTGTCATCAAGGTTTACTAGAAAAATATAGTGATTTAGTTCAAAACAAATAAATAGATGAAAGACAAAATGTAGAGATAATGTTAAAGCATGTATTCAAGAACAGAAGAGATGATAGCCTAGGCTCTCAGAGAGGATGTAAAGTGCAAATTCTTCAACAGAGAACTTTAGGATATTAGAAAGAAGATTAAAAGCATGTTTTATAACTCTACGTTCAGGAACAAAAGGCAGCACATGCACTGGCTTTGCTAAGTAATCACCAATTTGAACTGGGTTTCAGAGGTTCAACTGGCAACACAGTCTAAAAATACTTGTAAAAAGCACTAAATTCTTGAAAGTCTTTAGTTCATTAAAACACCAAAAACAAACAAAAAGGGAAAGGGGAGAGAGAAGCAGGGGTTTACCATTCCCAGCTTGAGCTGATAAATCATGGGAGACTGTCGAAAGCAATGTTGTTCCCTTGACCTTCTTCTTTCGGAAAAATCCAACATATATACCAAATGCCAGCAACAGCAACACCACTATGGCTGCTATACATATCCCAGCGATAATTCCACCTGAAATGCCTGCTTACATAAAGGCAAGATATAAGCTCAAAGTATAATAAAATTTCCAGTTAATCAGCATCTCGATATCATAATCATCACAAAAGCAACATGCAAAGAAGGCCAAACCACCTTTGCTGCAAAACAGAAAAAAAGAAGAAACACATTTAGAAATTTTAATGGTTCAAAGTTTAATGCATTAGACGATTTTCAAAGTTTAAATTCGTATTAGCTACCTTGATTTGAGGGGACGAAAACTATTATCAGCATCTGCAAATTAAAAAAAAAAAAAACCCTTTAGTGAGGCAAATTATCTGTTGTTCATGACACTCAGGATTTGCAACCATACTGCTACACCCTTGGTGTTTAAATATCAACAAACTTAACCATATTGTATGAATCCCATGGGTATCTGAAGAACAACCTAGAAACGAAATTATTTAGAGTATTTGACAACATTTTAATGCTTCAATATACCCCAAAATTACCTGAATGATTGTTAAACGCAAAATACAGTGAGCAACATGAATGGGTATATTTAGATGATAGTGAAAACAAATGTTGACATCATTTACAATATGCATTAAACTCCCCATCAGTGTATGAAGTAACCTAACAATTACCAACTTGGTACGGAAAAAATCATTATTGCAGCTAAACTTTTATTTTGATCAGCTCAACTCCCAGAGAGTGAATCTTTCAAGATCATCGACGTTAGCTAGCCTATGATCAAGATAACAAAGACATACTGCCTAAGCTGAATTTCTAATATCTATCCCCAAGGCAACCACTCAACGGTTGGAAATTGAAACTTCTAATTTGAAGGTTAGGAGAGGCATTAGGTTTTATGAAATGAGAGAAGAATCCCATTCATAGCCCAAGTACAATGAAGTCTCGTGTATGATGGACGAACAGATTCCTCCAACACATTAGTGGGCATAAACAGTGTTACTTTCTTATAGTACTTGAGAATAATAATCATCTTGAGTTCCAAGCTGGACATAGACACTAAAATCAAATTTAATATTAAATTGGTTGCTCAAATAATCATCTATATTCCTTTGTTTTTTATTTTTTTGCCCGGAAATGATAATCCTACAACAAAATTATCCCATTTTTTGGTACATGAAATTAATCAGTTATCCTAATTTCACTTAATTATAAATTAAAGAAAACACAAAATGAAAAAAAATGTTAAAGATATCACCTCTGCCCGGAATATACACCAAGCCTGTCCCTGAACTGAAATCCACCCCGGGGTTGTATCTCTGCACCAACCCCGATAAATCCGATGACAAATTTGACTGAGTCAACACCGTATTCAAAGACTCCCCAGGTCGGAGCGGGTACGTAATAAACAACCCGTAATCCTTGGAAATATCAGCATCCCCACACGAGCAATTAACCACCACATTAACCGATCCAGTGTCCGGTATATTGGTCGGTGGGTAGCTATTAAACCTCTCCAGCCATTCAACCGTCGTCAAATTCGAATAATAGTCGTTCGCGATCTTGTCGTAGGTGTCGCGCGGCCGAACCGAGTAGTTGAACACGTGGCCGAGGAATTCGCCATTGATGCAATCGCACGGGAAAGGGATGTTGAGCCTACTGAAAGCTTCGACACTGTCTTTGTTCGCGACTTGTTTGTTGTATTTGAGGATAGGGTCGAAATTAATCGTCGAGAAAGGCACAAGGCTCGACTGAAGAACCTCGGATATGAAGGTCAAGTTTGCTCCTTGCCAAACGTAGTACGACGCCAAGGCTACTTCGCAGCCTCTGCTGCATCTTGATTCCACTGAAATTGACGAAATTGAGATAAAAAGTAACAAAACTGAGATTAATTTCAGCATTTTTTTGGAAATTAAAAAACTCAAGATTGGGATGTTGAGGGGTTTTTAAAGAATCGGAGACGGAGGGAGATTTGCAGCGGTTGACCGGCGCTGTTTGAAATTTTTAAAAAAACGAACGTGGAGTACGTGGCAGATGATTAGTGGGACAATTTTGGCTCTTATTTTATTAACGTTTTTGATCGAAGTAATTAGTTGTCGTCTTGGTTGGAGTTGAGTTTGTCGTACCAACCAATAATGGCTTCCCTCGTTTTTTTTTTTTTCTTTGGAGATGTGGGCCACACTCTCGGGATCAAGTGCACGTACGCGCTTCTCAAGAGGTTGAAATTTGAATTGAAGGCGGCCAGTGCGCGGCACCCGCTTCCGCTGACTCGGTCCACCTTGCTATTAATTTTCTTTAAATGTGTAGACATTTTTTCTAACCTGTAGTAGTTTTTTTGGGTAAAGTTCACCTGGTCCTGGTCTTACCACATCACCTTTTTCTGTTTTTAAATTAAATTCTAAAAAATTGCTCAACTGCATTATAGTTTCATTAAATATATAATTTCAATTACTAACTCTATTAAAAAATAATAACATAATACCAACGTCCAATCAAATTATAACACGTGAAAAAAATAATTTTTTAAAATTTTAAAAAATTAGTTGAATTTTTTAAAAAGTTTTTAAATTTTTTATAAAATTTTGAACTTTTTTAAAAAATTTATTTTTTTTCCAAAAATTTATAAAACTTTTCAAAATTTTTATTTCATAATGATATAATTTTTTTTCATGTGTTAAGATCTCATTACATGTTAATGTCACATCATTTTTGGAGTTAGTGATTGGGGTTATGTATTTAATAAAATCATAATATTACTATCTATTTGTATAATTTTATTTAAATATTTAATTAAAAAAATAATATAACACAAGGATTATTAGTGCATTTAACCTTATTATTATTATTATTATTATTATTATTTTACAAAACAAGAGCAATCAAATTTTGAACATAAACCTTGCGCTTGGGGCGTAAGCTAGCTTTAGGACCTTAGACCTTGGGATTGAGTGTTGGGATTATACTCTTAAATTGCACCAGTCAAAGGTATTTCGCTCAAAAGTAGGGATCGGAACGGATTACAGAGTCCCTCAACTTTGATAAGAACAGGTGAGTTCGAAGGATTTTGCCTTCTTCAAGTTTCAGAATATAAAAAAATAATATATATATATATATATATGTCATTAGACTTGGTTAAGGTTTAAAAGTTTTAATTTTTTTTAAAGATTTAGATTAGATCAACTTAAATTATATTGTTTATTATCTTATTAAAAATAATTTTAATAATTAAATTTAAATAAAAATATTATTTTTATTATTAAATAATAATTTAAAATTTTAAAAAAAAAAAACCCTTATTCAATCCCTAATATATTTAAATTGAATTTATCAAACTAAACGATTAGCTTAATTCGAAGCCTATCATTACTTTTAAATAAATGTAGCAATGTGGACAAGTTAACTCACGTTTGATACGAGGGTAACATACCAGGTCACTTTGAAAGGATCTATTTGGTAGTATCTTTAATTAAAAAAAAATCCAAATACATATATTTGATTAATTCTAGAGTTGTAAGTTTGCAATAATTTGGTTGTTTCGTAAATTACTGGTTCTAATAAGCTGTCATTTTGAAAGATATTAGGGTGCTTTATATATTTATATATATTACACTATTACTTATTTTATTTTCTATTCCTTTCACCAGCTGGACATTTGACATGTATATGAAATTCAAGGTTGATGTAGCCGATTCTATCGAAGGCTTTATCTTTTCTTTCTTTTTTTTTTTTTTTAATCTTTAATAGTAAATTCCATTTTATCATTAAAACATGATATAAAATAGATAAAAAAATAACATAAATACGATATAAATATAAAAATATATTAAAATTTGTATAGCATAAATGACTTACGTATCAAAAATTTATATAAATATATAATAAGTAAAATATAAATATTACACATAAAAATATATAAATATAATATTAATACATGAATTAAAATAGTTAAATAATCCGTGGGCGTCATCCTCGTTGTAATATTCGCAGCAGTTGGGAGATTTCCATGGCATAATCTCCGTCCAAAAAGATTAACTTTATCCTTATCTTAGACACCCTTGAATTATATATATATATATATATATATCTTTCACCATCTTTAATTATCACTATGAATTGATACATAAATAAAATTTAATTCATTTTCTTTATTGTTAATATAATTTGCTATCTTCATCTTTAATACTCTGAAAATCAATATAGAATTTGATAACATAATTTCTAATTTTGGAACGATATTTGAAGAATAACACTAATTAATTCCGGCGATTAAGGTTTAGATTCTTATAATCACAAATACCAAAAATAATATATCTATAATGCAATGCAAGATCAGTTGCTATTAAGTATATAACACTCAAGACTTTTATATTTAATGCTATATATTTTGCATATAACATTGAAATTAACTTAATTTAAGACATATAATTATAATAATCTTATTGCTGATAAAATTACCTGTATATGAAGCCTATAGTATCCTTCATAGAGTAATTACATTAATAAATAACATATATTTTAGATTTTTTTTTTTAGGATCTTTATTCACTTAATTGGTGTCTGTAGATACAGATTAAATATTATTAATTTACCTTCTTAAGAAAAGGTTTTTTTGTATTTTAATATGTTACTTTTACAGTTTACTATATTAAAAAGATAATATATTAATGATAATTTTTTTTAATATATCACTTTAACTAGTGATCAGTGACACAAATTAATATTTTTTAATTAAAATTAACAAAAAAAATTATTTAACTTAATAATTAATATTTATTACGTGAAAGCTCATTTGTATTCTTACTACACACCGCTGATAATACTCTTAACATAATATAAGAAATATTTCAAAAGCAGTTGTTATATTCTGCAAAAAGGGTCAGAACTTTACACTTTTAAAAGGTAAGAAATAGAGGAAAAAAATTAATTTTCATCGAATATGGATTCCAATCATCGCAGTCCTAGGAAAAGGAGCTCTTTGTCGTGGGTGGGTGTGGCTTTTGCCACGTGGTCACTATATATCGCGAGTATGGTTTTTTCCGTACCGAGGTAAGTGGGTATAACTTTTGACAAATACGATTCGGCATGTAACTGACGGTGGCTCCTCGACGTGATTCAGGTTGAGTTTGACGCATTTTGACGGGTTCATCGGTCTTCCTGTCTGCGGCTTCCGAGGGCTATGCCTCATGGCGGTGGCTTAACTTTTGACGCGCTTTTTGCTTCTTTCTGTTGGCTGCTGCAATCGGTCCAATCATATTCAAGATTTGAATAAAAAAACGTCTAATAATAAAATAACGAAGATGATTAGCCAAAAGCCCAAAAAACTTTATATTTAATATTATAAAATTTAATTAAAAATTAAATTACCTATATTTGTTATGAGATCCTTAGTTAATAATTAATTGATACCAATTTGTTCGAAGAATTGATATGAAAATAAAATAAAAAAAAAAACTTATATATTAAGAAATTATCTTAGTATTTTGTTTTTTAAAAAAATGAAAAAAATAACTATTTTTCCATTAAAAAATATAATTTTGTCATCATCATATAAGTAAATTATAAATAAATTAAATTTTATATGTGATAGGTAATTCCACCTCATATAGTTTTATCCACTTGTACGCCACATCATATAATTTTATACGCATGGACACTAACATACATGGGTGAATTAATTGAATCGTTAACCATGTTAGTATATATTTTTTTCAAATGAAATTATAATTTAAGGATAGAAAAACTTCATATATATTAAAATTTAAATTTTAAACCATTATAAGTTAGATGTTAGAATGACTAAATAAATTAATTAGATTAAGCTTCGAGTTTAAAAAACAAAATTCAAATCATTTGACTAAAGATAATATGTAAAGGCCTTAATTGACACCAACAAAAGAGTGAGGTTAAACATGAAATTTTTTGTTTTGATCAAGGACTTATTTTATGATTATGTTTTAATTAAAATAATGGTTTAACGATTCAATTGAGTGTCAGTAAAAATAAGAGTTTATTTAAATTTTTTTTAAAAATTATAGTGACCTTTTTATTATTTTAGTCAAGATATATAATATATGATAATATATATGAATTATCATTTTTTTCTTATTGTTTTCATAGCTTTTAAATTTTATGAAATTAAAATATTATAACATATTTTTTTATTTATTCTATATTAATTCTAGTAATCAATACTCTAATCCCCGTTGATGATATTTTAAAAATCTATTGGTATTTGTTGTCACATATTTTATACGTGAACACTCGTTGTTTTATTTATTATAAAAATATAGTTATATATTTTACAAATAATTAAAATTAATGAATGTATAATCATGTAAAATTTGTTTAATATTCAAATTTATAAATTTATTATTTTTAATTTCTTATAAAATTAAAATTAATTAAAATAAAAAAGTAAAAATAAATTTTTATTTTTTGTTAAATAAATTCATTTACATTTTAAGGTTAATGAAAATTTTAAATTATGGAAATAAAGTAATTTAATGTAAAATTTAACTCTTTTTTATCAAATAAATATATATAAAGAAAGACTTTTAATGAAATTAAAATTCTTACTTATAAATCAGATAAATCTTATTAATAATAAAAATATTTATAATGATAATTTAAAAATATGGTAAATTCCTAACATTCATGCTTTTATATATACTCTTTTTTGTCTTCATTTATTGTATTAGATAAGTATTACATCGATATTCAATATAATGTGTTTCTTATGTATCAAATTCTGTTTAGAGATATGGGTCATGCTAAGATTAGTTAATACTTTTAAAGCTTCTTTAAGATCTGATCTCACTTATTTATTTAAAATATATTTAAACTCATTCAATTTAAATTTATTATTAAAGTATTAAAATATATTAAAATTAAAATTAAATAAAAATATGTATATAATAATAAATTTTTATCATAAATGAGCCTTAAGCTCAAGGGTAAAAAATTTTGTTTAAGACTTGAATTCACATGCAACTTGTGAACTTCTCTAATTCTATCCCCATTTGATTTTGATGATTCTCTTTTTAAAAAAATTGTAGTTATTTCATATTAAATTAAAAATTGAAGCTTCATTATTTTTAATACTAAAAGAATAAAAAAAAAACATGAAATGTAATTTTAAAATATAAAAATATGGGTATTGGGTGTATAAAAAGTAAAAATAATTTTGAGACATGAAAGAAATAAGCAAACAAAATCAAAATGGGACAAAAAGTGCAGCTTTCGGTATACGAAATTTATTTGAGTTGAAAAAGTTGTTTGCTAATTTTTATTAGAGGTGTTCATGGATCAAGTTGAGTCATGTTAAGTTTAAGTATAGTATTAACAATAAATATATTTGCTCAAGTTAGGTCTGACCTGAAATATGAGTCTTAAAGTTTGCTCAAACCCGCATATATTTATAAATAGATAGTCCAAGTCTGTTTAGGCTTGCTTATATTATTTTTTTTAGAATTTATTTTTTAAAATTTAATCTTTATTAATTTCATTATTTTCTTTTATATTTCAAAATATAAATAATTTAACCTAGTTTTTAATATTTACACTATAATATTAAGTATATATTTTTATATGATAAAAATCACATAATATATAAAATATAAAATTAATAAATATTATATAATAGTAAAATGGGTCAAGCTAGGCTCAAGCCTTGAAAATTGGAGCCAAAGCCCAGCCAGTTTTTTAATTGAGCCTTATTTTTTTGCTCATGCCCATTTTCGAGGCTAATATTTTTGTTCAAACTCTCCGAAATATCGAACAAGTCATCAAGCTTAGGTAGCTGACCTAACTCTTGAACAAGTTTAATTTTCACTATCAATTTAATATATTTGTGTTAGTAATGAGAAAAAATAATTTATAATTATGGACTAAGGAATTTAATCTTAAATGTTAAATCTAATGTAAATTTAACTTACTAAAAGTGATTCGAGAAAATTGGGTTAAATTAATCAATTAAGAGATTTGAGTGGTTGAATTAACTTCAACCCAAAATAGGCACGACATCTTTGGGCTAATAGAGTTTGCATCCCTACTATATCTAATAGGAGTGATTGAGTTTAGTGGTACTCTCACTCATTAAACTTAAACGAGTTTATATTTTTTTATAAAAAGATAAAAACTACCCACTAATTAAAGTTTTTTTAAAAAATAAATTTTTATTCACATTTTTTTAACCACCCATGTCATGGTTTTGCATAATGTTGTTAAAATAAAGTTTATATTTTACCCACTTAACCTAAGTTAATTTCTGAGGGCTAAGCGATTAAAAAAAGTCCTTAAATTTTATAACTTTACCTACGGAATTGATATAGGTTTATTATATTTAAGTAAGCCACTATCTTTTAATTGATATTCAAATAAGCTCTTATACAAATAAATGATTAATTAAAAGGTTTGCTTAAATACAAATTAAAAGTTGAAGGTTTATTTGAGTGTAAATTAAAGATTATAAGACTTATTTAATGTAATGAAATTATAAGACAGACTTGGATAAAGTTATAAAGTTCAAGAATTCTTTTATTATTTTAGCCATTTCTTAGAAAAAAATCCAGCCTAATGGGAAGATATGAATGCAATTATATACTTAGATTTAAGTCTAGCTTTCTACGTTGCTTTTTGATATATCTTTAATTAATATAAACAAATCATGATTTTCGCATTTAATAAATGAATCTTATAATAATCAATGTATTAGAAAGTAATGCACAAAATAGTAATGAACTGAATCCTAAACCCACTTGAGAGATATAGCCCTGACGAAAAAACTCAAGCTTGTAATGAGGCACTTAAGAAGGGCTCAACATGGCAAAGTCTCATCACCTAGGAAGCTATTCAACTGAATTCAAGTGTTGTCAAGGAGTATCTATTCTAATTAGAAACCAGACACACGTAAATGCATGTGATAAATACATATTATAGGTAATAATAATATAAAATATATACAAAAGTATAATAAAATATGAATTAATTAATTTGAAATTTAAAATCATAGATAAATAAATAAATAAAAGCAAATAATCATACGTGACTATTAAATTGATTTCCTACTTGCAATGAAATTTCTCGTTTGAGGAAAAAACATATAATCATACATGACATAACAAAGTTTAATTTTTTGTATTGAAAAAGGTAAACAAATTGTAGAAATCTAGTTATAAATTTGCATAAGTCTTCATTAGACCTGCTCAAGGGCCGAGCTACTCGTCTAAGCCTAAAGGTATGTTCGATATTTGAGAGGATTTGAACAAACATGTTAGCCTCGAAAAATGGGCTTGGATAAAAAAAATTAGGCCATATTAAAAAATAGGCCGGGCATTGGGTTTAACTTTTAAAGCCCGAGCCCGACCTATTTTACTATTACATTATATATATTTATTTTATATTTTATGTATTATGTAATTTTTATCATATAAACAATACATATATATAATATTATAGTGTAAACTTTAAAAACTAAGTTAAATTATTTATATTTATAAACTTAATAAAAGAAAATTATTAAATTAATAAAGATAAAATTTTTAAAAAATATAATTTTTTTAAAAATAAATTAAAAAATAATATTTGTGAGCCTAAATGAGCTTGGACTATCTATTTATAAATAATGAGCGGACTTAGGCAAAATTCAAGACCCATATTTCAAATTGGGCCGGGCTTGAACAAACATATTTAATATTAATACTATGCTTAAGCTCGACCCGGCCTATGAGCAAATCTTCGTACATTGTCTTCTTATATCTTCATATTGTTTGAAGAATTGCATATATATTTTTTAAATATCAAATTTGTAATTTCAAGGAATACCCAATATTTTATCCAACTACAATTTTTGGTCTTCTTATCATCAACCTATAGATTTCTTCCTTAGCATGATATTTGTGCCAATAAAATAAGTAAAATATCAAATTAAAATTGAATAGTTGGAAATCAACGGGACCAAAAGTTGATAAAAGAACTATTTTTTTTTTAAATGAGAAAGTTACGATAATAAAAATCCAAATTTTGATTAAAAAAAGGGAAAATAAACGATTAAAAGATGGGTTTTCCAATAAAAAAAAGCAAAAAAAAATCCAAAGTTACGTTGGATTAATGCCGAAGAGAGCAAAGCAGAGACTGGAAATTCGTGCCTTGACTCCTTCATTTCAGAGCATGGATGGTAACTAAAGCAAATTTTAATTAACACAACATGTCGGACATAATCAACAGTTTGACTTTAATTCTTAAAGAACTGCTATAATAGTTAATTGCTTATTCTCTTTTACTACGTTCTTTTTCAAAAGCATCGTCCTATAGTAAATTAGTCGGGGATGAGAAGCGAATGAAAGTATTACTATTATATATATATATATATATATAGATGTGAAAGAGAGATTTACTCGTATAGATATAAAATTAAATTAGTTTTATATATTTTTATAATTTTATATACGATTAATAGATTAACAAAATGATCATTAAATTGAATAATATAATTGTACTTGTTATGCATGTAAATTTTTTAATCGATTCGATATCTTAATCACATCAATCAAAAATAGTGATGTTTTCAATATATATTTAATAGTTAAAAATTTTTATATTGAATATATACTTAAATATTTTTATTTACTCGAAACTTGATTTGTATGATCTATGTGAACAGATGATAAATTATGACGGTCGAATTAAGCAAATATGAATCATATAAAAAATTATGAAAGATATAACCTACTAATTCAATGAAAAAAAAAAGTAGCATATCAAAAAAATTCTCCGGCCATGGAAGATTAAGGAAAACTTTTGAATCAGAGAAAAATAATAAAACATAAATTAAAAAGAAAAAAAAAGAGTAAGTAGTTATGAAAGTTTTTTAAAAATGGGTATTTTTTTAATTACTTGAGTAAATCTTTCGCTCATAAGTTTTGTTTTGTTCAAAAAAAAGTTTTTAAAACATTATTAAATTACTTTTATACTGCATTTTCTTTTATTTATGTTATTACTTTTATTTGATTTTTCTGACATTTTAATAATTGGGTTAGTGTCCAATTAGCTTGTGATATCAGTTTGGACACTTCTTTTATTAATAGTATGAATAAATAATAAAATGTGATTGAATTTAATATCATGGTCAAGTGGCAGCAATTTAATTAAAAAAATAAAAAAAAATAATTACAAATCAAATCCTGATATAATAAGAATTTTATATTTTTCAATTTTTTTAGATTATATATTTTTGAAAAAGATAATCTAATCTCTCAAAGAACTACCCACGTCTCTTAAAAACTATATTTTTTTAAAAAAACTACCCAATTTTTGTTAAGAAAAATATCCATATATAATTTTTTTTCAAAAAAAAAATTTTTTTCACCTACATTGTCGATGTATATGTATCTAGTTTTAATAAAGTGTATATAAAACATTTTCTTTTTTAAAATTGTTCTCTCAATATATATTAATGTGTTAATGATTTTTTTTCCCCGAAATGAGGGATTCTAACATGAAAGTCTTTGCGTATACAAAAACATCGACACGTGCATTTATGATTGAGTTTATTTCTCAAATATTATGTGTAAATGAAGAGTTAGAATTATGTTGAAATCAATTATAATCAAACAATTTTAATGGATGCCATTATTTAATTGAAGAATGAAGTTCACACCCCTTTTTCCCAATTATATAGCTTAATATCCAAATATATTTTAAACTCCACATTAATTAGTCACAAATTATTAATAAAGTCTTGCAAAAAGTTATTGTAAGTAGAGATGTCTATAGATCGAGTCAAACTCAATTTAGAGAGGAAAAAAATTATTTATTCAAGGTTTTTGAATGATTTGTTGGACACGAAAAGCTAATTAAGTTTACTATTTAAAATATTAAACTATTAAAAATTACTTTTATATTAATATTTATATATTTATAATTAAATTTAATTAAATATTTTATTATGTAAATAATAATTCAAAACCAATAACCTAATCTTTGAATAAATCCTACTTGCGAGTGGGATCTACCAAAAAGCGAAAGTTGTATAATAGTTATATATTATCAAAGGGACAAATATTGAATTTATTCAACTCTCACTCAAGTGATTTTGTAGACAAGCACCATATATAAAGTATAAAAAGTAAAAGATGCCTTTCAAATGTAATGGAGTTGATGCCACAACTAATCTTACTACTTGAGAAAATTAATAATCGAAAACCATTCCCAATATTATCATATCAAGCTTTCTTCCTATTAGTCTCTTTAAACCCCCCCCCCTTTCTTTGTCTAATTTTAACCCTTGTATTCGCGTGATGGACCTTTTTATTGGCATAAACAAAATAGTATACAAATTAAAGGTGCCTCGTCATAATGCATTCGGAGGTAAGTTACATTCTAGGTTATTAGAATTTAGCATAAATTTTTATGTAGATTATAAACTCTTAATTTCGTCAAATTACATTATTAGACTTTTATTATTAATAAATTAAATCACGTATGCTAATTTCATTAAGTAATTCTAACAAAAAGCTAACTCCGCGTGTAGATGCATTCAATCTCTACTAGATATTATCTTACTAAAATGTAAAATATAAGCCATATATATATTGAATTAGCTTTTAAATTAGAATTATTTAACAAAGTTAACATAAGTTACCTGATTTATTAATAATAAAAATTCAGTGATAAAATTAGATAAAATTAAAATTTTGTAACTTATATAAAAGTTAATACTAAATTTAATAATCTTAAATATAAATTAGCTTGCATAATTGAAACTAGAAAGAATTAGGTACGAAAAAATTATTTAGGAGAAAAAAAGCTGTATGATTTGATGTTATGATCGTGATTATATATTAACATACACTTTTTCGTGAAAATGTTAATTGATAGGAAGAGAATCAGAAAACAAAACAAGGAATGAGGATATACGGTGACCGAATAATCATATGTACTTAAGAGAACATCGAAATACTCGACAGCAATATAGTTCAAATAAACTTACCGGGGCCAGTTCAATGGATAAGGAAATAACTTTATTTTATCGATCAAGATTCGATCTTTGTGAAAAGTATTTCAAGAGTAAAATCATGATTGAAATAGTAGATTGAAAAGGGCACATTGAAATCCATCATTATATAATATTTCCAAGGCTTGCTTGCCTAGTTAAGTAATTAAGCGTTTGATTCACACTAATTCAAATGTTTAACACTAACTAATATTTGATTTGATAATCAAATATCTAACAAATACTTATTAATATCAATTAAAGATTATTTAATTATTATTTTAACAAAGAACGATTTGTTTTTTTTTACATTTAATACATTAATTTTTATTGAATTCAAACAAGATAATATCATCTTAACTAATATGATCAATAGTTACTAATTAACATTTTGTTGATTTGCTAAGCCTTTATTGAATGAAAGAAGGCATGAAATTCCCATCAATTATGGCCCTCAAGTTGAATGTTGATTGATTGATAATGGCTCATTTGTGGCCACCACTTTAATTGTACGTTAAGTAGATGAGGAAACAAACAGTGGGAAAGTTGGATTAATTTTCATTTCTTTCATAGCCCGTAGCTGCAATGTCTCTTTTATATATATATATATGTGTGTGTGTGTGTGTGTGTGTGTGTGTGTGTGTGTGTGTGTGCAATAAAGTTAGAGGAATATCGACAACAAGAATGGAAGTTGCAAGAAAATTTGTTAGTCTGGTGGGTTACCAAAAAAGAAAAATGGAAAAAGAATGTCAAAAGTTTGATTGCCACATTAGAAATATGAGGGTTTTCATAATTTAATTTTCTA
The DNA here is from genome assembly GCA_038382065.1 of Adansonia grandidieri. Taxonomy (NCBI): domain Eukaryota; kingdom Viridiplantae; phylum Streptophyta; class Magnoliopsida; order Malvales; family Malvaceae; genus Adansonia; species Adansonia grandidieri. The sequence continues at coordinate 6,112,492 of JBBYHK010000020.1, read as the reverse complement.
CTGATTTGGATGGCCACTCTCTCTTTTGTCTTCAACAAGGCTGCCGCCACTTTGTTTCTTTAATTGTTTTGGACTTGCTCAAACTTTATGGGCGGTTTTTTTTTTCCCCTTTAATGGAGAAATGTTCAGTTTATGCAACAAAACACGTAGATATATAGGAAATTAATTGAGAGTAACAAATATTCATTCACGGATAGAAAATTGGACTTTTAATTTCAATGATTAAAATAATATTGACAATAATTTAAATAAAAAAACGAGAGTAACCTAATGCTTGATAGTAGGTCTCGTAAAACTTATTGATATATTAATATTAATATAAAAATTAAATTTTTTATACTTTAATCTTTTTTAATGGTAAAATCGATTTACAAGTTGAGTTGGATCAAATTTAAACCTAAATAAAGAATTTAAAAAATTTTTGAGTTGTGGCCTAACCAATGACCCTTCTAGCTTAAGGCCAAATTTTTAGGTGGAAAACATGCGGTAGTTCCTTGAAATTAAGTGATAAAAAGTCATGGGGATGGCAACGGGTTGGGATGGATGGATTTTTTGCCCACCCCACCTTCAAATATCCCTCTCGAACTTGAATTTAACTTGAGTTCTAACAATTAATTATTCTTTTTTAGAAAAAGCCATCTTATAAAATTAGATTAAGTTGAAAACCGACAAGTTCAAATAAAATTATCAACCGTAGTGAAGAGTAATGTTTAGAAATTTCAGTTGAGAAGCAAGAAAAAAAAAGTACTCTCAAGATTCAAGGAATAAATGAAACTGGGAAGCAATTATGTGTGGAAAAACATTGAGAGGGAAGCTGTGGGATGCTACAAATGGGCGCGAGGAACTTGTTTAAAGAATTACCCTTGTGTATTAGCATATATAATGATTTTCATGGGATAATGGAGGCAAATATTTATAAAACCACTGCATGCAAAATGGAATATATGTTGATGTAATTAGTCAAAGCATGCTATGCTACCAAGAAAATCTATTCCCACACACTTAAATTTTATTTAAATATAATTCAAGTCAACTTAGGCCATCGAGAGAAACCATTTAACAACTGTTTTGGGGCAAGTGCACATGTCTATGTGTTTGAGGTGGTGTTGCTGTTTAATTTCTAGGGATTAATGGGGTGGTTTGTTGGCTTGGGTTTTAGTTTAGGCAGCAATGATGAATTGGGGAAAATAGCCAGCCATTATGTATGGGTTTTGGAACTAGATTTGTTGATACGGTAAAAAAAAATATAAATATGAATACGAATTTTTTATATTAGGTAAGTTACCATTTTGAATGCATTGGAATTCATCTAATTAACTAAGAGTTTTGCTAATAAACGTACAAAGAACTCTCTTTAAATTACTCTGTTAGATAAATTATAATTTTTGATGCATTAAATTTCATTAAAACAATTATCATTATTAAAAATCATAACTTAATTTACCTTAACAAGTGTTCTAAAAACATTAATCAGCAAAATTCATTAACTGTTATGTATTATATTTAATATTTCACTATAAATAATAATTTAATTAACTTTAACAACTAGCAAAACCCTTAATGCATATGTTACCTAGCTAGTTACTTTGACGATCATATATTATTTGGAGGAAACGAATTAAAAGTTCCAACCCAACTCTTTAAACGCTTAAATGCTAGACCTTGATATTAAAAATAAATTATAAGGGCAATTAATTAATCTTAAAAAAAGATTAATGAGTAATTACACACCAATTAATTAGATTAGATTATAGCTTTTGTAACAGAAGTTATATAATAATCTTATTACACTTTAGTTTCATTAGAAATGTAAAGCGCAACTGAGGACGGCAATTAGTCAGGATGGGTTGGATTTTTTGCCCACCCCTCCTTCTCAAATATTTGTTTCAATAACCCACATTATAAAGTCAGATCAAGCTGGAAACCGACGGATCAAGCTAGAAACCGACACGCAGCCAATCTTGTGAGTTTAGGTTAAACTTAATGTTTTACTTTTAGAATATATATATATATATATATATATATATATATATATATATAAAAGTAATAATTAAACTGGTATGGCCGGCAAGAACAACACGTTATTTTGACACTAATACTTTTGATTATTATTAAAATATATTTTTGAATTAATTAAACTTCATCTATTTTCATATGTTGTTATCAATATTTCCAATCTGTCGGACTATAATTCTAGGGGTAATTATATCGAAATACTTTTATTAATGAATGGTTATGAATATCAATAAAGTCAAAAAGAATATTAAAAATAATAAGTATATATCATTAGGGTTTGTCTAAAAATGTTCTTATTATTATTATTATTATATTAAGTTACTATTTTCAACATATTATATAATTCATTAAAATAATTATTATATTTAATTATAAATAATGATTTAATTAACTTTAACAATTACCTTAAACAATATTCATTAACAATATACATATATGTATTATTATATACAAATTAAATCGATAATATTGACGGCAATCCCAATGAAAACCAGAAAGTTATAGTAGTTAAATAAACGAATATCCCTGAAATTTCAAGGTTTCATTTGATGTTAACTAAGATTTTGATATTCAAAAAGATCGTTTGATGCCATTTTGGACTTAGAGAAACTGAGTGAAATATTCGACAAGACAGCTACGCCAACCACTTGTGGTTTGATGATCATCAACCACCCACATAGACACAATAGAAAAAAGAGATGAAGAATTGGTCCATTCATAATGAAAAAATAGACTTCATCACAAATAAGATAATAAAAAATTTTGATTTAAATTGAATTTAGTTTGAAATAAGATATATATATATATATTTTAATTTGGATTGATTTGAATTTTTTTAATTAATAAAATATTTTAACACATATAAATATTAATATAATATAAATTTTTAATATTTTAATAAATTTTAAATAATAAATTGTATTTTTATATTTGATGAATCAGAACCGCATCGGTTTTTTGCAATTTGATTCTAATCCAACTCGATATAATTCTCGAATACCTCTGATAAAAAATATATAAATTTAATTACTTATACCATAATAAAAAAAAATACTATAAAAAGCAAAAAGAAAATATTGAAAAATTCAAAATGAAAAAAAAAGTTGTCTAAATAAATTTAAAGGGGACACTTCAAAATTTTATTTCTAAATTTAGATAAGTTAGTATCTTTTGCTATTATTTCTGTCTATTCGCTTACAACTTAGGTTTCATTTACATCTTGAAGTTATCAGTGTGGTTAGGTCTATATGGCTCTAGTGGAAAAAAAAAATTTTAATTGGTGAAAAAGGGGGTTGTTGGCTTCTTATTACATTTTTATCTTATTATTCTTTTTTAGTTCAATTTATCTTTACTAAAATTTTAAGATTAAAATAATTTTTTAATAAATTTTAAAAAATATTTTTCATTTGTACTTACATTATTTTTTTTCTAATTATACAATTAGTAATTAATGTTTTTGGTAAAATAAATTCGTGCAATTATTTTCTTAAAAATAATGTGTCAATATCCTTTTGAATTTTTTAAATATTTTATAAAAAAAATTAATCTTAATATTGATGAACAATAATATCTTTGTCAATTAACCTTTCATTCTTCATTTAAAAAATAAATAACTACATCAATCATTAAAAAATAAAGACAAAAATATTATTTATTACATTAGTCTCATTTTAATTACTCTTAATTATTTATTAATAAAATTACTATTTGACATAAATATAATTTTTATAACTTTTAATTTTTTTATAAATTTCATAAATGTTAAATAATCTAAATTTTTTATTATATACAAAATTTTATTTTAATGGTCTTAATGGTTATTTTCCTTTTTATTATCCTTCACTTCACTATTACGATTACTTTTGCACTTGAACATATTTCTCATCATTTATTTTTAATATATCTGCTACAATACTTAATGTAATTGCTACAATAATTTCACCTTCAACCCTATTGTCATCTCACCGAAATTAATTTTACCATTTATCCAAACAGATATTTAGGCTGAAAGGAAAACCCATTGATATATGCATATTCCTAGAATGTCACGAGGCATGATTTCCCCTATGAACACAGCACCTAAACCGACTATTAACCATATATGCAGACCATTGAAAATCTTGGTTTAAAAATGTGTTTAAAAAATACGATGAGAAATGTGATTTAAAAATTTGTAAATGTTCGGTATTGCTATAAAAAAGTAATATGAGAATTAAAATGAAAAAAAATACACATTTAAAATAATAAAAATTTAAAAATACGAAAATAATAAAATTATTTCATTCATAAGCCAACTTTCAAACTATAAAAATTTTATTTTCTTGATTTTCGATTCGAGTTGTCCAGCCATAATTTTTAAATGCTAAACAGGTCTCAATTGATTTGGCTTGAGAAGATTAGAAACCTAATTACCTTGAAGTTTTTTTCCGTACAAAGCGTTGAAAGTGCAGGCACCTTGACTTTTGAAAGTGGCATTTTGTAATGATAAAGCCCTACCTACTTCTACCACCAACAGAAGCTTTTATAAATGAACACACCATTGTTTGCATCTTCGTAAGAATCAATAAAATTTAACTTTTTCATCTCTTAATTTTAAAAATTCTATTTGAGTTTACTTTTTATTTTTTTTTTCCCATCATCAATGTTGACTATAATTCCTCAATCTTCGATTTTAAACACGATAAAAGTTTTTATCATCAGAGTTGGAATAAGAGGAGTTTCTTTTTCTTTTTGTTATAATATTCAACATTGCATCATTTATTAAATGAAAATTCCCTAACTTTACAATAAAAAAGAACCATTTTTAATACTAAACAAATATATATATATATGGTTTGGTTTTGGTGATTAATGTCTATCTAACAAATGTTTTCATTTTTCAATTGGTTATTGGCAGCTGAAACTGAAAAGCATATGTTGTAATGGGGATGACTATTGTCGGAAAAATCATACATTTGTATGGTTCCACGTGTCATTTTCATATTCAAAAGGAAAGAACGAAATTCCAACATCCATAGCCGACCTTTTCTATCTATATTTGATTAATGTTATGCAAATACGCAGCTTTTATTAATATTGGCTTATATTATATAATTGTTTTGGTTAAAAAACATCATAATTTGAGACGGAGAAAGAAGTTATTCGAATTTCCTCTGTTGGTACCCTAATTGACAAAGACACTTATTTAAAAGGAGGTTTGGATTTGGATTTTGGACGGCATACCTTTGAAAGGTGATAAAGTCTCAAGGTTCTTCGGATTAAGAAGAATACTATTTAAATATGTAATGTAACATTATGTGCTACTATGAAAGTAGATAAGATCACAAGTAATATCAAATATTTCTCAGATCATACCAGATGCCTCAAATATTGAATAAAGGAGATTTTTAAATTAAATCTTTTTATAAAATTTATTATATATAATCTTTTAAATTTATTATATAAATTAAGTAGATTAAACTCTAATTATATATATAGATACACTAATCTACAAATATAATTTGGGTGCGTCGGTGTAAGAATTCTGACTTTCTTATGACCGAAATGTCCTTTGTCATGCGAGGCATAAGGGCATTCTTAAACTAAATTTGATATGAAAAATGGAAAAGCAATTCAAAGTCACAGCGATGGCTTCCTTTCCCTTTTCCTTCCCTTCCCCTCCACTCCAAGTCTTCACATACGAGTTTTGTGTGAATTTCAGGTGTCATTGTCCCCTATATTGAATGGTGACTTCAACCACCTCCACCCCACCCGTCCTTATAATGCCAGTGATCCTCTTTGTTTCATCCCCTAGCTTTCAAAACTCTTCACCATCAGATCTTGATCCAACGGTGGCAAGGCTATGGCCCGACAACAATTTATTACCAATCTGACTAAGATCCCAAGGCAAATGGGGTCAAACAGGACATCAAACGTTAAGAATATGCATACATATACTTAAGAAATGAACCAAAGCCTGCCCATATGTATATATATATATAGAAAAACAAGCTGGCTATCTAGTTCCAGGCTATGATACCTTTCCGTATCTCCAACGATCCCTCTCAAAGAAAAAGGATGAATCGCTTTCAACTTTGTTCTCTGGTTGTTCTTCTCCTTCTATTTACTCCCAGGGTTCAAGCAATCCGAAGGAACCAGCTCCCTGCATCTGAGTCTGACAATTCAGCCGAAGGTACCAGACAACCTGGTGGCCAACAGGTTTTTCATCCAGGGTCAAGTAGTTTATACTTTAATGGCCAAGCTAGGCAATTCGACGAGGAGAAGCGAAGAGTTCCAACAGGGTCGAACCCATTACACAACAAGCGATGATAAGTCAGGAACCAGCGGCTACAAAGAAATCAAAAGTTCAGAATCAGATAATATCTCTCTTTCTTTTTCAGGCTTTTGCAATTGCAGCATGTTTTCTCTTTCGCTATAAGCATATTTTTGGTTGATTTCGGTGACAATATCACAAATTATAGCACCTAGAATTACTTGCCTGAAGACTAGAGATATTGTACAGGAGGTAGAGATGAGTGCTTTTATTATTATTATTATTTTTATATACTTTCATATTTTAGATAAATCACAAGGCATTATTTTATATTTATTTGTTTCTATATAGCTGCGCTTTGTGTCCCATGCAGAAATGGGTCAATACTTATATATTTCATGTTTTTGGCATCTATCTTTATGCAATAATTTAGTTAATTTATTAGTATATTTTTGGGAAGGAAATGAGATGCATATATATATATATATAATGAAATATATTTGAAAGTAGTTTCACCAGAATTAAATAGGGCTGAGGATCGTTTGCTTGTTGCCTTCCCTTTGCCTGCCTAGAAACCAGAAATCCTAACGACAAAGAACATCAAGAAACCAGAACTTCCAATGAATGTAGTTGGAAGGGTTTGAATTGAAACCAAAATTTGTGCTTGTGAAGAACCCAATTTTCTTCATGGGTTTTTCAAGGAAACTGCAGTAATAATAAGAGAGAATATTGCAGCTTTGTGAACCACGAAACATCATTATCACCATCATCACCATCTTTTTCCTGGCACTGAAGGCAATGCTGATCTGCAATTCAAAGGCTACTACACGAAACCCAAGATTTTAATTGATTGCAACTGGCATAAAACTCATAAATTTGCCATTTTAAATGACTCCGTACTCCTGTTTTTTTACAGTCTCTCAAACTTACGTTGAGTGATACGTATTATTTTTATATTTATATTATTTATATATATTTTATTATATTTAAAATATTTAATATTTATATAAATTTTAATATATTTTAAATATATTTTATTTATATTATATATATAAAATTGTATTTAATATTATTGAATGTAGTTTTAGCTAGTCCACTGGCCTTCTGACTCACGGACCAGGTCTTAATGGCAGTTTTAATTGCGCGTTATTTCATACAACAACCATACAATTAAAGTTGGATAGCATCTTGTCAATAAATCGGGTCAACTTCAATGGATTTGAACAATAACAATTTCCTTGTCTAAAGTTACAATTGAAATCAACGAGCCTTTAAAACCTATTTTTACTTTTTAATATTAAAAAATTCAAATTTTTACATTTTTAAATAAAAAACCTAAATTTAAAAATAAAACCCATTTTTAATAATAGAATATTTATAAAGCATTGGGTGAACTTAATAAATAATTCACATATTTATATTATTTTTATATATTTTTATCATTTTATAATTATATTTAAATTATTTTATATTCATATAAATTGTAATAGATTAATAATTTAAATTATATAAATTTTAAAATAATTATATATTTATTTTTATATCATATATTCTTTTAATTATATCTAATATTATCAAATTCTAGCAATTGGCCGTGCATTCACATCCTATAGACAGCCACCGCTGCCACCCTTCACATTTACAGCTTGCCCTGCAGCTAGCTTATCAGTTATCATTGCTCTTTTACCCCCTTCCGGGTATAGACAATAACTTATTATTGTTGTACAAGTAGAAGTGTATTCCTCCCCCCCGCGGCTTAAAATTTTTTATTTAAATTTAAATTTGATTAAGTTTGTAAATTTAAATTAATATTTAAAAATATTAAAATATTATTTTTATATTAATATTTATATATTTTTTAATTAAATTTAAATAAAATTATTTTTTATTATATGAAAAAGAGCACTTTTTTTATGAAATTTTTTTGTTAGAAAAGTCACTTTTTCGTTGAAAATACTTTTTTCAGTAGAAATTCCATTGAAAATACACAAGTTGCTAATTATATTCTATCGTAAAAATTTTTTATAGCAAATAATATTATTTTAGATAAATTATTTTCCATCGAAAAACTCTTATTATATCGGAAATAAATTTGATGTATGTTTGGCATAAATGAATAGTAACTCATCCAAACTTTAAAGACGGATACACTTTTTCCAATGGACTTTTTGTTAGAAAAACTATATTATTTTCAACTAAAATTCTGTCGAAAATAATCAATTTCATCAAAAATACATGATTTTTTTTACAGAATGATTACGTTCAAAATAATCTATAACGATCGCTAGGACCTTCACAAAATTTTGTGATTCTCCGGTGATAGTTGGATGACCTCAATCAAAATCAAAAGGTTAACTCTCTTTTTATCTTTGCTGGTATGCCAAGACCCGCTCTAGAACGCTTCTTTGGTGTGGCGTCAGGAAAAGATAAAGAAAAATCAAAGAAGAGGTGCCGCTACAATAGGTGCTGCATTGGCCAAATTGTTTTCCTAGTTTTCTCTCTAGGGAAAAACTTTTTTTGTCCCCCAGGGACAGACCTACTAAAAACCGTTGCATTTATCACGATTAATGAAATACAAATACTAACACCGTCAATTGCAATAAACTTCAATAGTTTGAGAGATAAAATCATAAAATAATAATAGTACTATCACGTTACAATCGTTATATAAATTCCTGAAGACAGCTTATAACAAGGAATCAAACATAATGCGTGTCCTCTACCATTATGTGTATAATTCTCCAATAAATGCTATTTTTCACTCCAATAATCAGAATCCTTGGCAGGAAGGTGGGATCGTGGGAAGATGTAGACAAAATCAACGAAGCAATGAAGAAACCACGAATGAGAGAGAGATACCGTATTGAATACGAGGGTAAAATGCATAAATTAGGAGACTGGAGTTAGCTCACTGACTGTAAGACTGCCTGTTTGTTTTGCTTGGCTTCTAAACATAGCATTGAAACGTGGCCGTTGCACTTCATAACCAGTTTTTAAGGAGCCGTATCGATTTTACCCATCATGTAACATCCATGAAAATTCATGCCTGCAAACAACCACAATGCGTTACATAATACTTGCAATACTGCTATCTTGTTAACAATAAAATCCGCAACCACGATTTTGAAGACTAACAGCACGATGATTAAGGTTGTACTAGAACTTGGGCGAGCCATGCAATGCATCGTAAAAGATGATTTCTATTATCGGAGGAAGATGGTTCTAAGGACATTGGCAAGTTCCACTGTTTAAGTGGTTGGTTTCTTCGTTTCTTTCCCTTTTTTCCCTTTTGCTTCATTTGTTGATGTCTAACATGTGTCCGACACTTAAACGCTCCCCTAGCAGAGGTGTCCATAATTCAGAAACTAACAATTGTGACATAACAAAAGCACCGACTTTTTCCCCAATTTTTCGAGTTTAAGTCATTGTTATATATGGTTCTAAAGCTTATATTAAGGTGACATTTATCTGCAATTGCACTCCCAACATCGTTGACCACAAAAGTCATCTCTTTGAGTCCAACTACAGAAATAAACATGGAAAACATGGTAAATTATGAAAGAAACCTTTCTGGTTTATGCAGACACAACATTAAAGGTAATCATCTCTTTTAATAATTAAATATTAATTATATCAAAAAAATTACTAAATAATTGCATTTCCTTATACTTGTTCATGCCACCATCAAGCAATGTAGAAAGTAATAAAAAGGATTTTGTTACTTAATATGAAGTTTATATTGCAACAAAAATCATGATTTTACAAACTAAACCTATCCTCATCATTGTCTACGGAAAATCATATAAGTGATATATAGTTAATATAAAGTCTATAAATGCCTTATACAGGCAGCAGGCAATTCTGACTATGAAGCATGGACCAATGACATCAGTAGGCTATAGATACAAGCAAACCCTAGCCATAGTGAAGCTTCAGGAAATTCGCATCTAAGTTCCCAAACTTATAAAGTGCCAATTCTTAGAAATAATAAGTATTTTTCCCAAAATTTTTACAAAGATAAGATTTACAAAATAGTTAGGAGTACTTTATGAGTACCTTAGCCCTCTAATTTTGAGGCAAGAATCCTGTTGACGTCTTTTTGGATGATCGAGTGGTCTAGGCTCTTGGGAATAGTGTATAGGAGTTGAGAGATCCCTAGACAGACGAGGGAAAGGATCAAAGGGCATCATATCGCTTAAGACAATACTTGTGGAAGGTAAAGAGGGTGGAAAGAGCATTAAAGTAGCTAGAGAGAAGAGAATCTAAGAATATGTACCTATCTCATCGGGATGAGTCCTGAAGGGGCTATATATACCTGTTTGTAGTGACTTGCGAAATGCAGGTGACCTTGTCCCGAGACCTGAGCTCCCACGTAATTCGTGCTGTATTAAGCATGGCCTTTTCCTTACGAAATGAGGTGACTACTGGAGGACTGCATCGTGGGCACGTATCCTTCTTGGTATTTGTTAGGCTCTACTGATTGAATCCTGTTTTGGGTTGGAGGCCTGGTTGAACTTGACAAATCCTATATAAATAAAAACATCCAGGAGCAAATAATAAGGATGGTGGCAATCACTCAACTCAAGAATATGCTGGTTTTGGATGGTTGGCAGACGTCTACTGTTTAGTCCATTAACGAAGAAGCTCTTCTTATGAATAGATAAATTATCACTTAAACCCTGTTCTAGTTGAAGTACGAGCATCACCTTAAAATAATAGCCAAATGCCAAACCATCATCTCTTAAAAAATCTTTTAGTTACTATCTATGTCCCATACATCTGAATAGGTTGACGTGGTACTTTGTCAGTTTCAAGATGAACATATATGTATATATATGTAGACACACACACACACACACACGCATATAAACATGAATTTCCAAATGCTTTAAGAAAAGCCCATTAACAAGCAACGATTTTAAAAGCCATTTATCAAAGGATAGAAGGGAATGCCATTTTCCTCTTTGACCTCCTATCAAATTCAAATACGAATATTATTGAATAATTTTTTAAGCTTAAATATTTCCTAATAAATTTCACATGCACCATTTCTTGTAATTGACTTCGGCCCTATCAATTGCAGCGTGAAACGAGGTTTGTTTGCGTCGAACAAATTACAGATGGTGGGGTAGGAAGCCCACTTGGGTTACTTCCAGTCCACTTCCCGTTAACGCTATTCATGTCAAAACTCCACCAACATTTTTTTTTCTTAGGCCGAAATTTTAAGATTTAGAAAAGAAAAATTTAACTCGGCTCATTTAGCCAAATAAATAAAGCATGCGTTAATTAATTGAACCAAATGTTAAGGTGGCACCAACGGAGTTGGATACCATTAGAGTGCGCGTCATTCAGTTAAAATCACATTAATTTTGATTAATCAGTTAATTAGTAAAATTTTCTGTTGGTTAAAGATTATTACTTTAAGATTTTTAAAAACTGTTATTATCAGTTATTTTGGTTTAAAATTATATATTTGAATGTTTTAAATTTCCGTATTGTTGAAGTTTTTGATTTATTACAAGAATACCTTTCATTGATGTTTGAAGTTTGAATATTTGTTGAATAATTATATTTATTCGAATTACAAAAAGTTTAAAAATTAAAAATATATATATTCAATTGATTATAATAATTGACCAAGTTAATCGAGCTATTTTCGATCAATTAATATTAAATTTTATATAATTCAGTTCGATTAACAGTAGGAGAAAATTACTTCCAAGTAAAAACTATTCAATTACGATTTTAACAGAATCCATGCTACATGCCACTGCTCGAATTTCGTCAATTAAAGACTAATACCGCCTCAAATGTACGTTCAACTTTTTTGCAAGAAGATATCAATAGCATTGGACATTTGCCGAAATCCCCTTATTTAAATAATCCAAAGACTACAATTACCACTCTCTTTAGGGGATAAATCAAATACATTTAAAAGGGTTTTTTTTTTTTTTTTTTTTTTTAAAATTTGAAAAGTAAAAGCTTTTACAAAACTATGAGACTGAACTGAAGGTGTTATTTCATGTAACCTCTCAAGTACCTTTTTTTGTGATTTACCCTATAAATGCGACATAATAACTAAACAATTCTAATATAAACAACAGCAAATTTTCGGTCTATCACATGAATCCCATCAGTTTTTGAGAAATAGAGAAATGTTTAGCGTGCATGATGTCTCATGGAGTCATGGGGAAAAAAAGGAAAGAAAGGAAAACAAAAAAAGAACCTTGGCTAGTATTTCTGGATAACAACTGAATTAGCAATGCCAGCATGCTCTACTGTCTGGTCCAAATCAGTCAGCTGTTTAGGAGGGAACCCCATTGTCAGCAACTGGTAGTTTCTGGCTCCACCAGGCCGCGACGCATCAATGAAGCTGCGGATATCACTGATGGTGTGATGGTAATTGAAGCGTGAGATCATGCGTGTACCATCCGCTAACCTCAGCTGAATAGAGGTTGTTGGCAATGATGAATCCACAACCAGGCCCATGGATGGCACTGGCGCCGTGGTGATACTACCACCAGCAGCAGTTGGCTCAGATGGAGTAGGGCTGGGGATGATGCTGCTGCTGCTGCTACTTCCTAGAGTTCTTCCGACACCCTGAAACGCACTTTGGCGCTTCTTCGGTTCCTGCATGGAAACATCAACACAAAGGGAAACATAAATGCAGAAGGCAGGCAAAAGAACAAATACAAAGAACTTATAAGAGAAGAAATAAAGGACGCACAGAGTAGTTTTCATCCCGCCTAAAGAGGTGAAGATCCACTTTTGTCCTCGGATCAGCTGGTTGAAGCTCTTTAGGACATTGAGACCCCATTACGCTCTGCACTCAGGCATGATTATTGGATTATGAATAAGCAATATTGCATCTATAACGAACAAGAAACGCTAGCTGACATACAAACACACATGCATAACATTTTAAAAACGAACAAATCAAGAAAGAAAAAGATAGGTCGAACATGTAATCGCCACAATTTTACCTAAAGATGCTGAGTCAACTAACAAATATACATATATATACATAGATAGTGGCAAATAAACCCAACGTCCATAGTCAACTAATCTTGTCACAACATCACACTCGAAAGATAATCGATTTAAACTAGAACATCTAAAAAACGTGATTCTAACAACTAAATCCTTGTAATTTCAACAAACACGTAAACATATATATAGAGCAGATATCAAATATCAAAGCAAATTGTATATTATTATTACCTCCAAGAACGAAGCATTGGCAGGATCATCCAGCTGACGCAACGGCCCATCATCAACTGTAAACCCATTCCTCCAGAAAGTAATATTGTGAGTGACAAGTTCAGGTGGTGGCGGAGGAGCAGGTGCCACAGTTTCTCCAGAGAGTAATCTCGCCGTTCCACTGAAGCTTCTGGTGCTCGAGGACGGTGGTCGGAAGTAATCGTCAGATCCTTCCACCGCTCCCGCTTGTCTCACTTGATTAAAAATCGAATCCACATCGTTATGCTTCGAAGGATCTCGAACCACCATCCCACTGTTCACCAAAAAAACCAAATTAAAAACAAAATTTTTCCAAACTTATAACATTAAGCCCCAAAGTTAAAAATTTAAACCTTTTTTCACCGCCGGTGAAATAGTCCTGGCCTTCATCGGAATCGCTGCCGGACCCACCAGGAGGGGTCCGGTTCAGATCGGCGAGGGTCCGAACGCCACGAGGGTTGTTGTTGCTGCCGGACGGCTTCTTATCATCGTTGCCGCGCGATCGAAGCGCGTAGGGTGGGCGAGAGGGGCGGGCAGGGGAAGGGGAGCGGGACCGAGAAGGCGATTGCGAGGGAGAGTAATCGGGGGAATCGGAAGGCGAAGAAGTAGGGGAACTGTTAAGGTCGCGGGAAGGTGGAGGTGCGATCGGTTGCGGTTGTTGCTGCTGGGCGGCGATGGAGTTGTTGTCGAGGAAAGTAGAAACGGCAGCGTCGAGGTTCCACTGGTGGGATTCTAGGAAAAAGAGGGCTTCTTCTTTGGAAGAAGAAGTGATTTCGATAAAGGAGTTAATTAAAGCCGCGTTTTGATTTGCAGTTGGGCTGTTGGGATTTCCTTGCTGCTCCATTGTCGAATCCTCTTTTGTTTTCCTGGGGAATCTCCCAAACCGTGAAAAAAGAAGGAATAGAAGTGAGACTACCGCAGTAGCACCTCTTTACTTCTTAAATTAAAGTCCATTGCTTTATCTTAGATTAGAGTCCTTTGCTTTATTAGAATTTAGGTAGATTTTCATTTCTTTGGTTAACTTGATATTTGTAAAACGACTTCGTTCTTTCTTTACATATACTATATTTATCCGTAGATTTAACACTTTGGACTCAAAATAACAAAAATATAATATAAATATATAAATATTTTAAAATTTATAAACATAAAATATTAATATTAAAATTTATATTAATATATAATATTTTTAAATATCATTATAACAAATAAAATATACTAATTATATATTAAAAATTATATCAATATATAATATTTTTAAATATCATTATAACAAATAAAATATATGAATATAATGTAAATATACTAATTATTAAATTTATATTCTTGATGCAGTTGTTTAAAGGAACTATAATTTTTTTTTCCTTTTATAATTTTTTTATCCTAACAGGATACAAATTATTTGATTTATTTAGTTAAATGGTAAAGTAATTTTTTATTCTTGGATAAAAGTATAAAAAATTCTAATTTATAATAGTATTAAAATTTTCATTTAAGAGTTTTTTTAAAAATAAATGTATTTTACAATTCAAGTTAATTTAATAAACAATTAGTAAATAAATTGATATATTTGAGAATTTTTTTTTCTAACTAATCATCTTTCAGTATTAAGCTTAATTTTTTGGCCAGTTATCTGTCACTATTATTAAATTTAATTGATTAAAACTTTATTTTCATTAATTTTTAAATTAGTATTTACTAAATTTGTTAAATAATTATGTAAATAAAAATATATGCATAATAATTAAAAAAATAATAAATAAATGAAATAATTACACTTTTGTATTTTAAAAAAAAAATCAAGAAAATATCCATAAAATGAGAGAATTGAATGCTTTTAAAAGATGAAGCAAAAACCCTAAAAAAGAAATTGCAATTAGGCCTAATCCAATAAAAATTGCATTAAAAGAACAAAAACAAAAAGCAGGTCTTGGGAAAAACACACTCAATTATTCTAAGTTATTTTTGTTAACAAATTTTCAGCTATTTTGCACCAATATATGTTTGTTTCTTGAAGTTGAAGCAAACTGTGTTACTTGAAGGTGAAGATAAATATATGCCTTCTAAAAATGCCCAACCACAATCTGTTCCATCAACCCTTGAACTGAAATTCTAGCACAAAGATAACACATACATTCAATACTAATGCAACATTTCTTGAATAAAAATGTATCAAAAAGCAGCAATTTTCTTTTTCTTTTTTTTTCATTTTATAGAATATTCAAAGGAAATGCATTGCTATTGGCAATGTATATTTTTCTTCAAGATAACCTAAAACTTAATCTTGTTAGTGGGTCTAGATTCATTTCCCTATCCCTACCCTACGGACTTCTTTTTGTTGAAAAAAATGAATATTTCTCTGTCTATAACTAGTGCTTGCTTGATTTAAAGATTTCACTTCGATTCCCTAAAGCAGTAATCTTTCACCAATATTATCATATGTTTGCTATCCCAGTTCAGTTCATTCGCAATCGGCCACAACATCACTGCCTAAACCATCTTGAAGATAAGAAGGTTGAAAGTAATTGTGGAGTTCAAACACTGCTGGTAGAGAGAATTCAATTGTTAGGTTGGCAAGGGACTAAAAACAGGATCGCCACGAACCTTTTCAAGAGCAAAGCTTTTCCTTAACGGTTGACCTAACAATGCCTGCAGCCAAAGAATATCAGTTGGAAGCAGTTTCCAACATCCCATTAATGATCTCCAAGGTAAGATAACTTCAGGTTCAAAAGAATCAAAAAAGCAGGCTCCCCACTCCATCCGTAGCATCTTCTGCGCGTTTGGCTTCATCTTCTTTAAGAAAGTGAACAAACCAGAAGCCTCTTAAGTTACTCAGACTTAGGTGTGAGTGTCCGATACAAATATATTTAATTTTTTTTTCTAAATTTTCAACATATTTGGAGGGTCTTATGAAAGTCATATTTTTATATCCATGTCTCGATATGCGTCGAGCACAAGACTCACAACCAAAAGGAGGATGTACTAATCATTGCTTGCTACAAAGAATTCCAGGTGTAAAAAAAAGTGAGGTAAGAATACAGAACCATAGATCATATTCTGATACTCAAATAGTTTTATTCTCCATAGCCTTTTCTTTTCCCCTACTTTATTCTTGGATAAACATACTGAAATCCCAACTTTGACGCCCTTTGATCGTTTGCTTTTCTTTGCGAACTCCCAATTTCTCAATACGCTCTCTCCTCAAGCTCTCCTTTGACAACCTAAAAATCCCTCAACAAATTCAAGGCCAGGTTTTATTCATTTTATTAGCATATTTCTCTATATATTCTAATGGAAATGTTTGGTACTCAAGCAACAAGTTCAAGATCAGGTTTTATTCTACGATATTTTCTGGTGGAAATGTTTGGTGTGCAGTAGAAAGTAAGTTATAAATCCTGTAATAGTCTTTTGATACAGTTGGTGGTTGTTAGTGCTGTAAATGGATCGACATTAATAAGGTGAAGTAATCAGAGGTTATCATTGTCTCCATTGGTACTTTTAGCGAAACACCACCACTAACTAGACTTATCTAGTCAAATTATCTTCTCGTTCACATTTCTCATGATTTCAAGTACAACCAAAAATATATATAGAAAACCCCAGTTCTTTTTTTCTAATGGCCGCAATGGAAGCGTTGCATATCTTAGTTCAAATCTAAACTTGTTGGATATCTATTTTATATAAATCATTGTTAAACCAACTATACTAAACCTAGATTCTAAAACACTGTATTTTAGTATGAAAGTTAACATATCGGAGAACGAGATAAGAAATTTTCATTTCACTATAATTTACAAAATTGAGTTATTGTTGACACTGCGATCATTCAGACAATTCGTCGGACATCTAAATTACTCGACTAACCCTCAAAGACGTGACCAAAAGAAAGCATTTTCCAAGGATTTCTCATCAACTGACCATGACAATCCTTCAGCACCAAATACCCATCATGCTTAAAACAATCAAAAAGAGAAACAGAATGAGAGAAAGCATAAGAAAGAAAGAAAGAAAGAAAAAGAGAAAAACTGAGACCTGCAACAAAGAGTTTGCTGTTGGGAAGGAGGAGATGAAGATGAAGGAGGTGAGTCATGAGTGTGAGCAACAGAATCGAAAGGCTGGAAGGTAGTTGAAGCTGGGTTATCAACTGATGTTGAAAACTCTTCTAGCGATGAGCCTAATAAGGCAGTTCTTCATTTCTCCACCACTTCAACTACGACTTCTTTTACCTGCCTATTCCTCGTGTGTTGGGATTGGATGAAAGAATCACTTCATGCTAAAAATTGAAGGTAATAATGGGATTACATTAAAAAAATCACATGAACTCTTATTCACTCTCAAATCCTTCAAATTAAAGGGATTTTCTATTAAAAGAATGCAATCTATGCCATTGTTATACAGTGCTAGAAAGTGGCCTGATACCTGGGCTCATATATCCATTTTTAAGCGCCCAACCGTCTAGCAAGGATGCAACTTTCATGAATGGTGCACCTATCTTGAAACAAAATGAGCAAATATATCCTAACATTCTCAAAGAGAGTCCTTTTTTTCCCTCTCAAGCCACTGTTAGTCTGTTACAACTTACTTTAAATACTAGTGTTTAGAACATATACAAACATAGGCATGAAATGGAATGAAAATTGAAAATGATATGTAAATCGATACTTGGAAGTTGGAAATAAATAAATCAGCAGGCATTCAAGTCAAGTAGAAGGGTCCAAATTTCATTTACCTTCAAGTTCCAGCATTGCCTTACTTAAACTACAGGCTTGAACTTCCCTGTCTGAAAGTCTAAACCAGAAAAAAAAAATAGAATGATACCTGTGCATGATGAAGAATAAGACTTAGAGGTCCGTTATCCCTCATCAAAAAGCTTAACTGGGTGAAATTGCCAAATAATTGCAAGACAAGAGACACTTATTGTGACAAGGGATTTAAATAATAATTGTAATGTGATATTATTATTAATGTTATTAATATTATATTGGTATCGGTTGTATTAATTGATACGCACTGATTTTGACATATAATAGTACCGACGATAGTTGATTTCGTTTTTAATTTTGATTTCGGTTTATACCGACAATATCAGTATCAGCCTGTTTCGATAGTAACGATCGAAAATAACTGTACCAGTCGGTACATAACATAAGCTTATAAAAATTAATCCAATATTGATTTTAAATATGATGAATATTATACATAATTACTCATAAATTAGATAAATATTAGACATAATTATTCATAAACTTAATGATTATTAAAAAATTTTAGTCTTGCTATTTGATTGATATTGATTTTTTTATATGTAATGAATTTTTTTAGAATATTATAGATAGTTGATGGATATTTATTATATAAAATTTATTTAATTTAATTTATTTCATATTTGAAAATATTTTTAATATATATAAATTAAAAATATTCAAACTCTAATAAATTTGAAATAATATACCTAAATATATTAGTGTAAGTATGTACTTATATCAAAATAAAAATAATACATCTTTTGGTACGGTATTGACTACCTTAATTTACTGACAAAAAATGACGAACAACGTAATTTACCATTTTTTTATAAGCTTGTGATCAAATTGTTTCAGTTCCGGTTCTATTTTAAATCTTAATCAATTCAGTTTTTTTTTATTGGGTTCAATTTCGTAGTATCCAATTTCCTATCAAATAATAAAAGAAAATTGTATTTGATTACAGAGATATATATATATATATAACCAAAATGTAATCTCAATAGTACCCCTTGTTCCTGGCGTTTAAGATAATTTTATATATATATATATATATATATATATATATATATATATTGTAATAAAAGAGATTTGAGCTAAAGCTATCATGATTGAGTAGGCAGTAGTTTAAAAATTTTTTTGCTCATTTAAGGTGGGTTGGATCAATTTAAAAGTTCATATCACTATTTAAAATAATATTAAAAATATTTTATATTAATATTTATTATTAAATTTAAATAAAATGTATTTTAATTAAATAAACATTAATTCAAGTCAACCCGAATTAAAAAAAAAATTTACTTAAACTTAATCTAATAATTAAACGTAAAATATTCTCCTCAAACATTAAGCTATATAAGACTCGTATATAAAGTAAGAAAAAATAAGGAATTTAAAAGATAATATTTAATAGTTTCTAATTAAAATCTAAGATTTACAACCTTTTTTATCTTGGGACTTTCTTTCTAAAAAAGGAAAAACATATGTCGAACTTCATAATTTCACTTAAAAACATTCAAAAAAAATGAATGTAAAATAGTATGGGCTTCAACACCGTTAGGTCAGCCCAACAAAGAAGAGTTCTAGAGTACTCATCAACACTATATATTTTTTCGGTTGATATATATTGTTTCTTTTTTCGGGTACAAAGAAAATTATAATATAAAAATAAAAAAAAATTATAGATATTGAGATTTAAACTACCTATTGAATGTCAATTGATTGTATAAACCAATTGAGCTAAGCTTCGAGTTCTAATATATATTGTTTCTAATAAGAGGAAATCAATTTTAATTCATGGCTTTCCTCTAACTGCAACAATCTAGCGAAAACCCCAACTAATGGTGCCGTGTTATATGTGCAGGCCTCGGTCTGCATATAATTATCTCTTTGATCCACGAAATTATCTTGACAATCAGGTCCCCCAACCAGTGCCCCAACCAACACATTGGGGTTAGGTTCTAGCCGACCATACCAGTTGTCATAACCTTGGGTGCAGCCAATGAACCCTTTATTTTCTCTGTATGACACTATTGATGCCCCTCTATGGTGCACCCTTGCCGGGTACTTCGAACCATAACCCACTAAATAACTCATGTTCATAGGGTTAGACCCGAGTATGTAATCAACTTGGGATTTGGCAAATCTGAGGATCTCTTCGTGATCCACCGTTCCAGAGGAGCATTCTAGGTGCTTGCTCGAGTCCCGGAGGAAGTCGGAGTAGACAGTGAGGAGAAAGGCCGCAGTCGACACGTATTGCATGTTGTTCCATTGCCGGATGTATAAGAGACCTCCTGGGGTACGTTCAATGTTGTTGCTGGCATTGTTTTTGCTGAGACATGAGCATAGGTAGTACTCAGCTTTGGATCGGTATTGCTTGAGAATATGAGCCTGCTGCTTATGTTTTTCTTTCTCCAGTAACTGCCAAAGGAGCATTCAAAATTCATTATATTTGGACATTGGATGCTACAAAAAACACCTAGACTCTTGGACATCAATTTAATTTATGTTCATCGTCTTTTTTATCTTTCGGTTCCTAAAGCTCAGTATCTTCCTAATCCAAATACTAAAAAGATTAGAACTAGTTTATTTCTTAAGTGAAGAGAAAACAAGTAAAGTACTGTATATAATAAGACTTGCTAATTAAACTTCAACATAGAAGAGAAAGAAAAAAAAGTTAAATGGTATTATTTTTTTGGTCTAGAGAAAATGGTAGCTAGAAGTAAGGGGAGGGTTACTATTCAAATCACTTATCTGTTGAATGCCATTAGAGATGTTTATAGATCAAGTAACGATTCAAAAAATTTTTTTTTAATGTTTTAACTAGGCTTGGCTTGGCTGATAAGCTTGAATTGTTGTCCAATTCAAGTCGACCAAGTTACATGATCCTTGAATAAATCTAAATTTATTCTTTAAATGTGATTGTATCATCCAGGTTCAAATTAATAGTATTACTTTAGTTTATAAGAGTTTCCACTTAAATGACTCCAAATTGACTATTTCTTCAATAATAATAAGTTGAAAACGTAACAAAAGAGTGAGAATTGAAAATGCAAAAAGAATAAAATATGTCATTGTCTTGGTAGAAAGCATAGTAGTTTCATAACATCTTTAGACTTCTAAAGAATCGATCTCCCACTTAAGAGTGGAAGAAAGATCCAAGATTTCAACAAATTGCACTTAAAGTTGACCACACCATCATCGATGTTACTCGCTCGAGTCGTGGGTCCGGACTCCGGACCCTCCTATTGGTGCCAATGTTTTCCACTCTTAATTGGAGGTTTTGAAGCCCTTTCAAACACCGACAAGACGTGTAAAATTCGCAGTCTTTCAGGCATCAGACAATCACGGCTAAAATTTCTGCATCACTAGCTTTTGCTAACACTAATTTCCTGACGACAAATTGCTAATTTCTCCAAAATTGTAAACAAATTCAAACCACTATTCAAGCTAGAAAATTTGGGTATTAGGATCTGAAGTTTTTTGCTTTTGTTTTTTTAAACCTGCAAGGACCATTGAAAATCTCCTACTCAAAGTCCTAATCAAAACCCTGGTATGAAGAGAGATTTACACGGAAAAAAAGAAAGCAAAAATAAAAATGTGCGTCCAACAAAAACAGGGGAGCTTGTGAAGGTGTGACTCAGCTAAGGAACGACTAACATTGATATTCATAAATGAAAGAGGGTGTATGGCATTCACTGGGATTGGCCGAGGGACCGAGACGTCCCATCTATGCAGCGGGCCCTACCTAAAAAAAAGCTCAGACAACACCGTCACCCATCAGTCCAGCTTTGCTGCTCTGCTCCATTCGACATCTCTCATATCTAAGCTATGTTACACCTGTCCATCCTATTCCAACAAGTCCGATTTTGCGCAATGTTTTTACAAATTTAATTCATTCAATTATTATTTATTAATAAAAATATATATTTTTAAAAAATATAAATTAATTCATTCAACATCTCACATAATCTATCTCTCTTACACCTGTCCCTGGCCAGCCCCCGACTGCCTCCTTTGATTATGGAACAGCAACAATTTGCTGCTGGGCCACATGAAATTACTGCTGCTTTTCCACTATATTCAAGCCATGTGGCACTAATCTACATGCATTCAAATAAATTCCATAATTTTGAATATAAAAAATACTGTAACTATAAAAAATTATAAATATAAAATAACTATATAAATTTATTAAAATTTATATAATATATATTATTAATATATTAACATTTTTATAAATATATAATATGAGATAAAGACATAAATCATTCATTTTACCTTGAAAAAGGCATGGGAGGTACATGGATTTGTGCTCAGTGCTCGTATATATTATTTTAAATCTCAAGATAAAGATGGAACATGGATTTGTGCTCCTATGTATATATATTTTAGAAAATCTAAAGATGGTACTTGAATTAGGTAGAACTCTATCAGCGAACTTTGCCCTAAAAAAGTGGAAAGTGTATGTTTCAAGGTTAAACTATTATTACATGTTTGAATCTAGGAAAAAGCAAAATCCCATGAAGATTTTAGGGTATCGTTCACTAATTAACTATTTTTTATTTTTTAAATATATTTTAAAAGATATATTTTTTTAATTTTATTTTTAAAATTTAAAATTTTACATAGTTTCTCTATAAAACACCAAAATATTGGTAAAGAATTGGGTCTGAGACATGGATGGTTGATTTGACCATAAAAATTTTGAAATGTTCCTAAGAAGGAATTAGAAGACCCTGGTGTTGACCTCTAAGCATCTAAGATTAATGTAAGCTAAAGAGCTTTTTAGTCTAAAAAGAAAGGGGAAGGGCGGCGTAGGGCACATTGCATGGAGAGTTGGGAGACACGCACAAGTTAGAAGTTTTCAAGTGGTGAAAAAGTTTTTACCTTGGATGCCATAATCTGAATCCCAGCGTACTTAACATCCCAGCTGAACTCGGTTATGGCCCAGCCAATCCCGCCAAAACAATGAGCCTTGTTTACAGCATACTTCAAGTAATCCTCGTTGTCGGTGGCCTCGTATAACCACAAAGCTGCCCACAACAACTCATCCATGTACCCACTTACCGACGCATAGTAGCTCTTCACCACCCCTACACTTCCATCATACTTTCCTCTACACTTATCCGCGAACTCAAACAACTACATCACCAAAGCAAAACACTTTAGCAATCTAACCAACTCTAATTTTCATAATCATGTAAAATTATATAGTTAATTCAAATTTATGCATAAATGTATCTTATATGAATATACTTAAAAATTTTTAAATTTTTTATATATTTAAAAAATCATATTAAATGCGATTATTAGATATAACTACTAATTATGAGCTAATAACTGTTTTTTTTTAACTACCTCTTGGGCATGTTGCAAGAGTAAGTGAGAGTAATGTGGGTTTGTTTTCTTGAACACAATTGAAGCCGCCGCCATTGCCGCCGCTGTCTCTCCTGCCAGATCCGACCCTGGATTGTTCTTATCAATTTTGTAGGCTTGGCGTGAGGTGGTCATGTCCTCCGGGCGTTGCCAACAGTAATGGTCAGTGTCCCCATCACCCACCTAATGGCAACCCAATTATTCTTTGGTATAATTATGAACAGACTTAGATGTTTAAAAATCAATGTTTGGGAATGGAACTAAATGTATGTTTTTAGCTACCTCCGCCCATAATACATTTGGGCTGGTGTGTGCCTTAATGAAGTAATCTGTTCCCCATTTAATAGCCTCTAAAGCATGCCCCAATTCTCCGGCATTAGCGATCTGATCGCGGAACTCGATAACCCCCCAAGACAGCATTGTTACCGTGAAAGCCATCGGCAGTCCAAATTTGACATGATCGCCGGCATCATAGTATCCTCCAACTAGGTCGACCTACAATAATAACAGACAGCTTTTAACTTGGAACCACATTTGGAAAAACCTGTTTTTCGAAACATTCAATGAGTTTGGGAAATTGGGTTTTGGGAGGCTATTACTCCTTGTTCCAATCCGTCGGTGAGGCCAGAATGGTCACGCCAAGTGATGCGTTGGTTGTACGGTAACCGACCGGATCGTTGGGCTTCAAAGTAAAGGAGGCTCTTCGTTAATGCGTCGGCATAATCAAAAGCTTGACCTGTTGCGGAAATGGTGAAAACAAAGAAGAGAAAAAGGCAACAATGGCAAGCAAATCTGGGGATTCGTTGATGATTATGGCTTAGCATCTTCTTCTTCTTCTCCATTGTCCCTTCCCTCCTAAACAAACTTCGCTTTAGGAGTGAAGGGAATAAGAAAACCAAAAAAGAAGGCTAGCTATGAGCTATAAGCAAATTAACCCTTTGGCCCTCTTTCTTTGAAATGTGTCTTTACTATATTAGCTGAGTCGAGTGAGTGATTTTCATGGGCATGTGAGAGGCCCCTTTTTCCTTACATCAAAAGCGTGATTTAAGCAATGGTTTGTTGCTTTTTTTGTGGTATTAATAGAGGGAGTATGCAAGTTTGAACCGGCGTGGACCTGCAACACTGTGGCAAATGGAATGGGGAGAGGAGTCTTCCAGGAAGTGAGATTTTGGAAATCTTTGGGCGGCCAAATCTTTTTAAGATTTATATTTTACGCATTAATTATAATATAAAAATTTATATATTATATAAAAATTTAAATTATTTTATTTTATTCAAAAATTTAAAAATAATTATAAATTATTTTATTTTATCGAAGCAACATCATCTCAAAAATAATATATAAATTTATATATTATCCATATACTAATGCTATGTTTGAGAATAAATTTAAAATTTAAAATTTGAATTTTATTTATTATATAAATTATAAGAATAAAATTTATATATTATGTATAAAATTAATTAAATTTTAATACAATCATATATTTAAAAAGCATAAAACTATAAATTTTAAATTCACAAACGTATATAAAAATTCCAAATTTATTATTAAATAATCATATAAAAAATCCACAAATTAAAAAAATTATTAATATTATATTTATATATATTCTATCATATAACTTATATTATTTTTAAAATCTAAATTTATTTTTTAAAATTTAAGTTATCAAACATAACCTAAATGATTTTAATTAACTGCATAGCCATGGAATTTAAACCAATAAACAAAAAGTTGGAATGGACCAAATGCCCATGATATATATATATATATATATATATATATATTTATGAAAATGTCAATATATGATCAGAGATAGTGATGATGAAGCAGCGATGACAATGCTAACTAATGACTAATTCAGATTTAGAAGTTTCTCTTGGAGAAAAGTAAAGAAGGGACTGTGCTAACTTTCTTTAAATGCTGTGTCCTGTACTTTTAATATATTTTTTATTATATTAAATTTATATTATTTTTTATATTATAATTATATTTAAAATATAAATATTAAAATATATTTTAATTTTTTGGTGAAGTATTAAATTTTAATTTTTTATATTTTATAATTATATTATATTTAAAATTATCGAATAAAAAATAAAAGGTTTATAATTTTATTTTTTTTTTGTTTTGTCCCTCTAATAAGTTAAAGAAGAATTTTAGGGCCATGTGCGCAGTGCAGCCAGTAAATTGGAAAATTATAAAATATTTAAAGTGAGATTTGTTTATATTTTTTAATGCTTTGAGCGTTATGCAAAAGGAAAATCCCAGCTCTGTTTCCTATGAGAATGAGATCATGGTGGGGACAGTGCTCATTCGGAAGTGGGCTGCTGGTAACTGCTAACAATTAAAAAGAAAAAAAATTTAACTGCCGAGCGGGTAAGTTTATAATATTAGATACAATATAAATATATAAAAAAAATAAATAATTAAAATATATTATAAAATAAAAAATAATATAATTATGATAAAAATATATAAATATTTTAAATTTTATATAATATAAATTAATTTATATAAATTTATATAAATATAAAATATTTAAGATATAATAAAAATGATAATAAGAATATACGGAAGAGGCATAAGGATAACAACATATCTGTAATTTTTATAATATCTAAATTTCAATTTATAAAAATTGCATTAAAATCTGAATCCGCTTATTATTCACATTAAATCCGTACATAATTATCTAAATCCGACTTAAATTAAATAATATTATCCGTTGGATATTAAAATCCGCAAAAAAATTTGAATTCAATAGTTAAACGTTAGATTCTTATATGAAGTATAAATTTTTAATATTTTATAAAAATAGATTTAAATAGTAAATTCAGATATCTAAATCCGTTATCCACATGAATAATACAAATTAAAATAATTGATATACGAAAATTTATATCTGCATCTATTTCGAATCTATTATTGATAGTAATTATAATATTTGAATCCAAATACTATCTAAATTTATAATATTTAAATCTATAATTTATAAATTAAATAATTATTGATATTCAAATTCGCATTTCCATACGTAGAGAGGAAGTTTTCAGGTGTGGACCCTAGCGCACCGCCCAATTATCTTTTTCATTTTGGTCACCATGGAAACAATCCCATTGCATGATCAGCTCTAATTGAGAAAATGAAAGACTTTTCTTTAAAAGTTTTCTCATTACCAACGTTCATATCCTTGGGTTTTCTTTCTTACTTCCATTGGCAACATTATCGTATCATCATAGCATTGTCACTTCGGATTCTCTTCTATATTTATATATATATATATATATATATATATATATATAGGATTTCAAATAGATACCTCAAATTATTTCATTTGATTTGATTCAAATTTAATTAAATTTAAAATAAATTTTTTTGTAATTTGAATAGATTGAACTTGAATTATTATTTCATCAATAAAATATATATTTTAAATTTAATTATAAAATTATATATTAATATATTTTAAATAATAAAATAAAATTTTAAATTTAATTTAATTTAAATAAATAATATTTTATTATTTTAATCTGACTTGATTCATCTCATAATATTTAAATTAATGAAAGCATATTGACTATTAAAAGTTGTAATTCAAAATTTGAATACGAACATTTCGAGTTTAAAATTCTCACATCATAAGATTTTCGAGGCCAAAAAAGAAAAAAGGTCTGCTTTTTTTTATTATTATTATTGTGAAATCCTAAATTAAATCATATTTGTATAGGATTTTGACAGCAAATTCAAACTGAAATGACGTTTGTATCGGCAACGTCTTTAAAAATTGCCGTGTTAGTCGTTGCATTTCATGCAACCTTCAATAACGTTTATTTTTAAACACTAATTCAAAACACGGCTTTGTCTTTTTGACACGTAAAATGCTAACAATGATTTCTACCAATAGCTAAACCCAATTTGAAAAATAAAGTACTTAAATCAACATAAATCAGGCCAATTCATAAATTAAGCAATTATCGTCTTAATTAGAAGTATTTGCAGAATCAATTTTTATCCGAAATTTTTAAAATTTTTTATTCGAATCCAAAGTAAATTTAAATTATTCAATAAACTTAAATAATTGCATCAAAAATAAAAAAAAATATTTTATATTAATATTTTTAATTAAATTAAAATAAAAATAATTTTTATTATTAACTAACTTGAATTACTTAAAACTTTATTTAATATATAGATCGAATGAATAATCCGACTCCTAATCAGGTCTAATTTTAGTGTAGTTATCCACATTTTCTATGCCACCAAATTTAAAAACGAAAAGATCGTCAAGCCAATGTTTTTTAAACATTTTTTTGACAAAAAAAATGTATTATCTTTTATTTTAGCAGATTATAAAACTTATTTATTCCACGTGGGCTAAGACTTTTTTTTTATTTAAGTTAAATCTCGTCAAACTATTCCATTTTGTTTTAAATTGAATATTTAATATGATTTGAAAGTTTAGATTCTTTTTATTTATAATGATATTATTTCACGTTTAGTTAATACTGATTGATTTTAAATATTAAATGCTTAATAATTAAATAATTTTTAATATAAATAAAAATAATTATTATGTTTAGGCAAAAAAAAATTGACAAAATGCAACAAGCCATAAGCAAACTAACAAAACAATAATTAGCCGCTCGATCCAACAAGTTTGACATGAGTTAAGATAATATAATAAATATGGATTACTTCGGATCATTATTTAATTAAATAAAAAATTTTAATTTAATAATAATATATTTATATAAATATTAATATAAAATAATATTTTAAACAATTAAATAAATTGTAGGACTCAACAAATTGGATTAAATTAAATCTTAAATAAATAAAAATTTTTTCTATTAAAATTTAATCCGACTTGGTTCATAAATTGTTGTAATTAACTGAAATCCAAGTTGCAATCACCATTTCATCATTCCTTTCTTGATTTCTTTTATTTATTTATTTATTTTTGGCTAACATTTAAACCGAAAGGCAAATGATTTTAATCATAGACGACCAAATATCACTTTGTTTTCTTAATCGTAGATCATCACTTATTTATGATTGAACGAGTTAGCAATCATCGTGTTTTTGGACCCGCCATTAGCTTTACCTGAACAAAACACTGATAAATTCCTAGACATTGTTCATTACTTCAATGTTCAATCAACAAAAAAATATGGCATATATGGTCTTGTTTTGCTTCATATCATATCATAATCATTATCTCGAACTAGTAAAAAGCAATGCAACTATAGTAAATCGATTCTATGAATTCAATTTGAATTGGGATGATCTAAAAAAGGATATTTTTTATGCAGTTTGATTTGGATGATTGTTTAATTAATAAAAAAATTATTTAAATTTAAAGATAAAATCTATTTTTATTTTATATTTTTGTTTATATGACATTTAATCTTTGTATTTTTTTAATACTTGTGTCTACGTGGTTTGGTTGTTAGACAAAAAAAAAAACTTCATTAGAAAATACAAACATAACATAATAGCACGGAAGATTAAATATCATATAAGTAAAAGCATAAAGTGAAAAAAAAACTTTTTCACCTTGAAAATATAACGATGTAACGATGTTACAATCAGAATGAAACTCTAGAAATAAGATTGTCACCATGGGTTTTTTCTATAGACATACGAATTTATTAATAAATTTGTATTATACTCGTCAGTATTGGTCCATACCTTATAATTTTCTATAGACAATAAATTTTTATTTTATAAATTATTTATGAAATAAAAATGAAATTATTGATTTCATTAAAGTATCTTGTTATTAACAATAACTTTATTTTGGTTGTTATATATTCAATAATCTTCTTTTTTATATAATATCAAACACAATAATTTAAGATCATCTATTATGTATAATATTAAACTAAATATAGTAATTTTTTTGTACAAAGAATTTCGTAACTTAGAGATAGGAGAAGGATTACAGATTTTAAGATTAAAACTCCAGATTTACTATATATCAACTGACTGTATAAATCGATTAAACTAAACTTTAATTTCACTTAATATAGTAATTTAATATAATCAAATTATTTTGATGATAATTTATGATAATTCTATCACCAAAATGATCTTTAAATTGATAGCCAATATTAACCTAAAAAGTTTAATCACAAAATACTATAATACATCAATAATTACTCTATCTTCAAATCCGCAAATGGAAAGTATCACACCTAAAACTGTTCATCTGATTATCAGTATTTAAATTAATATATATAAAAATCACACCTAAAACGAAAATGTTAAAGGTTTTAAAAAGACTAAAGAGATAACGAAAACTTGCACATTTTATATTGCAAAACGATTTGATATAATAAAATGGAAAAATCAAATAATCCAGTTTCCTAGGTTTGCACTATGAATTCTAAAGTCGTCGGTGGTATAGAAGAAAAACCCTTGTTTGCTGTGAACGGCTGCCCAAAAGTAAGACCTTGCTACCTAAATGGTAGGCCAAAATGGTCAAAGCACATTTATATTTACGAAAAAAATTAAAATTAAAATATATATATTTTTAAAAATAATTATAAATATTTAAATAAAATTAATTTTAAATCGTAAAACGAATAAAGAAATTTAGATAAAGATTAGAAGACCAGCTTTGGTTTTTGTGGCAGTAGCACCACCGACTTCGAGTGGACCTGCCTGCCTTGTTCCATGGCCGACATTATGCTACCAACCTGTTACTATTAATAAGCATGCATCTCGTGGTTTGCTTCGAGTTAATCATTTAAAATTAGTTGAATTATAAAGCAATTAATCATAGATTTACATATGGTGAAATCCAGAAAAAGGATTTGATTTATGCAAAATTCAATGGATTATAACCAACATAAGTTATTGAAAGATACCTTGGATTAACATTACAATTAGATACGTCTATTGGTAACGAGTTTTGACATTTGATTTTTAGGTGTTGATTAATACTCTATTAAATTTTAAATTTTTTCATAAAATATATATTATTATTATAAATATATGCAAGCAATATATAAATAAAAAAAATAAGTTTTCAAAATTACAAATTTTTTCCGTTCTTAAATAAATATAAAAACATAATACATCAAATAAATAATTTTACTTAAAATTGTGAATTAGCTTTCTTTTAAAATAAGTTAAATACATCACTTGTTAAGTAATATATTTTTTTCATTAATAAAAAAAATATTCCATGAGTATTTTTAATCTTTTATTTTAGTATAACTTTTGTGTTAATAAAAGGTTGCAGGATAACAATAGAAAAAAAATTTAGAATAAAATTAAAAGTAAAATATTATATGGAAAAAGAAAATTAGTAAACCAAATTGATAATATTTGTGGCAAACCTTTTGGTTTAAAGAGTTTGTGAGTTATGTTTAATTAATACAAGAAATAAACAATTAGAAATGTGATTTTAATCGCAACGTGTAAAATTAAATAAAAGAATCGCATAGATAATCACGATTTTAGTTTGAAAGATAAATTTAAATTTATTTAATTTATATATATACCAAAGGGGAACGTCAGGGTCTCTTGTGGTTTCTAATCTACGCCTAACAGTCTTAAACGGATAAATCGATTCAATAAATTTAATTTTTTATTTAATTAATAAAATTTTTATTTAAATTTAATTAAATTATATAAATATTAATTTAAAAAATAATTTTAATATTTTAATATATTTTAAATAATAATACAAGTTTTAAATTAGATCTAGATTGAGTTATGCTTCATTCGAAAGCCAATGTACAAACGTTATGGTTGATCTAACAACTCGTACATTCATCATGTTGTGCATTTATGTTTATACTGAAGTGTTATAAATATATTCTTATTATTTATATTTATATAAATTTTAATATATTAATAATTTATATTTTATAAATTTTAAGACATATATTTTTATTGTTGTATTTTAATTTTTTTTCATATTATACTTATATAATCATGTTAAATATTATCAACTCTACGATACAATGCAATGAAGCACACTTTATATGTAATCGTATAACAATCTAAGATATTAAAACTCAAGAAATAAATATATAAAAAAATTTTAAAAAAATAAAAATATACGCATTCGATACATGCACATTTACTTCCTAAGTTCGAATATCAGAGCTTGCAAGTGATTGCTTATATCATATATTAATTAAATAAACAAAATGTAAATAGAACATTTTAAACTTATTAATGTATAGATTACTATTTAAAATTTTTTTAAAAATTTTTTATTGAAACTTGATCTAACTCATTAATTAATTTTATTATTTAAAAATTATAAAAATATTTTTTTATAGTAATATTTATATTTTATAATTAAATCGACTGAGATGATTTACTATTTGGCTCGGCTTTCACCTTGCCTCCTCACGAAATGAGGAATTTTCATTTTGCCCAATCCGAGTCATAATGTCAATATGCCAGATAACCAGATTTATGGTCCAAACCTAGCCGTCTACAATTTTAGAGTAGTAATGATCAAATCAAACGGCTAACCTGAAGAGAGGTCCCACTCTCAAAGCATTTTCTGCCACGTGTACACACCAACGTGACCGTTGACACGTCAATTCCACCAACGAACTACGAAAAACGCATCCATTTTTTTTTCCTATGCAAATGCCAATGCAAGCAGGGGGAACTGAACTTTATAGTATTTTCACTTTTGATTGATATTCGGATAACATTAAAATTTACAGGAGGGTTGGAATTTCGTTTTTGATGTGTGATGATGGCAGCTTCTGTGGATACCAACGGGGCGGATCATACGTTGGAACTGATCGTGCTTGGCAACTCCGAATCGGCGGCTGATGGTGGCTTAGCCGTATCTGCTTCGGAGGAGATAACTCCTCTCTTGACGCAGAGCGAGAGGCCCAAGATCAACATTTTCTCGGTCTCTCATTCCCGAAGAAAACCTAGGGTAAGTAAAGTAAACCCTTAATTCGATTTTAACATTCTTGCTTCTATTACTTTAAAATTATCCATTGTTGACTACCTGAACCTTTAGTTTTACTTGTTAATTGGAAACCAATTGGGTTGAAATTTGATCGCTTGGCTCGATGATGATTATTATTATTATTATTATTATTATTATTATTATTATTATTTTATGGAATATAAAAGGATATTGGTCGCCACAATTTGTTGTTGAACTTCTAATGCCACTTGAGGAAAAAAAATATTCGCAAAATCAATTCCCAAACAAAATCTAAGAAAGTAAAATGCCATTAGTAAAAGCAGCAATCAAACAGAGGGTTAATTATTCTCTTTGCTATTTCATTTTCTTAGAAGAATGCAGAAAGTTGCACGCAATGGCTCAACTCAGTTCAGATTCATAACTGGTAAAACTTGAACAATTTGCGATATATATAGACATATATGTGTGTCTGTGTGTGCGTGTGTTTTTGTAAAAAACATTGCTGCTAAACTTAAATGATAAATTTTATGAAATTGAGCTTGTATGGTTGATTGAAATTATTAGTTAACCATATTTCATATGCTAAAACTGATATTAATATTTTCTTACTAAGAATGTAGAAAGCGATGCAGATTTCTTTTAGTTTATGGACTGAGTTCAGGCTAATTTGTTTAATGCTTTTGCAGGAACAAGTGATAAAAGCTACAGAAACAGAGATATCGCCGGTTTCACAGTTTAGTTTGTGGGTATGGAATGGATCCAGATACTCTGGTCTAGCATGCATGGCCTTATCCTCTATAACATACTTTGTCATGGAAGTTCTCTCTGATAATTTCAATGGTTAGTAAGTTTCTGC
The DNA here is from genome assembly GCA_038382065.1 of Adansonia grandidieri. Taxonomy (NCBI): domain Eukaryota; kingdom Viridiplantae; phylum Streptophyta; class Magnoliopsida; order Malvales; family Malvaceae; genus Adansonia; species Adansonia grandidieri. The sequence continues at coordinate 6,079,084 of JBBYHK010000020.1, read as the reverse complement.
TCCTATATGGCTAAGCCAACTCACAAGGCATGTCATATATATTGCTCTCCTTGTAAATTATTCCCCTTTCTCTTGTTAACTACTTTCTGCTGCTCCCCATAAAATTCTAGTTATAATGAATGAAATTCCAAATCTAACCCTAGCTAATCTGAATCTAAAATCAAAATTAAATAATCTCTTTCTCACCAGTTTACTGTCCTGAGACTACATTATCCTGCTAGAATCCATTCTATGTTAATGGGGAAATTTGCTATTTTACCGTTGTTTGCTATAGCCTGAATGGGTGTGGATCTAATCTAAAACAATTGATAATCTGTAGAGTGTCAGCTTGAATATGATATGACAACAGACAGAAACTTGATTGATGTGGGATAACACGATTTAATACTCTCCTCATATTTAGGCCTCCATTAAACTATGAAGACAAATGGACTATCATCTGGGCTACAATTTGTATGGGATAAACAACCTACATTTTGGTACTTTGTCAACTTTTTGTGTTTCCAACCTCAAACTAGTCAGCTATATGTGGACAGATTTCATCATAAATCTAAGACCAGAATGAACTCTAGACTATTAAGTGTTATGTGATAATGCTACTTAGCACTCTCACTCGTGTGTGTGTTCTATTGAAACAATTCAGACAAATGAGGCTATCATTTGGACCGTAAAAATTGGCCAACAAGTACTAATGAGCAATAACATGAGCTCTGATACTATTTTAATCCTCCAATCTGCAGCTAATTGGTGGTGGTAGGTGGAGAGGTGCAACCTGAATATAAGGATGCAAGTTGCAAAAAATACCAATCTTAACTAATTTGGCCTAATATTTCCTAACATGAGAATCAGAATCTATTTAGTCTTTAACCATTTTAGACTAAATTTTGGTCATAACAAACATATGGAGGACTGCTTAGTCCTTATGTGCATGGAAAAGAGTATAAGCTTTTTTTTTTTTTTTTGGTGTTCTGTTTAATGGGTTGTAAAAAGCAACAAAATTTTGAGGAAGTATAGGTTTCACTGTATATATATTATTGTTATTTTCATATAGATATATACAATATTGATGTTATATGGTGCTGCATTTCTTGTATTTTTAAGTGTTTATACCTTCTTTTTCTTTCTAGCTCTCACATCCATTTTTCAATGATTCCAATTTATTTGACATGAGATGTTTTGCATGAAGTTTCTATTGATTTTATTATCTTTCTTGTGACTTTTTATGATGGCAGCCCAGTCAATTCCTTTATTTGAGACTGCATTTTCAAGATGTACAGTTACTTTGATATTATCGTATTTATGGTTGAGAAGAAGTGGGCAGCCACTATTTGGAGCAGCGCATTCCAGGAGTCTTTTAGGTTTAAGAGCCCTAGTGGGAAATCTCTCATTATTGAGTTTTATCTATTGGTAAGTTTCAGTTCATATCCTTCCTTTTCTGCATTTTTTATAGTTTGCTTACATTGGAGACACTTTCCCTCCTCTTCTTCTGAGACAGAAAAAAATTACCAAGGAAGAAAGGAAAAAAGGGTTTTCCATCATGTTACTCCGTAATTATCAATTTGAAATTTTCATACAGCATATTCATCTTTCTAGTGTTATAAAGGTTCTTTGCATTATATGGACGTTAATGTTGCTCCCAATGATACATTAGGCATTCTAAATATTTTTTCGGGGCGGGGGGTGTAGGGTGGGCTGCAACCCATCATGTTTCAGCCTGCTTGTTTCTGTTGTTGAGAGTTCCAATATTTTCAACTTACAACGAATGCTTATCATTGTTATGCCTGCAGTGTTCTAGTTTACCATTGAAACATTGCTCCACATGAAATTGGAAAATTAAGTCATCAGGATGGCATATGACATAGATTGTAAACATTTTGAATAGTTTCACCTTTTACTGAATTCTCAATTTCCATATTAGTTTTTGCTTCTTTTTTTTTTTTTTTTTTTGGGGTAATGCCCCACTATTCTTGGACTGCTCTTCTTATGGCTTATAACCTTTATCCTTGTGAGCAGAACTAAGATAATCTTGTAGTCATAACCAGTTTGCTCGATGTTTTTTCAGCATTCAGAGAATACCTTTCTCTCAGGCTCTTGTCTTAGGCTTTACAACTCCAGTAATTGCTTCAATCATGGCTAGAATTATTTTGCATGAGAAGGTGAAAATTGCCGAAATTATAGGTTTGTTTACATTTCCTCATCTTCTATCTCGGCTTATGATACAATAGGGGTTTGATTACTGTGTTCATTATCATCCCTTTCCAGGTCTTGCTTGCAGTTTCTTTGGCATGCTTTTCATTTTTCAGCAGATGCTTTACACAAGGTACAGAAGTGAGTTAACACAACCTTCTCTAATGTGCTCCGAATAAATGCCTTTGATATGTTAAAGGTTGAAGTATAGTGCGGATTTTATGTTAGTTTGCTAATTTATGTTTGATTGATAATGATATTAAGCATTTCGATTTATGCTAATGTATGTTTCTTGTTCTCATGCTTATGATGTCCTGCAACCTCTTCAGTAACCTCACTTCTCTTCTCTTTCTTCTCTTTCTATATGTTTTCTACTTTATTTCGTTTGACCGTCAGTCTCTAATTGCAAAAATGCTAAAGTGAAAACTTAGTCTTTTTATCAATACTTCTTTCACTCCAACAAACCTAATGTCCATTTAGTTTGAAATCCTATATTGAAAATATGTTTCATTTTGTTCAACTTTTAAGTTATTAATTCTTTTATATGATTGTTAGTATAGTTTAGTTCAGTTTTAAATTTTTAATGATTAGGAGTCCTCGTTTGTTAGGAAATGAGGTAGTCTCTATGCATCTATCAAGTGATATAACTATTGGAGATTTGTTAAGTATTTGAGGTTTGTTGATTATTAGTGCTCTTGGATTTTTCGTCTTCTTTTTCATCTTTTAGTATTTATGGATTTATTTGCCCTTCTCTGTATTAATTTGGATTTTTGTTCTCAATCTATGTTCATACCTAGCTGTGATTTTTCTCTTTTTCAACACCAAAAATCCCAAACCTTGAAACCTGACATCACTATTTAACTGTTCTCAAGTTCCTCTTCTGTTCCGGCAACTTTCAGCCCTCTCTTGCTTTATTCAGAGCCTTAAATTTGTAGAAAGGTTTAAATACACAGATTTTATTCAAGTGGCAGGTAAAGTACACATTGTTTTCTTTAATGAATTTTTACGAAGCTAGTGCAATCTGTTCAATTCCTTTATGGTAAACACATAAAATTCCTGCATAAGGAATTACCATGAACAAAATCATGTCCTTTAGTTTTGTTTCTCTTCTTGGCTCATGGAATTATTAATCTTCTTTACTGTAATTGTGCATTACTGGTGGAAAATCTGTTGCTGCATATCTTTTTCACCCTTCCCTGGATGTGGCAGGAGGGCTACTTAAAGCTGAGGAAGCAAGCAATATAGGTTTCATGAGAAGTCACCATATATATGCAGCCTTAATTGGTTTATTTTCATCAATAACTGGTGGAATCAGCTACTGTCTCATAAAGGCCGCAGCAAAGGCATCAGATCAACCTATGTAAGTTTTTTCGAAACTAGTATGGAATCCTTTGAAATTTTCACCACCTGCACTTGTTGCTATTTGTTTTGAAAGTATTGTTTACTGTCAGACTTGCTTCTGACTTTTCCTGCAATTCTTATCCCAATAATTATCTCCGCAAACCTTATTATGATGTCGACCCTTGTTTTTTCTGCCATTCTATTAATGCTTGATGCAAATACTTCTTTTCTAGGGCAACAGTTTTTTCATTTGGCATATTGGCTAGCCCTGTTGCAGGAATATGCACATTTGCCTTTGAGGTGAGTGCCATAAATTGATCAATTTGTAAATGTTTAGAGAGACACATTTTGTGTGTGTAAATTGTTACAGTTTAGACCACAGCCAATGTAATGTTATAAAACACCATTTCCTCTGCATAGATGTACCATTCATTACTCCATTTCCTCTGCATAATTGGAAAAGAGTGTATGTTTTGATTAAAAAAAAGTTAAAAGTTTTGTTATTATTTCTGAAATAACTGATTATGGTGTACCCCATGAACATTCAAAAACTAATAGTACTCTCTGCTTTACTGAATATTTGCTAGCTAACTACTAACATATATAGCAGATTTGGGTAGTTGACGAAAACGCTAGAAGGATGTGAGTATATAATCAAGGATAAGTTTAGAAATATATTAATATTCGGGGAAAAGTAGGATTTATACCAATTTAAGATAAAATGAGGTAACTATGTGTAGTTGGTAAAGTTTTAACCATGTAAGGGTATGGCCTATAAGTGTTCCACCAAGAAAATGCATCTTACTTGGACATCACCGTATCCAGAATATGGAAAAGACCAAAGAAGACATGGATGAAAAGTATTAAAATAGACATGCTAAGTTTATTGAGAATATGTCCCTAAATATAGCAGAATGACATAATGTGATCCACGTAGCTAATCCATGTTACGTGTAAAGGTTTAGTTGTTATGCGCTTGACCCTGGTTGGACTTACCAATTAATCAACTTGGATAACTGTCAAAGATTTTTCGCCATCATTTAGCTCAATACTTGTTTAACTATAGATTTTACCAAGTGGTGGAGCTAGGAATGTTATTTTGAATTATGGTTTGCATTTGTTGCTTTTCTTGGTATTCAAATGTTTAGAGCATTTCTCAAACAGAACTTTGCATTTGTATTGCAGGAGTTTGCACTTCCAAGTCTCTATTCGCTCTCTCTTATGCTTATACTTGGTATTCTGTCCTTCTTAGCAGAGGTATGTTTCCAATATAACCATCAATGAACACGATTGCACTAACAATAGCTGTAATAACTGAATTTTTTTTTTGGTACCTATTTTGCTGTCAAGGTAATGAAAGTAACCAGTATAGTGAACTGTTGTTTTCCTTATAATCCTGTCGCAATGCTTTGGCCTATATATGTCTGAACATTTTCTGCTACAGGTGTTTCTAGCGCGTGGACTTCAGCTTGAGAAAGTTAGCAAAGCTTCAAATATCCAGTTTACTGAGGTACATACTATCTCTTTCTCTCTCAGTTGCACTTTTCAATTTTTTTTCCTTTTTTCAATTGATTGTGTGTACCCATCTCAGAAGGAGGTCATAGGCTCCTTCAGCTCGAGTAACTTGTAGCTTGAGCTTGAACTAGGGTTTTGTGCTTCTATTTCCTCTTTTAAACTAGTTAATCATTATCTAATGAATGCCAAAGGTTTTCACCAACCATATATTGGATTTTTTTTTTTTTGGCCTGTGATATTATATTTCAGGTTGCCTTGTCACAGCTATGGGGCATATGCACATCAAGAATCCCTTGGTCATTCGGTCGACTTGTTGGATCCCTGCTTATTTTAATCTCAGTGTCATGTACCATGTATTTTGGACCTGAAAAAGAGATTGAATGAGAAATGGTACATTCTTTCTCACTTAATCGAATTCCATTGCAGAAGACGTAATTTTTTTTAAAAAATTTATTATGATATATTTAATCCATGCATAATATCATAAAAAATAGTACAAAATTTTTTATAGCACCGTAAGTTTTTTATGTTCAACTCGTTCATCATTAAATTTCTTAAATTCTACTTGGTACCTTTCGTTTTCATCTGCTGGCAAGATGGCTCTTCGTTTAAAGCAAATCATGTCCTTCCCCATCAGCGCTTCTTGTTATATATATATATATATATATATATATATATATATATATTAATTTTTTATTTTTATTAAAATATTTATATTTGACACAATTTTAAATATGAGTATAATAATATGATCTTTTCGAGATATTTCAAGTATATAAAAATATTTAAAAATAATTAAATAAATTTATATTAGACGCATATTTGTATTCAAAATTCAATTCAAATTTAATTAGGATAGTTTTTTATATAAATAATATTTTTTTAATTGTATATTGGTTGACAAAATTTGAATATTGTTTGCTTATTTTGAATCTTAGTTTGAGCTAAATGTATTGAGAATTTAATTTTAATATTGATAGTGTTTTAGTACCAATTTTGCATATTTTGCATCATCCGTCTGATCCCGATGCAGCTACACCGTACTTCTAGTGATTCTATTGATGTTACGTTAGCTGAGCTGAGGTCTGCACGATTTATTTGAGTTTTATATTTTATTCTTAATATATCAGCATGTGAAATCATTAACTTGTTAGATGATATTATATATTGGTAGCGTCGTCAGGGTTTTGTAGCTTATAATAGAATATAATATAATCTACAAAAAGAGATTGTGTTGGACGGTGGTGTTTGGAAGCCAACTTTTAAGTTATTTCAAAATTTTAAATTAATTAAATATTTAGAGTTTATTTTATTTTTTTTAAAAGAAATAAACTTTGATATTTTATTATTATTTCGTACTAATAAGACTCCTTAATTAACTCTAAATATTTACCCTTTTCTTCGTCAAAGAAGGGAATATGAGCCAGTACATTCAGTTTTCTTTTGTTTTTTCTTAGCTTCTTTTTTATTTTTATTTTTTTGTAATTTATTTATTTTTACATGTAAAAAATTATCAAATCTTAGATTATATTTTAAAAAAGTAATTTTCTTCTCATAAATCTATCACCTTCATCTTTTCAAAGAAATAAAAATTTCAAATTAAATTGGTGATTTTAATTTTTATAAAAAAAAATATATGAGATAATTTTCTTGATTTCAAATTGATGAATTTCATAGTTTTCCCTTGAATATTTTCTAAAAATTGTTTGCTAAACTATTAATCACTTACCTTTTTAGAATGTAAATCATTTTTATAAAGCAATGTTTGCAAGGTATGATTTAGCTTGCTTGGCTTTCATTATAGTAGGCTTTTGAGGGATTTTCATTTATCCATGTCAAATATGTATCAAACAAGAGTTAATTTTGATTCAAAAAGTAGTGCACTGTATATTTGTAAATAGTTTTATGGTAAAAAAAAATTCTTAATTGTATAATCATGTGCCCTTAAAGAAAGGATAATTAGAAACCATTATTGATGTTTTAAATTTTTTTGAAATTTTCAGAATCAATAAAGAAATTTTAAATGTTTTAAAGATAAAACCATAAAATCTGAATAGCTAAATTTTGAATTTATGAAATGACACCGATAATAGCGATTTTAACTTCAAATTCATTTACTTAAAATTCTAAAACACAAAAAAATAAATAAATAATAATTATTTAATATGATTCAACTTAAATTTATATAATTATTGATTTAATTAAATATTTTATATAAATAATAAAAATCCCCAACGGGGAAAGAATTCTAGTACACCATAATATAAACCACACAAAGAAAAATAAAAGCTAATAAAAACAAATAATAATAAGTTATTTATTATTAATACGTAAACAGTGATGAAAAAATTACATTAGGATAAGGGTAGAGATTATAAATTATGAAATTTAAATTTTAATCTTGTTCAATGTTAATTTTGAACAATAATTAAATAAATCAATTATATTTTAAATTTTTCTCACTAATTATTTTTTAATAGAGTTATAATCGTCATTCTCATTTAGACGATTGAGTTACGATTCGAATTTTTTTTTACATCTCAAGCGATTCATATTTCACATATTCATATTCGTCCATTTAAATTCAAATTACTATTTATCATATTAAAATTTTTATATTTTATATAAAATTTAAATAAAAATATATTATTTTAATTTAAAATTATTATTTTAGATCAAATTAATTCAAAACAAAAATATTAAGATCTAAATTCAGTTGAAAAGATTGAACGAGTTCCGGGTTCTGCCCAGGGCTATCCTCATTCTTATATATATATATATATATATATATATATATGTGTGTGTGTGTGTGTGTGTGTGTGTGTGTGATACCTTGCTTTTCTCTCACTTTTCTCTATTGTTTTTACAATTTTGGCATCCCCTCTTTGTCTATATTATTATTATTATTTTAAGTAAAGTAATTTTTAAAGCTGACCTCTCACAGTTACGGTCTTAGTCTTTCACCGAGCACATATTCTTTCCTTTTTTTTTTCCACCCATATGCCAATGCCAATATAAAAAAAAAAGCTCTTCATTGAACATTTAATTGCTTATTAACTTCTTTGCTTCAAATCAGAAACGTTTATTCCCATCTTTCATTTTGTATTTATGCAAACCTATCCGCCCCCCCCCCCAACAAAATACATCAGTTTTTTTATTTTTTAATGAAGATCACTTTTTGAATTATTAAAAATAAAAATATTTTTATTAAATATATTAAAAATAATAAATAAAATTATTTATTATTATATTTAATTTAATATATTATTATAATTGGTATATTAACTCACGTTAACAAATATTTTAAAAACACTAGTTAATAATTTTTTTTAAAAATCATAATAAAAAGTAAAATATAGAAACCACAAAATTAGGGCCCATGTGGATTCTCCAAATTCAGATTCTCAATACAAATGATGTGGACCACCCATTCTCCACCATTTTTCATTTTGCCATAAGCTTCGTTTATGGATTATGTATCATTTAACCCATCTTATTATTATTATTATTATTATTATTATTATTATTATTATTATTATTATTATTATTATTATTAACAACTCTAATAAATTCATTAACATGTGACATAGATTAAAAATCGTCATCAAAAACTTTTGGATTCCTGCTTTTCATTAATCTAACATTATAAAATGAAATAATGATAATTACAATAGGACCTAATTTGATTGTTCGAATTTTGAAATGACTAATAATAATAATTTTATTTATTTTTTGTAGTTTTGAGAAAATAGTAAAAATTTAATTTTATAGTAATTTCCATATGTTACTATAATAATTTATAAATAAGACCCATTAAAAAGATTTATTTTTTTTCATGAAGTGATTCTATAATAATAATAATAATAATAATAATAATTTAAAAATAAAGAATATTAGCTGAGTCTACTGTCCCTCATCTCATGCTTAGTGTTTTAATTTAAATTGATTGTTTGGATATAGGATAAGATTTTTTTATGATTTTAACTAATTTAGTTTGATTTAAATTATTATTTAATAAATTAAATTATTTAAATTTAAGTAATAAATATTAATATTAAAATAAATTAATAATAAATTAATATATTTTAAATAATAAAATAAATTCTCGGATTAATTAAGTATTTCTCTTTTACTAATTTAGTCGTTATTTAATTAGCGCAAGTTGTAACACTAGTCAATAATGACCAAGATTTAGGTTTAACATGAACACAGATAGTTGACATGCAAAACGACATCATCTAGGATTTCATTTGGAGGTGGAGTCCCTAGCCTAGCTTTAGCCTAGCCTAGCGCCTGGCCTGGCCTGGCCTAGCGTTGGTGTTTCTAAATTATAATTGTCCTTTCAGATAGTGCACTCTTGTATTTGTTTCACTCACATTCTGCTGAGATCTTGTAAACTTACTATTAAAAAAATAAAACTAAAAAATAATATAAATTCAAAATTTTATTAAAATTTATATTAATATATAAAAAAATTATATATAAAATATTTTTAAAAATAATTATGATATAATAAAATATTTAAATAAAAATACATAAATTATTATATTTACGTGACCTTGGAGGCTACTCAGATGGCTATTTGGTAAATAAATAAAGAAATCAAAGGCAGAAACGTTAATTAGAAGAAACAGAAATGATTCAAAACGAGACGTTGATCAACCAGGAGGAAAAAGAGAGAGAGAGAGAGAGAGAGAGAGAGAGAGAGAGAGAGGAGAGTGTTGGAGGGCTTCACTGAGAGGCTAGTGCTTGCTTCGTTGCTTTTTGCTCGTTTAAGTCATTGCTATATTATTCTCTTTTTGTTACTTTTATTTATATTTCCTTGGACTTGGAAGCTACTTTTCTTCGCTTTTTTATATGTACTGTACTCTGTCTCAGTTTCCCCTCTTCTTCTTCTTTCTTCCACTGCTACCCCTTCTTCCTCGACTAACCTCTTCTTTTTCTCTCTTTCCCAAAGCTTAATAACAATGGCAGAAATAACCCATCCTCCCATGGACCAGCTTCAAGACCTTGAGTACTGCATAGACTCTAATCCTACTTGGGGTACGTTCTCTTTTTATCTACTGTTGTTTTTATCATTCTTGTAACTAAAAGAAAAAAGGCGGTGGATGACAAAGAAAATGGGGTGGTGGGTGTTTGACTTAAAAGGTTCCTTCTATGTTTGGCTTCTGGTCTCTGCCATTTTTCTCTTTGTTGTTCTCATTGGGGTAATGTCTTTAAGCTTTATGAGTTATTACACTAAATGGATGGTGCAAGCAGAAACCAAAAAAAAATGTTTTGGATCATAGTTATGGCTAAAATCAGTAGGGTTGTTTTATAACCAGTAACTTTGTATTCCTGTGAATGTAACATGAGACATTTTGGCTTAATTATGAACTTGATGCCAGTAGAGGGAAAATAAATGATTTTTTTCCTTAAATTTTAATTATGCTTCTTAAGTTCTGTTTACAATGTCATTATTTACAATGTTAAATAAGTGTAATGTTTTGCTGCAAACATTTTGTTCCTTGAATTCCTCACAAAAATGCTGTTTTTGCTTGCAGGTTCTTCTTCTTCTTTTTTTTTTTTATTGATTTTGAGGCCATGTTAGTGTTTCGCTTTTCATGATTTCTTTTGATGGTAGAAATATCATGAGAGCAAATGAATTTCTGTAATGATTTTATTGTTTTATTTTTTTTGGTATTTTCCCGAGTACAAAACAGAGAATTCCTTCATACTCATGGTGTTTGGGAAGTTTGGAACTTTACTGAATACCTAAGTAAACAATCCTCTTTGGCTGCCTACAAAGGTGGCCATGCTTGAAGAATGCAATTAACGGGTATCATTTGATTTGCATGATAATAGTCCGTCAACTTGGAAATGCCATAATGTCATGCAAATTTTAGGGACTCATGACTTAAGTATGGCTGCAACGACCATAGTCTAGGAGAGGATCATTTTTTAATAAGACATATGTTGATCCCAAGCATATAAAACTGGCATACTTATATTTATAATTGCCTTCTGTTGATATAGATTTACTTGGATGATTTGCACTACGATGAAAGAGATCATGCCATTGTGCATTTACTTATAGCAACACGTATTAGGATATGCTGTTTCTATGGGGTTGTTAAATTGGATCGAAGCTCCAAAATCAAGAATTACTTGGTGATTGATGACGGTTTTTGACCTATTGAGGAGGCTTTGAATATCATCGTTTCTTCTATGGTAACAATTAGATTCTGAGTGAGATAGGTGGAAAAGTTTACTTTGTTTTATTTTAGTGTTAGAGATTTGATCATTGCATTTCATTTTTTGAACATCAAAGGTATTTTTTTTCCATGTGAACCATCAGAAAATTTCGAAACCCCTTGCAACCACAGCTGCTAAACTATATAGGACTGGTCACCCTTAAACAGACCTGTTTGACCACCATTGCCGCCGCCTTCCTTGAAAATGGGCTCCCAACATCTCATACCACTGGCTCTGCTCGTACGTTAGAGTGCTGAATGTCTCACCTATCTCCACCCTGCAAAGGTTCTATCCATTTACTACTATGTATTATATGGAGCTGTGAGGTGGATAACAAATTGACATAATGCAATATAAATGTCTACTCTATGCGTATTCCATATGATTGAGAAATACAGAAGCTCAATGCTTTGCAGCTTAAAGAATTGAAAGATCTAGTAATCAATTCCTTTTACTTGTACTCTCTGGTTTTACGATTAGGCCGCATTATTGACCGGGCTGCTAGTTAGTTTTCTATTTCCAATTGCATTGCTAGGGTATTCTTCTTTTGCCTGGTGTATGGAAACCTAACTTTCGACAACCTATAAGCATAAAATTGGCCCACATAGAGGCATAAATAAGGAGAAAAGGTGAGAGCTTACTGAATAACAAGACCATTAAAAATGATGGTCAACCTTCCTTATTGACGGACAACATTTATGGTCCATATAGGGAAAAAGTTATGCTCAAGGATTGTATTCCAACATAGAGGCATCTAAAATTAGATGCTTTTGATGGATTTTAATGTTTTTATGATTGTGGTTATGATTTAGTCTAGTAGATAAGCTGTTGAAATCTGATGGCTTTTCCCTTCGTTTGCAATGAAGGAAATACTATGCTCTTGCCGTGCACAGAAATTTCTTATAAACAGTTTCATTGATGTAGTCTCATCTCTGCCCCACAATTAAGGGTGTACTATCAACTTTTTCATCATTAATCAATGCGGATTAACACCAAGAGTTAAGGGATTCTAATTATTTGTTCATATCTGTAGCTGCATGCCGAGTAAAATTTAGAGATAAGTGATTTATTTCTTTATTCATACCTGCAGTTGCACTGCAATCACATTTCTATTGGCATGCTCATTTGTTTTTAATGTAGACGCACAGCTTTGTCAGTCTACACCTTGTTATTGTAAATAATTCATCAATCTCTTAAATATTTAGTTCAATTAAGTCTAAACTAATGCATTTTATAAACAAGTCTTCATTTTGACGATGTCAAGTTCACATGTAGGCCTCAAGTTTATTCCTCAAAATCTTGCCCATGCTTATAGAAAAAGCTTTTTCTTGCAGCTGAAACCATCCTATTAGCATTTCAGAACTACATTCTGATGTTGGGTACAAGTTTAATGATACCTTCATTGCTCATTCCCGCAATGGGTGGAAGCGATGTAAGCTGGTTATACTCAACTTTGTTAGTTTGTTATCATCTTAATTCATGCTTGGTTTATATCACTAGTTGCTGCCTTTCCATTGGAACTATGCTGGTAACTTTGAGCCAAGTTTACTGGCTCCCAACTATTATTATGTTTGAGGTGAATATGCCATTGATTAAGGAGTTGAGATTAGTCCTTGTCTACGCTTCTCTTTTTTCATCTTTTCCCTTCTTCTCGACTTCACAGCATATTGAAAACTGGTAATCATATTGTTTGAATTTTGGTCTAGAGGATCTTGGAGGCACTATTTACCATGATAGATCTTGCATTTACCTTCCTGCTAAAATTTCCTTCTTTACTTTAACACCTATTCTGTTTCTTTATCGATTTCTTGGCTCATAACCAGAGGGACAAAGCATTGGTAATACAGACTTTGCTCTTTGTAGCTGGCATTAACACACTTCTCCAAGCACTTTTTGGAACAAGGTTACCGGCAATTGTTGCAGGCTCTTATGCTTATGTTATCCCAATAGCCTATATAATAAATGACTCGTCATTGCAACAGATTAGCGACCGACATGAAGTAAGTTGCCTGTTGACCACCTGTTCTTTTTTTTTGAGCACATGCAAACCGTACAAAGTTAGCTGACAAGATTGGGGAAAAAAAAAGAACTTCATAGCATTTGAACAACAGAACTTTGTGAACAATGCATGAAATTCCGCCTTTTAACCATACAGCAGGAACATCAGTTAGTCATTGCTTGGAGAAAGAGTAACTCTAATTTCCGAATATTTATTTCCAGAAAGACAAAGAACTCTCACATTGTGAGTGTTGAATTTTAGATGGGCACCAAACGCAAAACCAACTAGTTTATCTGATACCATTTTAAAGTTTAGAATTCGCATCTAACCTAAAACCAATTGTCAATAGATGAATCTTGCTATATTTATCTGTACGGGATACCCCAATTTAACTGAGGTGGGATTTCTTTTATCACCACTTAATAGTCAAGAATTATGATTGACATAGAAATCCAACCTTTCAGAAGAATTTCAGGGTAACAGGTGCCAATGTCCTAATAGGCTTACTTTGTAATTCATCGTGGGCATCGTTTTTTTTTCTTTTTGAATTCTATAATTATGCTTGTAAGTTGATGAATCTAACATCTTTAAACTCATGGTATCAAAAGCTGTGCTACTGTTAGCATGGTGTCCTATCAATGCCGGCTTACAACCAACTAGAGTCTGTCAAATTTGAGTCCCTTCTCAGAACTGAACTTTCTCATTTGCTAGGGGTAATTTGAAAGAGATCTTCCCATGTGATTGGTTTGCAGAGATTTATACAAACGATGCGAGCTATTCAAGGAGCACTTATCATAGCCTCAAGCATACAAATTATACTGGGATACAGCCAAGTTTGGGGTCTCTTTTCACGGTACATTGGCAGCTTATGAAAATGTGAAGTTGCTAGCCAGACCTTGTTCTTGACTGTTTTTTTGGGTTCTCCATGCAGGTTTTTCAGCCCTCTTGGTATGGCACCGGTGGTTGCATTGGTAGGCTTGGGATTGTTTCAGAGAGGATTTCCTTTGGTAGGTATTGCTATAAAATGGGAATTCTTTTCTTGTTAAATGGAGCATCCATTAGTTTACCCTGAGTATGGACCTTCTATTCAATATGTTTAGCACTTCTTGCAGCCATGAAATCAGGAACACTAAGTCGCTGACATCTGAATTTCATTGAGTAGATTGTTTAGGGTCATAGAAAGTTACTAAACTGTCATTGTTTTCTTTGGATGATTACTTTAGTCTCTTAAAATGGTGCCAACCGTTCGTTTCCATTTGTCAAGAATGTTTCAGTTTAACAGATGACTTATGTTTGCAGTAACCTGTTTCTATGTATCACACAACTCTAGTTCATTCTTTACAATATTGTTTTCAGCTGGGAAATTGTGTGGAAATCGGGCTGCCAATGCTGTTGTTGGTGATCGGAATGTCGCAAGTAAGTGTCACCATATCATTATATCGGTTATTTTTTCTTTCCTTTTATTTTTTATGTATTCATTTACTTTATTTGTTTTACTTAATTTTCACGTGTTATGGCTTTATATGGGAATTGCAGTATCTAAAGCATGTGAGGCCATTAAGAGACGTCCCTATATTTGAAAGGTTTCCTGTCTTAATCTGTGTTGCAATCATTTGGATCTATTGCCTTATACTGACCGTCAGTGGGGCGTATCGTGACAAGCCAACTACCACTCAATTTAGTTGCCGTACTGACCGAGCAAATCTCATATCTTCTGCTCCATGGTATATCAGAATATCATAAAGTTTGGCTTCTCCAGACTTGTGTTCTGTTTTTTCACTGGTTCTGACATTAATGTTCATTGGTTCAGGTTCAAGTTCCCTTACCCTCTTCAATGGGGTCCTCCATTTTCAGCTGGCCATTCTTTTGCTATGATGTCTGCAGTTTTAGTTTCTATGGTTGAGGTACATCTTATTGATGATACATTCTGGTTAAACGTTGGAACTAAAAAGTCTCAGAATAATTTCTGGGTTGATGAAATTGCTTCTTTAATGTTGCCTATGATGCTATAGTCGACCGGAGCGTACAAGGCAGCATCTCGATTAGCTATTGCAACTCCACCTCCGGCATATGTATTAAGCCGTGGGATAGGCTGGCAGGTGGGTGGGTTTAATATTACTATCACTTTCGATTTCTTTTTCTTTCTTTCCTTTCTTCGATCAAGCGAACAAGACAAATATAGCTGAAGAAAATACATATATAATCTATCAACCAACGAACCATCATATAGTTGAAGAAAATCCAACATAAAGGGTAATACTCCCATACCTATGTCCAGATATGGGTTAAACATTAGCGTCGTGTGAGTTTTTTAGAAGAAATGAAAAGTTGGAGCAATGCAGCATTAACCAGCTGGATGACTTTCAGAATAATTTTGTAGGGGATTGGCATCTTGCTTGATGGTCTATTTGGAACTGGCACCGGTTCTACTGTTTCCGTGTAAGATATACTTTTAGTCCAGCTATCGCTGCATGCTGCTAGTGTTGAATTTTCCCCATGTTGATAGATATCTTAGGTAATGTTCCAGGGAAAATGTTGGGACTCCTTGGACTAAGCCGAGTTGGAAGTCGCAGAGTTGTTCAGATATCTGCTGCCTTCATGATATTTTTCTCAATATTAGGTACTCACACCTCTTCAGAGTCCTGAGGACCAAGTAAATTTTGATGCATCCAATGTAAGCATTTATAATTTTTAACCCTTGTTCAGGCATGTGGTTTAGAGTTTGACAAACAGTGCTTTTTGACTTGCAAATCACAATTAAGACCACTTATCAATTAAATCTCAAGAGGAATCATACTTTACTTTTTCTAGATTCTAGATGAGTGTTAAATATAGATATATATTTGACATATATATGTTTAATTTTTTAAAAAATTTTTCATATATTTGGACAATCATATTTTCATATCAATGTTCAAATATATGTTGGATATGAGTGCGGAGTGCTTTGGAAAATTTTCATATCAATGTTCGAATATACGTTGTACACAAATAATTTAAGAAAAAAGTTGAAGTAGCATAATACATACTTACCTTTGTTGCATTTTGATCTTCTTATACCTAAATGGTATTTTTATGAGTAATGATGTTATTGAAGGAAAATTTGGAGCTGTGTTTGCATCCATACCTTCCCCAATCTTTGCGGCACTTTATTTTGTACTTTTTGGCCTTGTGGGTATGAAAAAATTTGCACCCCCGCAAGTTCTATTTTTCTGTTGCTTTCATGTTGTTTGGAAGCATAATAACAATTTCCTGCTTTGCTTGCACAGCTTCAGTTGGATTGTCATTTCTGCAGTTCACAAACATGAATTGTATGAGAAACCTCATAATCACAGGGCTATCACTCTTCCTTGGGATTTCCATCCCACAATTCTTCAATGAATATTGGAACCCAGCACAGCGAGGCCTTGTTCACACTAATGCTGGATGGGTAAGTAATAGATTAAGATTAGAATCCTGTAAAAATTTTGGGGGATATAAATAATGATACTGATGTTATCACTTGCATTTGGATTGCAGTTCAATGCATTTGTGAATACCATATTCTCGTCTCCAGCAACCGTTGGTCTAACGGTGGCGGGGTTTCTCGACAACACGTTAGAGGTTGAAAAATCGAAGAAAGATCGAGGGATGCCATGGTGGGTCAAGTTCAGATCTTTCAGAGGAGACAATAGGAACGAAGAATTCTACACCTTGCCTTTCAATCTCAACAGGTTTTTTCCACCAACCTAGGGGCTGGCAGTCGACAGTTCTGAGTTCCAACATCAGCCAGCCCCCGAAACTCAACATAATTTCCTCCGGCTATCCAATCCAAATTTGATTAACATCAAGGGATTTTGTTTTTGTTTTTTTTTTTCTTAATACTAATTATTGTATTTGTTCATCATGCCAAGAATTAAACAAAAAATTAAAAAGAAAAAAAATCAAACTAATGATATGAAGCCTCAGACAAGCCAGTCAAATTGACATCAAAATAATAAAATAATTCAGTCGGTAATTCCAACTATATATTAAGAAATCATCATTGGCTTCCATAACCCATTTCCTACTGTTAAGAACTGAGATTCATATATATATATATATATAAATCATTTGAAAAAAAAAATGTAATCGCCGAAAACGGCTCCGTAGATCACAAGCAATCAGATCGACGGGTTCCTATCAGCAAGCGAAATATGAGATTTTCTTTCGGTCCAATCATAGCATCGCCGGTCACTGCGTTTTGTTTTGGCTACCGGCGACGTGGCATCGGACCCAAACAACTTCCAAATTTTTTTTAAAAAAAATGAATATCTCAAATATCAAAAGCGTACCCTCAGAAACCCGTTTCAAATCACCCACACAGCGTAACACGTTTGAGGAAGGCCCGAGTGGATTTTCCCGGCCAATGATCAAGCACCTAAGAACAAGAATCAGAGGCGCTGATATTGGCGGATGGGAAAACGAGGACTTTCCTTAGCATGTTGCCGCTGCTGATTAAAGTGTCATACGGCACTTCCTATCTATGGGATTTCTTCTTCACTGGGATTTCGCCCTACAAAATACGATTTCTCCCTTTTTTTTTTTTTTTTAAGAAAAAAAAGAAACAACAACAAACAACAACAGAGTTGAACCCTTAATTTTTCCTTCTTCTCTAGATAGAGAAATCAACTAGGGTACAGAATACACATTTATATAGAGCAGCGAAGTAAAAACCCTAGATCTCTGATATATGGGCCCTGAAAATTCAGGGCTTCTTTGATGGATTTGAAATGGCCGAAAGGGGTTTCAGGCTTGTCAAGAATAGGCCCAAAATGTTTGTGGCGGGCCCTGATGTTTCAAACTAATAATTGGGTTTTTTTTAAAGGACGTTTAAAAAAGCTTTCAACTGTGATAACTAAGATGATGGCCCAAAATAAGGGATAACTAAGCTGATAATTCAAAATTAAAAATAAAATTTACGATCGTATAATAATATGAAATATAATAATATTTTTTTACGAGCATTTAGCGCTGTAATTAATGTATATATATTTGCTTTGGAGAGTTTAAAGAAAAGAATTTGTTTAAAAAATATAATAAATTCAAATAAAATTACTGGTTTAAGATACTCCAGATAAGCAGTGGCCAACTCGCCGTACACCCCTGGCACTAGCTGTCCGTTCCCCTACGCCAACTTTTCTCCGATTTGAAGGTAAATTTCATTTCAAATCAGCGAAAACAGAGAAGAGAGTATTTGAGGCGTGAAATGTCGATGGGAAGCGACACGACATGGGTTGGGAGGAAGCCATTGAGGCGGATCGGAGGAATGTCCGATGCTCTTTCCATCGCCGCCGATCTTGGTTTCTCTGTTGCCCCTCCTCCTTCTCAGGTTCCTTCTTTTTTTTTCTTTTTTTTTTTAATTTCTGCCCATAATTTGTCTTTGGGATTGATTTCATTCACTTCAATTGTTGAAATTTATGTTCAACCTCGTAAATTATGCGATTTGAAACTCCCAAACTACACCATTTTCTTCAGCAGATTGCCTTCTTTTATTCTGGTCTCTTATATTATGCAATCGTATGGTATAAAAACTTTCGTAGTTGCTGTTTGTGAAAATGAATTTAGGGTTTTGATGCTTATACTGAAATTATTAGCCCTTTTTAACGATCAATTAAGAGGAATTAAACCATCAGAAACATATGATCCCTTTGTGAGAATCTTAAATTTAGGATCCTCAGCAACACTAGCTGAAGTCTGAGATTTTAATTTAACTATTTAAGATGTAGGGATTTAGGCAGTAATCAAAACGACAGATCAATTACTCATACAAATCTGATAAAATTGAAGGTAAGGTATATTGTCTTAAAACTAATGTTCAAGCATTTTCTTTTTAAACCTATATAATAAATAGTTTGTGCATTGTCGTTTATGGAATCATAAGTATTAGCATCTGCTTGAACTACTTTTGTTCTATTTATAAATCTTAGGATATGTACTTGCTGTCCTGTAACCTGTGCCAATTGGTTAGGAATTTTGAATCTACAAGGTTTGATAGAGCTAGAACATTGATCGACAAGTGCCTTGAAACTGCACAAGAGTTAATGTTGGTTTTCCTCTGTAGGAAGAAGTGCAAAACTTATCCTCCATTACTGGAGAAAAGGGTGATGACTTGATCAAGGTATTAAGAGAGCTAACAACTGTACAGAGAAAAATAGCAGATTTGCAAGTTGAACTACAAGGCAGAAAGGTAAAGCTCCCCGGTTTAATTATTCTTTCCACATCATTTTTGTACTGAATGTAAGGTTTTACTCTTTGGCGCTTTTGGATAGTGCTATGGGTGTGCAATTGACTCGAAGAAACTAAAGTTTTGACTTTTAAAAGGATTGGCTTTGTTACTGAAAATAAAATATTAGCAGTTCAGTTTCAGTTTTGTTCGTGTAAACATTAATAAATAAATAGAAAACACTCATATAAACATTAAAGGAACTTAATCTGTTTATTTAATATTTACTCCATCTTTTTTAGATATTTAAAAACATTTTTTATAAAACATGAAATTTTATTTGTTACTTAATCTTGCTGCTTCAAGCACAACCTGGGCTTTTTAACTGCAAGTCTGCCATTCCCTCAACTGACCTGTTTTATGGCACTTGTAGGATGACAAAAATGTTGCGCATTTGACACATGTGAGTGAAATGGAAAAGAAGTGTGAAACACTGGCGAGGATTACTACTATATTGAAAGATGTTATTCAAAATAAGGTAATATCAGGTTTTCTTATTGTTTACTGTTGTGTGCTAATGTTGGGAACGCCTCATGATAGTGGTTTTTTATTATTTTAATAGATATACCTCTCATATGCGCAACAGCATGACTTCCATTTTAACCTCCATTTTCAATTTTTTATGCTCCACTACTTTCTTCAGCAATTCTTTCTTATCTTTTTACTTTGTCAATGGGGTTAGGAAAGTTGGTGAAAATACATTGAGAACTTATTTTTGATTGATATGGAGATTTTATTCAAAAGACTCTTTTCTAATAAAAACTTTCAGTCATACGTATTTTCACTAAAATGTAGCACACAATAGATAGATCTTGACTCCAGAGGCTCTAACCCAAGTAAAGATGCAATTTCTTCTATTGTCGGAGTCATATAATGCTAATTAAACGAAAAGCGCCTATATGAAGGGTCCTAGAACTCAATTAAAGCACGGACTGGTTGTTTATCCATCAGTATTCAAGCAAAAACGTAATATGTCCATATTTCTCTATGAATCAAGCCTATTTCGCATTACCCCAACCATCCCATGTATCAGCCAACTCTGACAAATTATTCTGCTGGAAATCAAGTGTGTGATTTTCGGTAGTTCTGACACAAAATCCCTTGGTATACAATCCCCCCATTCATTTTGATTTGATTTTGACTCTATGCGAACCTCCTCAAATGTCTTGCAGATAACCACTGTATATGCTTGTTCACCTATAAAGCCTAATGAAAGTTAAACTAAGCTGAAATTCAAATCTAAAGCAAGCGTCCCTATATGCAAATGAGAAACGAACAAAAAAGAAAAGAACAAATAAATCAGTATCCACAAAAAATAATAAATCCAAATAACGAAAAAATTTAACATGAAAAGATAATACCAGAAAAATATTATCTAAATAAACACAATAATCAAGTAAAAGAAAAAGAGAAGGATCTGTTTATCCCTTCATGTATTCCTAATTTTCCAGTGATGTCCAAAATAGGGCGTGGTTTTAACTGGGAAGTTACTAAGGTTCACCATATGAGATTTAGGTCGTACCCTTAGGGTATTTAAATATTATATAAAATTATCTCTTCGGCATTTTGAAAATGATACATTTTCACTAAAATGATGTTTTTGCCATTAAAAACATATATAAAATTATCTCTTCGACAATCAGGGCATTAATCCTTAGCTTAGGATGGTTAGGTAAAGGATTTGCCGCTACTTTAGGTCCCAGGGTAGTATCAAATTTAAAAGCTCCTCTTTCAAGAAGACTATGGACCTTTTTTTTAAAAGTAGAATAGTTTTCAATTGGATGGCCTGCTACTGCATGATATTCACAATAGGTATTTGGATCATACCAGCTAGGTAAGTTACCCTCATACGGTTTTGCATAGAGTGGAGCCATTAATCGAGCCTCCAAAAGCTTATCAAATATTTCTTTGTAACTCCTTGTGAGAGAGCGCCAAGGTTGATAACAATAACTAGAGGCATTGTAACTCGAGGGACATTTTGTTGCATATTTTGCGCATTCAGAGTTTGAGTCTCTTGAGTATTGGTAGGTTGTGTCTCAGACTGAATGTCCCAGCAGGAATGGTAGTGATACCTTCAGGGTGGCGTATTGACTCTCTCGCCATGAGTAACTCCATTAATCTTGTGATCCGAGCTTGCATTTCCTCTTGCCTCTTGATCATAGTCTCCTGAGATTGACATTGACTTTCTTCAAGCCTCTTTAGTCTCGATAACCGATCCTTAGCCATTTTCTTTGCTCTAGATCTAGTATAATAGCGATGAGTGAATTGTTGTTCAGTGAATCTCTCTTGATTTGCAATATTTTAAACCTTAAAAGAAGGATTCCAAATTTTATTAAATTATAAATTTATTGATGAATGTATAAATGTGTATCTATATGCGTATGATGTGTATATATATATATATATATATATATATATATATATATGATGTGAATGTATAAATGCACTTACAGGAATGCTTTCTTTAGTACAAAATTCGAAACTCACAAATTTCCATTAGCTTTATGAAGGATTACAAATTATCGATCATATTTGGATTACATTCAAGGAAAGTTCTAATCTGGTCATACTGCTGTTGTGCTTGTTCCAAAAACTTAAGTACAACAGGACCAAATTTACCGACTAGATTAATTTGACTCTTTAGAACACAAATTTTTTCACCATATTTCTTGCTTGAATGGCTGTCGAATGAATCTACTTCATGAGGTGATCAATGTAAAACTGCCGACCCAGAGAATTGACTTCCTATCTTTTGCATTCATTCTGGACTTGGCATAGCCTATTATCCCAATACACATACATTTCATGATAGGCTTGAGCCCAAACATCAATATCATGTTTTGCTGAAGCAGCACTTATCTCATCTCTTCGACAGTTATGGCAACAATTTCTCTCTCTTGAAGCAATCTAGACATTCTTTTCCGTTCTTCACCAAGCGTGGTCCTGAGATGCTTATTCCTCTCTATGGATCTTCTTAACTGAATACGGGTGTCGGTATGTGCCTTTTGTTCACGTTCAAAAATGATCGTATTGGCTTCTCCCTCCTAGGCTTTAGCTTTCCATACCCTCAGTTCTTCACGAAGTTTACGCATTTGTTCAGACATCCGACTAGAAGATTCGCTCGAACTCTTGGATATACCGACGAGCTTCACTTTTTATTTTGCTCAATCCAATCCTGCTTCATTAAATTATATTGTTCTTCCATTTTCCGAACATCTTTTTCCTTAGCCACCATCTTCATCTTTAAATACATGACTTCTTCTTAAAGAGCTTGATTTTCAACAGCCAATCTTTTCCTGTCTCTTTCTGTTTCTTCTTTTATTAACTCTACTTTGGAAGGCATAGAGGGCTTTGGTTGTATAGATACCCAAGGATTAACTCTATTTATACTCGAGATGATCAAACTGAATCCTCGAATACACCTCTAGGGATAATATCTAAGAGTAGTCTGGTCTATGTAAGCACATAATCCTGATTCATATCTTTCTCTCCACATAAGGCTGTCAACTGAAGTGAATTCCTATAGCCTTCTCCATAATAATCCAAATCCACACTAGCCAACTTGGAAGTCATGGGAATAAATTGTTGAGATCCATACTGTCGTCGGACCAAAAGTGGTGTGTATCCCACTATGCCCCACAAACTGAGCAAAGGCATAAAAAGAACTGACCACAACAATACAGAAAAAGTTTTGGTGCAAACCAAGGGGCCCTCCATGTTATATCTTCAGGGGTTGAATTCTTCAAGGTCTCCACCTATTGATTTTTTGTTCCCAACTTGGAACAACTTTTCTTGATAAATTCTTGGAGAGAAATGTAATGTGAAAAGTAGGGCTTAACTTTATTAGCACCCTTACCCCAAAAATGGCTTCGGGCCCAAATGTACAATAATAATGCGTTCCCAAAAAATCTGCTTTGTCCTGATTTTCAACATGCGTTGAGCGCTCGGATGATTTCCGCTAGAATGGCAGGAGCGGAATGCATGTTCCTTTTTGATCGATAAAAAAAAATTCACAATGACTACTTCAACATGTCCGAATATCCTTG
Organism: Adansonia grandidieri; assembly: GCA_038382065.1. Classification (NCBI taxonomy): domain Eukaryota; kingdom Viridiplantae; phylum Streptophyta; class Magnoliopsida; order Malvales; family Malvaceae; genus Adansonia; species Adansonia grandidieri. Next base: position 6,055,518 of record JBBYHK010000020.1, on the reverse strand, counting down.
GAAAGAACACTAATCCAAATATAGTCAAGGCAAATGCATCCAGGGCTTATTCCATATCTGAGTGTTTTCTGATGTATCCTTTTAGAAATTGCCATGAGATAACGCTCGTATTGCCTTTGTACTCCCTATAGTGAGGTGTTGATTGGAGCGGTAAATCGAGAATCTGTCCCAATTTCTTCTAAAGACTTGTCGGGTTGCACTCTTTACAAAAATTAGGTCTTGACTCCAGAAGCTCTAACCCAAGTAAAAATGCAATTTCTTCTATTGTCGGAGTTATATCATGCTGATTAAACGAGAAACACCTATATGAAGGGTCCCATAACTCAATTAAAGCACGGACCAGTTGTTCATCCATAGGTATTCTAAGCAAAAGGGCAATATTTCCATATTTTTCTATGAATCGAGGCTGTTTTGCATTACCCAGTCCATCCCATACATCAGCTAACTCTGACAAATTATTCTACTGGAGATCCAAGTGTGTACTTTAACATGTCCGAATATCCTTGGAAAGAACACTAATCCATATATAGTCAAGGCAAATGCATCCAGGGCTTCTTCCATATCTGAGTGTTTTCTGATGTATCCTTTTAGAAATTATCATGAGATAACGCTCGTATTGCCTTTGTACTCACTATAGTGAGGTGTTGATTGGAGTGGTAAACCGAGAATCTGTCCCAATTTCTTCTGAAGACTTGTCGGGTTGCACTCCTTACAAAGTTTAGGTCTTGACTCCAGAAGCTCTAACCCAAGTAAAAATGCAATTTCTTCTATTGTTAGAGTTATATCATGCTGATTAAACGAGAAACACCTATATGAAGGGTCCCATAACTCAATTAAAGCACGGACCAGTTGTTCATCCATTGGTATTCTAAGCAAAAGGGCAATATTTCCATATTTTTCTATGAATCGAGGCTGTTTTGCATTACCCACTCCATCCCATATATCAGCTAACTCTGACAAATTATTCTACTGGAGATCCAAGTTTGTGATTTTCGGAAGTTCTGACACAAAATCCCTTGGTATATAGTCCTTCCATTCTTTTTTATTTGATTCTGACTCGATGCGAGCCTCCTCGAATGTCTTGGAGATAACCACTGCATATGCTCATTCACCCATAAAGCCTAATAAAAATTAAACTGAGCTAAGATTCAAATCTAAAGCAAGTGTCCCTTTGTGCAAATGAGAAATGCACAAAAAAAGAAAAACACAAATTAGTATCCACGAAAAATAATGAATCCAATAACGAAAAAAAGTTTAACATGAAAAGATAATACACGAAAAATGTTATCTAAATAAACACAATAATCAAGTAAAAGAAAAAGAGAAATATATGTTTATCACTTCATGTATTCCTAATTTTTTGGTGATGTCTAGAGTAGGGCATGGTTTTAACTAGGAAGTCACTCAGGTTCACTATATGAGGTTTAGGTCAAACCTCTAAATCGGTTTTCGAATTGCTTCCCGAGCTCAGAATCGACTAACAAGGTACCCTATCCTTACCCATCCCAGGTTTATGTCAGAAAAGGTCCAAATGGGAGTATTTTCCGTGCCAATAACGAGGCATACATACATTGTCCTGGTAACCCTAATGGACACTAATACAATGATGAAAAATCGGCATGCTTGAATATACTCGGGCATGTTGAAGTAGCTGTTGTGGATCTTTTTGATCAATTAAAGAGGAACATGCATCCCGCTCCTGCCATTCTAGCAACAATCATCCAAGTGCTTAACGCATGTTGCAAATCAGGATGAGGTAGATTTTTCGAGAGTGCATTATTATTGTACATTTGGGTCCAAAGCCATGTTAGGGATGAGGGTTCTAATAAAGTTAAGCCCTACTTTTCACATTATATTCCTCTCCAAGAATTTATCAAGAAAAGTTGGTCCTAGTCGAGAACAAAAAATCAATGGGTGGAGACCTTGAAGAATTTGACCCCTGAAGATATATCATGGACAACTCCTTGGTTTGCACCTAAACCTTTTCCGTATCGGCGTGGTCAATTACTTTTTGTGCCTTTGCTCGGTTTTTAGGGCACAGTAGGATATGCACCACTTTTGGTTCGACAATAGTATGGATCTCAACAATTTATTCCCATGAGTTCCAGGTTGGCTAATGTTGATTTGGATTATTACGGAGAAGGCTATAGGAATTCACTTCAGTTGATGGCCTTACAGTGGACCGGGGCAAAACTTACGAGTCAACAAGGATAAAGGGTTGAGTGGGGCAAAACCTATAGTCAACAAATGTAATGGGTTGACTGGGGCAAAACCTACGAATCAACAAGGATAAAAGGTTGACTGAGGCAAAACTTACTAGTTAACAAAGGTAAAAGGTTGACGGGGACAAAACCTACGAGTCAACATTATTACTGAAATCTCATTTCTATTCTGAGATTTGGTTTTAAAATCTCCCATGACACAAACCAAATTTGACCAGAAATTCATTTTTGACATGTGCTGCTGTAAGCAATAATAGAATTGTAGAAACATGTGTACACCGTTTATTGGTGATCACGGAAGGCTCAGTTATTAATATATTATTATATTGTTTCCGGAGCTGGGACCATAATTGACCTTTGTGTATTGGTACCTTCTGATGATTACATCATAGGGCTATTTCTTTTGTTCTATAATTTGTTCATAGCTTAGATGGTTGATCCAGGCTATATTGTCTTTGCCCTAACACATTACTAGCACATTATATTCTTAAGTTTTAGATCACACAATCAAAATGACTTCATTTATTTATCTGACTATTTTGCTTTGTTCATTATTTTGGCAGGATCGAATTATAGCTCGTTTGCAACAACCATATTCACTTGATTGCATTCCCGTGGAAGCAGAATATCAGGTTTGTCATTCTTTGGTGGTTTACTTGAATTTAACACAAGCACAATAAAATTTGAAACTTTGGTTCTTTTTTTCTTTGGCCTTGGGATGATTGGTTACAAGGAAAGCTTCTTCGTATACCATTCATTTATTTTTCTTTCCTTTATTAATTTAACACAAGCACGGTAGAAGGTTATGCTTGCCTTTATTTTTCTTTCCGCAATTTGTATTTATCTGCTTTGCTAACCTGGATTAGTGAGCCAATGAATTCCACATTCAGTTTAAAATGGGATTCAAATTTTCAGATTTTCTGCAATTTTACAGGCAAAAATAGTCATTTAAAAATTGGGCATATGGCCCATAGGGCTAAATGGCCTTGCAAGTACAACTAATAAATATGAACTCTTGAGTGAACTTTCTGTTAGATTATGATGAAAGATTAGCGCAGAGTTGGATTAACTAGTATAATTTGCTTCAGTTATGCACTGATTTTGATATACTCCATTTTGCATAGAACCTTTTATTATCATAATAGAAAATAACAATGTTGTCAGGGGCGCAAGGTGTACTCTAGGTACTAGAACCCTTATATTGCCTCAAGCGCAAGATGCAATATGTATATGCATGTGTTTTTGTATGTGTATGTATATATACATATATAATAAGTTTAATGATAATAAACTCAAAGAGTGGTTCAGTTTATATACAAAACATGCAATTTTTTCTTTTTATAATCTAATGGCTGTTGTTGAATACTCAAATATTGAAAAGTAGAGAGTTCGATGCTATATCATTTTTCTTACTAGTTAAGGTACATCTAATGAAAAAAAAAATAAAAATAAAAGAAGTTACAGAGAACTTCAATCAGGTGAGCCTTTTTTACACCTATGGCCTTATAAAAATGCTTGCCTAAGTGCATCGGGTATGTGCCTGATCAAATGGGCCTCGCCTGGAAGGGTCTGAAGTGCTTTTCTTGTTTAGCGCTAAGGCACAAGGCATAGGTGCACATATTGACAAAATTGATTTGAAAAAAAAAAAAAAAAAACAAATATTTAAATGCAATTTTTGTTAAATGAAATTAAAAAGTGCAAACCTAAATATTGGAGGATTTTACATCAAAATACTACCATGTCAAATATGCAAGTTTTAGTATTTAAATATTCTTTCCTACAAAAATTAAACTGGAAAAAAAAAAAAAAAAGAAAGTAAATTTTTATGCTTGAAACTCGAAGAGTGGCTGGTTGTTTTAGTTCCAGTGGGAAAAAATTTTAATAATTCCCTTTCTAATGGCAGTTTTACTTTTATTTCTGCAGAAACAATTTTCGGAACTGCTGATGAAGGCTGCTAGTGATTACGGTGCATTGACAGCATCTGTTACTGATTTCCAATGGAGTCAGAACTTTAAGGAGCCTCCTTCAGTTTGGGGGGTATGCTTAAAGCCACATTTTGATATATATATATATATATATATATATATATATATATTATTGTGTCCAAAGGAGTGTGACATATATATATGCTTAAAGCCTCTCTAAATCCCTAATTAGCAGTTGTTGCTCGGTATGATGTTGTTCTTCTTTTCCTCGCACAGGAAATGCTCCGTCCAATTCCTGTTGCTTTAGCATCATGCACCCGATTCTTCGAGGCCATGTCCGCGATGAGAGAGTCGTTTGCAACGCTTCAAAATTTGAGAACAGGGCATTCTGCTTCCTCTTTGCCAACAACACCGGCCAAGGGTCCCTCCCAGAGGGTATTAGGAGACTCGGAGTGCACAACTCCACCTGCTTGGAAAAGCGAACCAAGTTTTGATGACTTAGCTATCAAAAGCATTAGAAGCCAAGAACTTGAAAGTCGAGAAGCAGAGGATGAAAATAGTGAGGCGGGGGACTTTCATCAGGTTGATGGTACAAGCCACAGGAGATTGTCTTGGCCTCCATCGGTTAAAAAGAATGGCCTTTAACTCTATTGGGTTTGTATCCGTTTCCTTTAGTTTGTATTCTCTTTTAGTAATATTTCCTGTGCCTTGTGATCCCCCCGCATCTCCATGTAGTTCATGTTAGTGTTGTTTGTCAGAAAATCTTGTGCAAAAAATATACATATTATTTGGATTCGGACATGAGTATTAAGATATAGGTATATATCAACACAGTTATGATCAATTTTTTCTAAAGTTTTTCATGAATTTGGAAGATTAATGGAGGATCATATCCCATACCCATATCTAGATATATATTGGATACGGGTGTTGGATACGGATATTTCAAAAAAAATATAGAGTCGGAACAACATGAAAAGATGTTGGCCAAATATATGATATATCCATTTAATGTAATGATTTAAAACTAGGCAGCTACAGTTTGAACTGAATGCTCTAAAGCAAATGAAGTTAAACAAAGAAATGAAATGAGTCCGAAAAGAGATATCAAAGAAAGATGTTTATAAGGTTTCCATATTTTATCAATCCATTACATTTAGGGGTGTGCAATAGATTGGTTCAATTAACTGATCGATTGAAATATTATTAATAGAATTAATTTATCTTTTGTTTCTCTTAACTATTAATTGAATGAATTATTAGAAAATTATATTAATTGAATGGAAATTATTTCAGCTAATTCGGCTGGTTATTTGAATTAATTAAATTTTAATTGTTTTTATTTTAAAATCTTATAATTTTTATTTTTTATAATTCATTTAAGTATAATCATTCAATAAATATTCTAATATAAAACATAAGTAAAAGGTATATCTATAATAAGTAAAAAAACCTTTAATAACATAAAATTTAAAATATTTAATAAAAATTAAAAATATCATATTTTATATATATATTTTAAGTAATTCAATTAATTTCGTTTAACTGAACATAAAAGTGAACACACCTAATTGTGTTTACTTGTGAAGGAGTTTGATTCTTCATTTTCTATCACGAATGCTATAACTATATTCTCAAAATTTGTGGTGAAAGAAAGTAATCTTTAGATTTGTTTTTTTTTTTTTTTTTTTTTTTTTGACGATAGAGACATGAACAAGTAGAATCTTTTAGGTCCATCTTTGTCAACTTCGAAGAAATTAATACAGTTACCAAACGTCACGATCTTTTACTTAAATCATCAATTTTTAAAGCAATAAGCCATTATTATACATGCCCTAAGCAAATCCTGGCCGCTAGACCATGTCTAGGAATTCCGTTACTGCTTGTTTGAATGGTGTTTTGGGTCAATTGGGCTCAAATTTGATTAAAGCTTGGAATATGGATTATTTTTTATTTAGGTTTTAATTTTTTTTAAATAGATTTAATAATTTATGTATTCATATCGTATTCATATATTTAAATAACAAAAAAAATATCTCCATTTGGATGGTTATGAAGACTTTTTATCGCGTCATTCATGTCGTTATGTTAATGAATTTCTAAAAGTGAGAAAATAAGTTTTCACCGATCATCCAAATGAAACACAAATCAAAATATATATATATATATATATGGAGAGAGAGAGAGAGAGAGAGAGAAATCAAAGTGACAAATTTTTTTAATATGAAAAAACAAAAAAAAAAACACAAAATTTTAACCCATCTGTGTCTCATTGGCATGATATATATATATATATATATATATATATATATATATAAACACAGAGACTTCCCTTTTAACACAATCATACTGTAAGATTTCTTTATTTCATAAGCTCCATTTTGGAACTTTCATATTTATGCATAAAACAATCATTTTTGGACTCTTAGAAAATTTTCAAATCCACCCCAGGTTGGAAATCTCATGTCCTCCACCCTTTTCTTATTTTAATTTTTTTTTTACGGGTGATATTTGATTACATAATAAGTAACCTTATTTAATAAATCCCATCCCTTTTATCCCAAGTTTTGTATTTTCAAAATTAAACCTTAAAATCTATCATTGAAGCGTTCCTTTGACTTTTTTAACTTCTAAATTGAGTGTTGAAGACATGACAAAGCTTACATTGGTCTGATTTTTTTTCTTTTAAAAAAAAATATGTTTTATTTTATTAAATTATTGCTAATATTTTTAAACTTCATTTACAGTGTATTATATATTGTTTATAAAATATATATATATATATATCGACAAGGATTAAACTTTAATTATCAAAAATTCATAATGATATTTAATGAAACATGAAGATGATAGATTCCAATTACAATTATTTTCATATTTTTAATTAAATTACTACAATTAAATATCAACTTATTAGAGGTGACATCCAAGTAGAATTATTTTAAAAAATAATATGAAAAAGGTTAAAGTAGTGTTTGACAAATTTAATGCAGAAATAAGTAATATATTTATAAAAAAAATGTTTACTAATTTTTTTGTATATTTTTAATAAATGAAAAAAAAACTATTTTTATTAAACTAAATCAAAAGGTTTTATTAAGTGAAAGAAATAAATATAATAAAGATATCGATAAAAATATACGAGATAAAAAAAATATGTATGAGAAATAATATAATTCTCGTTATAATTTTATTAAATTTTTAAAAGTAAGATGAGAATGTTAAAACAATAAAAAAAAATCATTATATTTGTTAGTAAATGTTAACACTTTATGAAGAAACTTTGATTTGTAGTTTCACCTAAAAATTGAAATAAGCTTAAGATATAAGTTAAAAATAATTTAAATCTTCAAAACTCAAACATCTGACTTTCGCTTTTACAGTCAATAATTTCCAGCTCAACATATGCTAAGAGGGAGAAAGAAGGATTGGGTCAGTTTTGTAGACATTTAAATTTAAATTTTTTAATTTGATATGTTTATAGATTAAATTGTGATTTAAAATTTTTTTTTGTAGGTTCGTTTTGGATTAGATTCGAGTCAATTTGAAATTTATATTATTATTTAAAATAATATTAAAATTTTATTTTTATATTGATATTTATATTTTATAATTAAATTTAAATAAAAAATTTTATTAATAAATGATAATTTAAATCAAATTGAACTAATGTAAATTATAAATTTTTTATTTAAATTTAATTTAATATGAATTGAATTAAAACCTTGATTTTTTAGATAAATCTACTTTCAACGCCCTTTTTTTCTCTCCTGAAACTACTGTATTTTCAGTGAATTAAAAGCAGTACTTGGTTACTAAAATTATTATTATTATTATTATTATTATTAAGGTGGCCCAAGGTTGTCAAAATTAATAGTTGATGCGGAATTTCCCATCACATCAAGATTAATGCCTTTCCCATGTTCGATTTACTTTCAATAAAGTCGTCATCGATGATCATTTTTAGTACAAAATAAAGATACTCTTTGGCAGCAACTAACAAAGTCCAGGTGTTCTTGGACGTTTCTAATTATTTATTAAAAGCAAAAAGTGTTTGGATATTTACAGATAGCTAAATTTAATAAATTTTAATATAATATAATTATACGATATAAATATAATACGTAAAATATAATTAAAATTTTAATATAAAAATAATATAAATTATTAAATTTATAAAAATAAAAAAATTTAATTTACAATTGTTTTCGTATCGACAAAATGATTAGATTTATTCTTCCTTCTAACATAGTGTATGTTGAAGATAAGTCTAGATTCTATAAAACATGCTGACTTATTTATTTATATATAGTAATTTTTTTTCATGAATTTTAAAGTTTTTTTTTTCCGTAAAAACAAATAAAAGCATTTGAATCTTTAAATTTTTTTCTTTAAAAGAAAAGAAAAAAAAAACTAACGGTAATAGATCAACCAATTGTTGAAAACACTTGGAATTTAATATCAAAGGGAGGGTATTTCCACTTTTGGAATTAGATGCTGAAAATAAAAAGGACTTTTGAAGTTTGAAGCACAATTGTCTTGATTAAGATGAAACATGTTCACTTTAATCCAAATCCAAAAAAAAAAAAAGCCATATATATATATATATATATGTATGTAGTAGTTGTACGCTAATATTATACCATTGAAAGAGCTTCTCTCATAGGTACATGTAATACATGGTAAAAAAATAACACGAACATAATTAAATTTATTTCATAATTGAATTATCTATTTCATCCGATTTATTCAAGTTGATCCAACTCTAATTGATATTTAATAATTTAAAAAATATTTATATTTTTATTTAATTATAAAATATATAAATATTAATATAAAAATATTTTTTTAAATTTTTTTTTATTAATTATAAAAAGTAAATTTGAGTACTATGAATGTGTTGCACTTGGGCTAGAAAAAATGACTTGTATAAAGAATTCAAAATTTTTTCAGACTAACGTGAATACCTCTAAACACAAGAAAACATGTTTAATATTTCTACCGTATTATTTTTAAAATTTAAACGTCTTTAATAATTTATTATATTAAATTTATATTCACATAATTAAAATATTAAATATTAAATATGATATGCATACAAGCATGAAATATGATATCTATGATTTTTTTTACCTCCAAAAAATATATGATTCTCTTCATGATCTCTTGGTTGTGGATCGAGGGTGGTAGGAAGCTCGCTTATACATATCAAAAAGAACAAAAAATGGTCCACCCGTTAGAAGATAACATGCGGTGCCTGCATTGGAGATCTCCGCGTGTGAATTATTGATGCCCCAATCAGTGCAAAGCTCACATGATCTCCAGAGTCGACACACAATCAATGTCCAAATTCCCCAAATCCCAAATCATAAAAGTTTATTCCTTATTCATTCACCAAAAAGCAGGAACAATCTAAAAATATCTATCTCAATATACTAAAAAACAAAAGGAAAGAAATGAGCATATTAGTTTAATTTATAATATTAAAAATAATTAATATTATATATTGATACAAGAAAATTTTAATTTTAAAAGTGAAATTTAAAAATTACCACGTGTTTTATCTTTTCATTTTTTTTTATTACACTCTAAAAATATGTGAAGTAAAGAATTTTCACTTATATATATTATATAATTTATCTTAATGTTATTGTACTATGATTTATTAATGGAATATACTTCTTTTAATATAAAATAAAGTTTTGCTTAGATTATGGTTAAAATAAAGAATTGCATCAAATAAATATTTGACACATAATCTAGCAAAATATAATTTATTATGCAAAAATATCTGTTATTGTACAATTTTAATATTGCGTTATATGAAAAAAAGAAATAATCGTTATTACTGAAGTGGATGACATTTTATCGTGGCCATGCTGCCATGGTGAAAGGACCCCACGTAGAGCAAACTGATGTAAAGATACAGCCAAGCAAAGCAAAGCATGATCCAAACCTCCAAACTCAGGTCCATGCATGCTTGATGCATTGCTTAGCTACTCCTTGTGTGTTGTCTCCTTCTGCATCGCCCACTATTTACTCGCTCATCTATTATTTACCGTATCAACCGTAAGTGTCAAATTCGAGTTTTTTATGTATATATTTATATTATTTTGTAAAATTTCAAATTATATTATATCACGAATCAAATAATTTAAATTTAATGAATAAATTTCATAAAAATAAAAATACTAAAAACATAATTTAAAGGATATTTATATTTTAAATTTGTTTTTAAAAAACATGTTTTCTAAGAAACTATCTGTCTCCTAAAATAATTAGTATTACAATTTTCTTATCTAATTTTTTTCAAAATTACTTATACTTTAAATAATTTTTAAAGAAAAACTATAATTTTTTCACTCACATAATAGGGGTATCAAATCTAATTATATTGAATTACAAAATTTAATATCATTACCGACTTGCTATATTAAGTTTACATTTTTCAAAACTCGTTATTGCCGTATATTACCATAAACTTATTTTGGTTACAAACTATTTTTAACTCTGCATTTATAATGCTATTGACTATAGTAGTTATTCGTAATTACGATTTACTTTTCTTTGCTATTTATTATTTTAAATTTTAAATTTTAAAAAATAAAGTGATTTAAATATTGTTGTTTATCACAAAAATTAGTACATTTTATATAAAATATTGTAATTTTTTTAAAAAAAATTATATTTTTATTATTCACCTTCTAATAAATGTAAATGACTTATATTCCAACTTTTTTGATTATTTCGTCGGCGGCATCCAACCCCTGATGATATTGCCACATCATGTGCATGTATATCCATATCAATCTATGATCTATCTATCCATGAATGATTCAATAATAATTCTCTATAATCTGTCCTACTCTATTATTTTATACCAGCACAACCAAAATAAAAAAGCTAGGTGGGGGCCCTACCACGAACCTCAGTGATTGTTTTGATTTTTTTTTTTTAATTTGGATGCGTCCAAAAATATCTGGTGGGGTCCGACGAGCTTATGATTTTTGGTTCCCTTGTGATTGAGGTCTGGTGGGGCCAGACCCAGGCCAACGCCTCCATTCGGCTTAAAACACAGTGAACTTTACGCATCTTATCCGCGCTCTTTTGTTTGTGTTTTTTTTTAAAGGTAGGGAGCCAAAATGATGCGATCGGTCTGGGACGTTTGGCGTGGAACCGTCTCTGAAAACTGGGAGCAGTTTAAAGTTTAAACTAAAAAACCACAGGTTTTTTATTCTTTTGGTGTCATAGGGTGAAGTTAAGAGTATGGCAATCTCCATGTTAACTAAGATCTGTCGCACCACTTCTTTCTTCTCACTTATTAACATTTTTGGAGCAAAATTTGCCTTAAAATATTAAAAGAAGTACATTCTTTGACACATCATGAGATAATAAATTTTTAGGTATACTACTTTCAATTAATAATTAGCTTAAAATTAAATGATAATTATTGAAAACTTATAAAAAATAATTACGATTTGATTAACACTTGTCTATAGACACTTTTAAGAACCTTTGAAAAATGTATATATATTGTATTTAATGCATTATTTTTATTAAATATAAAAAATAATGAATTAATTATATTTTTTAGAATATCATTTTGGAATTTGAAAAATATTACTTCGAGTTTAGTATTATTCGTCAATATGACATTTAAGTAAAATGGTTCAATTAATAATTTTGTTGAATTAATAACAATAGTGAATGAAATGCAAAAAGTAACGTACAATAGTATTTAATTAAAAGATTGGTTTAACAAGTATCTATAAGCACCATTAAAAATTTTTTTATTATTATTTTATAAATTTTTTATTTAATATATTAATTTTAATAATTTAGAAACACTACTGTTTTAATGGGTTGGTTAACATGTGCCTATATGAAATCAATCGCTTTCATTTTAACATATTTTGATATTAAATCAATTATTTTTATGAAATTTAAAAAATTAATATAATAATTATATTTTTTATTTTCATTTTAAAAAAGGCAACGGTAAATTTTTTTTCTAGATATTAAATTGACCTTTGTTACTAACGGACTTGTCCAAGGGTAGATCTTCCCTTGGTCATAATTTCTTAATTGAGTCCAATTCGGAAAGCCTAAGCCTCTTCAATTTAAGTTTAAATAAAAAAATTAAAAAAATATATATCATTACTTCTTTTTGTGTAAAATTTTTTTATATTTGATAATTACATTCTATTCTAATTATATTAAAGTCGAATTAGATTGAACCTTAAACGGGGAGAAAACTCTCCTAAAACTTATTTGCTAATTTCCAATCACGACTCACTTGACTCTCCAATAATTCTAATTACTAATCATTAATTAATATATTTCCTTAATTAATGACTACAATCACAAATTAAACAACAATTCTTATCACTTTAATCAAAACTGGACATTAACTAATATTTAAAAAAAAATTAAAAATGTTCCATTTGAGATAAAAGAAAGTGGTCCATTGAATTGCCATCATTTAATTCAAATCCATTAATATGCTGCCCATTGTTTAAAGTCAACTCGAAGCTATCCAATTGGGGATAACGATTGTCAAACTGGATTGGAAAATGTAGGGTCCAATGGGGTGGTAGGAAAGCGATTTTATTTTTTATTTTTAAAGAAATTTCCTTCAAGCTTTTGAAATAAAAAGTTTAATGAATATGGAATTTTCACATTTTTTTTATTTTTAATTTCTAATTTACTTTTTAACCCTCAAATTATTATTTAATTAATTCGTTTAATATTATGTGCATAAATTCACTCAAACATGAATGTCATCCGAATTCCGAACTAATGCTACCTTGGTGACAATTTTTTACTAAATATTGATAACTTTTATACATGTTTTACAGACACATTATTCTTATTTTAGGAATTTTGCTAAATATTGTTGTAAAAATAATTTTAAAGTTATTATACAAGCTAGTATTTTCACCACCGCATTAAAAATATCATCACTTTCAATAAAAAATTATTACCGTTAGTAAAGTATTAATTAACTTTATAAATATTTTTAAAATACTCGTGGTAAAACCCTTATTCTAGTAATTGTGATGCTTTGCCTACATGCATTACTATTCACTCATCAATCTATACTAATTTTAAAATAATTGATTAAATTGATATTACAAATTAAATAATATTTTTTAATTAATAAAATTATTAATATACAAAATAAAATCTATATTAACGATAAATATAAATTTAAAGTCATTGTTATCTCTTAATAATTTTTAATAAAATAATTTTGAGATAATTAATGAAATATCTTTGAAAAACTATCGATTATTACATAATAAATTACCCACATTTTATTAATAAAAAAAATTCACCTAGGAAGTAGGTGTACCAATTTATTGTATTAGTTGAAGCTTTTCAACTTTGATATATAATTTTCATCTTTTTCTTCTTTCTTGGTAAGGACGGGTAATGATGATGGTTCTTTTGACTCTTCTATAAGCACTTCCTAAAAACACTACTTTACATTAATATTTTATTACCGAGATTTATATATTTATCGTATTTATTATAAAAATTTTTAGAAAAAAAAATATATTTATACTTCTTACCTTCATAACTCAGAAGGTGTAATTTACTAAATTATTTCGATGACAATATTCATATTTTATTAATTACTAGTCATTTATTTATATATCATTAATTTTTTTAATAAAAAGTATATTTATTTTATTATTTGATATCTTTATTTAAACTTATTTTTGTATTTTGTACAATTAAATTGACGTTACTTGATACGATAGCACTAAATTTGATCAATCTTTTTATTAATAGTATATAAATTTAAATAACAATTTATAAGGAAAATAGTTAAAATTTTATGTTATTTTAAATACTATTTTTAAGGAAAAATACAATTATGATCTTTTTAATGTATATTTTTCTATTATAAAACTTATTATTTTTAATTAATTTCATTGCCATTAATAAAAAATCTTAATAGTAGTAAAAGTTTGGCTGAAATAATTAATATGTTAAAAATTAATATTTTAAGTATTTCGCACAGTACAAATAATGAAGTTAATAAATAGAATAAAAAAGAGCCGTAGTAAATCAAAATATATAGCCCCTCCTTGATCCCATACAGCGCATGTCTCGGTAATTTCCGAGGTTTAGTGGCGTCGAATCTTTCCTTCCATTCGTCACGCCTTCCGAGCCAAACAACTACACTTCCATTTCCCTTCTTCTTCCCCCACCCATTATTTCCTTTCATTTAGTACAAAATAATTTAAAAAAAAAAAAAAAACTCTTTCTGTTAATGAAGTTCAACAGTGATTGTTTTCTTCATTTTCTCTCCCTTTCCTCTCTTCCATTTTCATGGAATTCCTTTCATCAAGGTCTGTTTTCATCTCTCTTTCTTAATATCTATATTTTAAAATAATAATGTTGCTTGTTTTGGATATTAATGAGAATTTTTCCGATATATGCTAATTGTTAAACATTGCTGTAATTTGAAATTAAAAACAGAGGTTAGAGCATGATTTTGATGGGGAAACACGATGATGCACGCTCTGTTTTCCCTTTAACCAGTCTCCAAATCGGGTAATTTATTAACTTTTACATTTATAATTATTTGTATGCATTGTCTAGGTAGAATTTCATCAAGTTAGAACTTTGGCTTCAGTTACTAGTTTATACATTAACGTGGCGAATAATTTTCTTCATGCATTGTCATTTTCGCCGGTTGCTTCTTGCTGATTACTTTTTCTGATGAGATTAGATCATTATTTTTATGCGGTAATTTCCTTTGTTTCTAAGGAAAAAAATATCAAAATCCGAGCGTTAATCAATGGATTTCTATTCTTGGCCCTTCGGTTAATCAATTGATTTGTATTCTAAGGACTTGCTTTATGGTAGAATATCAGAATCAGAGAGTTACTTTTCAGGGGCCTTCTGCTTTTCTTATGTTTTATGGATTTTTATTGTGTAATGTCTGATTGCAGGGACTTGCAGTCTTACCTTTCGGATCTTAGCCTTTTCCTGGCCCTTGAAAGTAACAAATTCTACATTTTGGTGGACAACAGGCCATGGCTTAGGGACTTAGGTTCACGGCCAGCTCACTTGTGGCAATTGATGGTTACCAAGGTTGTCGAGGAACACTTTTTTTTTGTTTTTTTTTCAAAAAATTCAAATAAGAAGATCGTAATTGAATTTAAGCGATTCTTTGTCCATTTACAGTCCAGGTTATCTCCTTTTGCTAACACCAAAGGTCGTAGGGGAAGAAAGGATGGGAAGGAAGTTTCTTCCAAATCAAATGCTGAAGATTCCAAGAAGTTTGAGAGATGGTTCTCTTCGATTGATGCTGCAACATTGTCTAAAAAGAGGGTTTTGCTTCCTGTTAAGAAACTGAGAACCTCTTTGCTTCTTAGCAGCGAGCTGCATCGGACATTGTATGGCTTCATTGTATTTGAAGTCACGTGGTCCAACGTTCGAGGTCTTAACTACTTGAATGACCTTCAGGTATTTGCGTTTTTATGTGCTAATTTTTTTTATTCGTAGTTCATCATCAAGATCTTTGTATTTAGCACATTTCTTCTCATTTGCAGACTGATACCTCTCTGGCAATAGAGGCTAAATTCATGCGAAGATGGGAATTTGACAGCATTGATCTAGCAGTAAAGTCTATATCTTCATGGTTCTCCGGCACATTCTTGGAGCAGCGTTGTTTAAAAGAGTACCTGGATTTGACAGTTGGTATGTTTTTGCCTTCATATTTGAAGACGGTAGGAGAAAAGTTCTCTTTTTATGATTCTTGAGGTGCACTGGATTACCTTTCACTAGCATTTGAAGTGTGATGCCCTCAAGTCTCTGGCATGCTGACAATAGCTAATTACATTGGTTTGATCACATGCAGACCTTCATTTAAGCCTTTGCATGACGTACCAAATACTTTTTGTAGGTGAAGTTAACATTATGTCTGTTCACTGCAATAGGTACAAAATTTGTTTGGAAAATGGTCAAATGATTACTAGATGCCTCCAGTTGGTTTTCTGTATATCAGTCTAGTACCTTCCATAATGTATATTTCATTGCAGGTTACTTCCCTTCTTGGTTTTCTGTGATAGCATAGTTTTTTCACTTGGAAGGAAATTTGAAATCTGAACTTTGATCCACCGCATGTCAATTTTGCTGCTTCCCCTAAGATCATTCTTAAGTCTGAAGCTAATTATCTCTTTTTTTCCCTCAATGCAATAAATTTGCTGTGCTGATACAGTATTTAATCTGGATTATTTTAGGAGAGGTCTTCTATGATGCTGAAGAAGATTTTCCAAGGCTGATCCTTTTTGATGAGGATGATGGTGATGATGATGATGAAAGTATCTACGAGGATAGTTTCAGCGCAGAGGAAAATCTTCCCCATGATCATTGTGGCAATTTAACGGTTTACCCTGCAACTGTGGACTGTGTAACTTTTGAGCCACACACTCCTACTGGGCCTCATAAAAGAAGGGAAGTAAAGAAGGCAGTTAGTCATGGGGTTGAAGTTGATGCCTATTGTGAGGAAATCCAAAGGCAAGCTGAAAACTCATTAGACATTTCTTACAAAAATGCAGTCCAGGCTACAGAGTACAGGGATGTTCTTATTTTGTTTAGATTTGATGATAGAGATCTCCCATTTAAATTACAGCAAATAATAATGCCTGATTTGAGATTACTTCGTTTGTTAGAGGCTGGTCTTCCATCTTGGGTCATCTTCCTTCAATCATATCCTGGCTTTTGCCATATCTATCGCCCATGGATGTGCCCTCTGGCCAGAGCTCTATATGTGTTGATTTCAATCGTTACTGTTCTAATAGGATTTTATGATTTATACAAAAATGTCCCTGTTCTTAAGGCAACTGCTTCTCGTTTATTTGGGCCACTTTTTGATTGGATAGAAACCTGGGAGATGGTGTCAAGGATCAAGTACTTGGGAACTATGCTATTTCTACATAACTGTCAAAAGGCTGTGAAGTTGTTTTTGACATTTACACATGCTACTCGGTCGTTTTTCTCTTGTGTTTTTCTACCACTGGCAGAACCATTTATGGAACTTTTGGGCTTCCTTTCGCCAATTTGGAATATGTTCAGTGAGGTAGTGGAAAGCTTCTTTGCAGCCATATGGATTGTGATTGGTTCTTTCTACAATCTAGTGGGGGATCTCATAGAGGTTGTATTGATGCCAATATGGTTTATTGGCTTAGTTCTCCGGAACGTTGGTAAGTCATCAGATGATTGAATGTCGTAAGTGCCTTCCTTTTTAAGAGCATTGCTTCAATATATTAATTATGTTCATTCTTCTTATTTCATGCTGCTACAGCAACTTCCATCCTTTATCCTATATTTTTTATTCTTTGGGAAATACTGTATGCTCCGATACGCCTTGTCCTCGCATTAGCCAGTTTTGTGGCTTTTTTGTGTGGCTTCATCTCTCGTTTAATCGGAGATATATGGCACTCTTTAAGTAGCATAATTCGACTTGCTTCAGCTCCTGGAGCTACAGTGAGCACATATGAGGTTTCCATATGGCGTTCACTTTGGAATGACATTTTTTCTCAGGTTAGAAGACATTCCTGTAACTTGATAAATAAGTCTTTCTTTATGTTTATTCATTTTTTTTCTTCTGATCTCAGGTTTTTCGTGCTCTTAGAAGTATATTAAATGGTTTTATTGCCTTCTTCACAGCCTGCAACAGACATCGCCTAAGGTTTTGCATTTAAACCTATTCTGCTGTTTTTTATGTAATGATTATTTAGGTCCTGTGATCCTGTCTTTTAGATTTAACGAGAAAGCCAGGCTTGCACTTGCATTACACTGATATACATTCAGCATGAAAGTATCTGCCCAATTTCCTCTGATCATTGCACCATTATGTGTTCAACCAAAATTTTAGTAATACTGGTTATGCAAGTTTCATAAAGTTAGTTACTTATATTTGCATCCACCCATTTTAGCTCAGGATATATGGTTACTTTTACCTGTGTATGGGGGAGTGATTTATCAATAAGAAGGATGAGGCTGAATTACCCCACAACATGAGTGGAATTAAGTCACAATTGATTTTATTAATTTATACCTGATTTAGATTGTGGCTTTTCTAATACTGAAGGAAACACTTGTCTTAGGAGTGGTTTGGATCTGTAAAATTTTTAACATTCTGGATGTTACTAACATTTGAATCGCATATCTCCAAACCAGCATTGCAGTTAAAACTATAGTTGTTTCTCTAGGATGAATTAGGTTGGATTGGGGTTATGGAAAAGGTAAAGGGGCAATGAGTGGTGACGAAATGTTTTCTTTTTTGCACCAGATGAATATAATTTTCGGGCACTAATGATTTTACAGGGCTTTGTTTCATTAGTTACTCTAGGTTCTTGTGTTTCGTGTGAGAATCTTTTCTTTGATGACCATGCCCACCTACCTTGCCAAACATGGATATGCCACTAGGATCTTTTTCAATGTTGCCTTTCTACTGCGTAATAAGTACTCTTCTACAAGTTGTAACTCCCTTGGAGCTGAAAGATCTACTATTACTGTCATGCTTAGAAACAATATTGCTTTTATAATCCATCACTAGCATAGCTTCCCTCGATTTCACTTGTGAAGATAAATCACCTACTTCAACACTATGGTTGAGTTTAGAAACTTCAACTTCTAGCAATGATAGAAAGATTGCATCCAGGCTTATTGCGTATTATGCAAAGGATCCATTTTTGACTCTTTAGTATCATTCTTTAAGTTTACAACTTCTTCTTTTCCCATTTTGAACTAAGCAGTGTGTTGTTTTTAACTTACATGAATCGTTTTGGTGCAATGTGTGCAGCATTTATAATCATGTACAGGATTTTATTCAAAGACCGTTTGGTCGAGCCCCAAGATCACAAACCTTGGATCCTAGACGTAGTAAATCAACACGTGGAAATCTATACCAAGTAAGCAATCATATATGCCTGATCTTTGTTTAATCCATAGCTCTCATCTACGTATGCTGTTGCATCATACGGCAGCCATGAACCTTTTGGTTGCTGCAGTTACATTCTTATAATTCATTATTAATTCGTAGAGTGCTATAGATGCAATCAACTATCCTATATATGTGCAACTCCTTGAGCTGATTTTTTATTATATTTTTTCAGTCAGAAGTAAGGGGGAGAGTCCATGGTAAATCATGTCCTCCCGCATTGGCATTTTGAGTTTGAAATATGCAAACAAGGTAATCCTCGTTCTTGAGAGAGCTAGTATTCCAGTGCAAAAATCTTTACACAAGAAAATGCATAATTGAAAGCTAACATGAGCTATTCGATATCGAATTACTATCTATAAATTATGTTACTCGAACTCAGACGTGAGTATCGAACATGAGTATGTTCAATTTTTACCAAGATTTCCGAATCTCATACCCATGTTCTGTTATTCGTTGAACATGCATGTCGAATATGAATATTTCAAGAAAAACAAAAAGTCGGAGCAACATAGTCGATAGGATCCAAGGAAAATCATGGGAAAAGGAGGGGAAAAGAAACTGCCACCTGTATAGCTCAGGGGTAATTTCATTCTTTTATTCCTTTGTGTCTCGGAAGCTGCCTATTCTCTCTCTCTCTCTCTCTGTTCATTGACTTTAGCTTCTTTTTGTTTTACTCCTCTATACTATCCAAATGGTCAGCTTCTAGTTTGTTACTATTATGTACAGTTTCTCTGTTTATTTGTCCAAAACAAAAGGTTGGAAAATTCTGAATTTAACCCATGTTTGGAGTGTTGGTAACTGTTTATTTTTTGCAGATTTCTATAACATTGTTGTTACTATTTCTTATAATCTTCAGTAATGTACATATTAATGTGATATTTTTATTAAGTCTAAACCTATATTTAGGTTTTTTTTTGTGGTTGCTGCTCTGTTATAATGCATAATATAAGGGATGAAGAAGATAAAATTAATTTAATTGCAATGATTTGAAAGAGAATAGTCATATTTATTTCTCCATTAAATTAGAAAACTCCATGCTTGCCACTTTTATTTATTTTATAATATTATCACTTTGTTTTGAATTTTTTTTCCTCTATTACCTCTTAATCACTGAAAATTTAAAATATAATTTTTCTAATGGTTAAAATAATTTTAATTTAAACCGAGGCACTTGTATTTTAAATATATATATATATATATATATTATTCAATCAGATTGTCGATAAAATATTTATTACTTATATTTTAGAAATTATCTCATTGCGATTGACATATAATATAATCGGTAAGATGAAGAATGGGATCTAATCGGTCGATTGAATATATTCAACTGGGAATTGGTAAGAATGTATTTAATTGAGGAAATCAATTTAATCATTATAAAAGAAAAAATTGATAAAAACAATTTTATATATTTTTATTTTTATAATTAATAGGATTTAAAAGTTTAATCTTTTAGTTTGTAAGATGAAGAATGGGATCGAATCGGTCGATTGAATATGTTCAACTGGGAATTGGTAAGAATGTATTTAATTGAGGAAATCAATTTAATCATTATAAAAGAAAAAATTGATAAAAA